>CM070568.1:39871267-40436021 GCA_036346405.1 Phyllostachys edulis
AAAAAAAGTTTTCTTTTAAATCCCATATTTTTATCTCTAGGATTTCTTACAAATTTTTTGGGCTGTTACACTGCATCAAGTAAGTACACACATTGCATCTTGGTGCGAAAAACATGTACTCAAGCGCGGCGAGATCGTGGATTTACCCCTGTCCTTCGCAGTCATAGGAGTGTGCTTGCGGGCACACATCGGGTGCGTGTTAGCATGTGTGCACGTTGTGCTTTACTAATCTTTTTGCATGCATTATCACGTAAAATGTACACGGTTGAACACTTGAACAGATTAAGGAAACTAGAACGTTTTTGCGCGCTCCGCCGTGCTGCGGTTGCCAGCGTGATAGCAGGGGAAAAATCCTGTTTTTTGCACGGTAGCTATATGTATGTATTAAGGACTCGTGATATCAGGGTCAGGTCGATTTACAACGCAATATAGTTAGATCTTGACATATAGAGTGTTCTTTAGATAATAGAAATAGTTGTGTGATAATGTAGTACATTACTATATAGATTCACGTCTAGTACAAAGCCAAGTAGCTAAAATTCATAACCATTATCTAAATCTAGTGAGGTAAATAACCAATGAACTTTTTAGACGTAATTAGAAAACCTATTTTCACCATCAAAGGAATACAATGCAAGCAAATATATTTTACGACGCAGCCTATGACAATTGATAAAACTGTAAAATATGAGAGGAAAAATTCTAGATAACACGAAAACATACCTCACTTCTAAGGTACTGTTCCTCTGCATGTAGTTCCTCTTACACTGATGCGAATACATGAATATATGATTGAGAAGATGTAATAGGTCTGCACATCATGTAACCTGATAGGTTATATTTTTTAGCACATATGAAATCGGGAAGGAAAAAATAACAAAAAAATTGTATCTTGAACTGAGGCGAAAAAACGTTTCATAGCTTCACAAGTATATAGCATGTCCATTGTACTAAAGAAAAGAAACAAAAACTGCAACATTGGGAAGAACAGAGTACATATTTGGTGTTCTTATAAAATAAAATGAAAAAGGATGTAAAAGCATATATGTTGTATGCACGAAAATCAACAGACTTGTAATACCTTGTGAAAAAGCTCTATATTAATATAATCATACACCATTTAAGGGCACATCACTTTGGTTAGGTTTGAAGCGTTATTTAGACAATACAAACAGAAACTCGATAGCGTAAGACATCACTATATAGATTCAATGCCTAGTACAAAGGCAAGTAGCACGCCTTGCCAATCCCATTAGTGGCATGCTTCTCAATCTTCCTCATGGCGATCTCCTTGGGCAACGTGCAGACCTTGTCTAGATCGACATTAATCCCAGAACCCTAACCCAGCCTCTCCTTGACCGCATTTCAGAACCTCAAAAAATCGCTTATAAACAAATATAGAAAAGTATAATAGACGATTAGAACATTAAGCTTACACTTTTCTGTGCAAGTTAAGTAGGAAAAAATAATATTTCATCTACTTATACAAAGTTAGAAATAGTGGAAATGTTGTCTTAACAGCTGGACTAATCATATCCTTGTTTGATGACATTTCTAGAATAAATACTCATTCAAAGAGCAAATGTGTCATACGTGCTGCATAAATTTTATAACCAATTCAAATAAACACATAGCTAGTGGAGGATAACCCTTTTAAGAGCAAATTAGTAAGTGGAGGAGATTTTTTTTAGAGCAAATTGGCATTACCCCGATGTGTTGGACCTTCTGCACTAACTGCTATTTGGGAATAGAAGAGGTACCTCTACAGATTACTAAGGTTAGAGCTGTATAGAGGTTAACAAACAGAATAACATTGTTAGGAGATCAGAGTAATTAAAAAAGAAAGAAAAGCAAGCCGAGGAAATAACAATATGTATCGCTAAAAAAGAGAGAAGGAAACGACAATACTTTGTTAGAGAGGAAAATTTGGTCAGGAAATAACATTTCATTTGACTATCACATGTCGGGTAGTAGCTACCTCTTCTGCTATCATCGAGTACCATTACCATAGCATGAAAGAGGGTAAATTTCTCAACATGAGAAGAGCTTCAGTAAAGGACAAAAGCAAATTGTTGAATTTAAAAAAAGGCCTATGCACATGGAACATAGCTAATCAGGCAGCAATAGTAATTCTGATATAATCCTACATGCATAGACTATCTGTATCAATATATGGCTGTTGCACAACAATAGCAGGTTTTTTCATAGGAACAACATGTTTTTATCATA
Organism: Phyllostachys edulis; assembly: GCA_036346405.1. Taxonomy (NCBI): domain Eukaryota; kingdom Viridiplantae; phylum Streptophyta; class Magnoliopsida; order Poales; family Poaceae; genus Phyllostachys; species Phyllostachys edulis. The sequence goes on from CM070568.1 coordinate 39,873,497, forward strand.
GGAGGTCTCAGTGGAAAATAGCTATGAGGTCTTAGTGGAAAATAGCAATGCACCCAGGCACAAAAACACGGCGCTAGATTCCAATTCGCAACAAATAAGTGGACAGCTCTGTAGGACTTGTAGAGATAACATATAAATGACCTGGTTGAGATATGTGTTTTTTATTCCTACAAATATAGAAACGTACCTAATAAGAACAACTAAAAATATATAATTAAGTTGACAAAACATAATGTTGTAGGTGTAAAAACCAAACACGAGTGAGGGGGTGGACGTCGGCCGTTTGACGGGCCATCGTCCACGAGAGTAAAAAATGACACGAGGATTTATACAGGTTTGGGGGTCCGAGAGGACCTCCCTACTCCTGTCGGTGAGCCAACGGGGGGTTACCTCCGGAGAGGGAGCCCCCGAGGGCTCACCAGTTTGAACATACTTCTTTATTGCTCAAGAGAGCTCCCCCTCAAGGAGGGATACATGGGGGTATTTATAGGCTCCCAAGCCTGTACAAATGACTAAAATACCCTTATGAGGATTTCTATCCTATGAGTACAAACGAGGGGTATTACAGTCTTTCAGGAGTATAGCAGCATTTCTTGGATCTGTACGCGCGTCTGCTGCAAAGCGGGCCCCAGATCTAGGAGGGACGAAATATTCCTCCAACACATAAATACACTTGTAGGCTAATCTAACTGATCGGCGCAAATTTTAAGAATGCCTAGTGTCATTGCAGACTTGAGGAGCTGGTACTTAAAGGAAAAAATGCAAACAGAACAGGAAGTCAGAATTGTAAAAAAAACATATTACGCAGCAGAATTATGGCAGTGCCTACAAAACGATTTGCGCTCGGATTTCTCTGATGTCAGTGTTCACAAACTGACTGAAGCTCATAAAAGAATACACATCATGTATAATCTGAAAATGGAACAACCTAGGGAAGACATGCGGACTTCTATGATGTCAATTATGCGGTACGACACGTGAAGTTGCAAGAAAAACTTATAAGAAATGATGATAGCCTATAAGGGATCTCGGACACACAACACTGCCACTAAGGCACAGAGTTGGTAACTGGCTATTCTTCAAGCTAATAGTAAAAGGAAAGTGTGTTCATATTTTTCATAACCTATGGATTGAGATTAGGGCTGGAAAAATAGCTCGAGGCTCGTGGCTCGACTCGGGCTCGTCACGGCTTGGCTCGGCTCGGGCTCGGCTCGTGAATTTTCGAGCCGAGCCGAGCCCACCTTTTGGCTCGGTGAAATTTCGAGCCGAGCTCGAGCCGGGCTCGCGAGCTGCTCGACGAGCTTTTTGGCTCGGTCCACAATAAAGCCAGTCGTGAGTCCTCTCCTCCTTGCGCCCTTATCCTCCCGATCCCGAACGCCCATGCCCATCTCCATCTTCTCACTCGGCCACTCCCCTACCTTTCTACCTTGCCGCCATCCACCCGCCGCCTCCCACTGGCCACTCCCCCATCTTCTCCACCCGCCGCCGCCATCCACCCGCCGCCTCCCACTCGCCACTCCCCCATGGCCCCATCTTCTCCACCCGCCCAGCCAGCCACGCCTCCCCATCTCGAGCCATCTCCACCACGTGCGGTGCGGGCCTCCCCATCTCCACCCGCCATCGCCGCCTCCCCCATCTCCTCCTCACCGGCCAGTCGCTCCGTCCGCCACCTCCTCCTCCTCATCCGCCACCGCCACCTACTCCATCCGCCGCCTCGTCCTCCCCCCGGCTGCGTTCTCTTCTCCCTCTGTGCTCCTACCTCCCCCTGGTGGCCTGGTGCTCCCCTCCCCTCGTCCTCCCCCTGGCGGCCCGCCCCGTGCTCCACCCGGCGGTCCCGGCCCCGTGCTCCACCCGGCGGTCCCAGCCCAGTGCTCCACTCAAGCTCACGACGCCGAGCTTCTTTGTTCTTCTGAAGTTGCTCCACCCGGCCCCGTGCTCTCCATGGATGTGCTTGTTTTGGATGAATTGATGTTTTGGATGAACTGATGTTTTGGATGTGTTTGTTTTGGATGATCTGATGCTTGTTGGATGTGCTAGAGGTGGATGGTGATAGAAAATTTTGTAATGCTTGTTGGATGTTTGGATCTGGATGAATCGGATGAAGCGATGCATCGGGCCTTGATTCGTTCCTTGGCTCATGAGCTGTTCGAGCCGGCTTGAGCCTCGTCTTGGCCGAGCCGAAGCCATTTTTGGCTCGTGCTCAAACGAGCCGAGCCGATCAGGCAAACAAGCCTGTCCGAGCCGAGCCGAGCCTGGCTCGGCTCGGCTCGTTTCCAACCCTAATTGAGATGATCATAAAGGGAGACAATCGAACAACGACTCGTCCTGATCCACCTTTCAAGATGAGCTATAGAAACAAAAACACAATCTAATAACGAATCATGCACAAATATCTGAAGGTGCTGATAAGACCTGGTGTCGAAAAAGGAGCAAAACAATGACCGCAAAAAGGTCCCATGTGCGAATCATCTAACATTTCAGCGTATCACAGTTCACGAACAACATCACCATAAATCAATGGAACTCATTCCTAATAGTTCTGGAGACCTCCGCTTGTTCATCCATTCTTCCATCCAAACTGTCAAGGCGCTGCGCAAGCCGCTATATCTTGTTGCCTAACAACAATCGAATTCAAAAGTCGGCATATGAGGGAAAGGTACCCTGACCAAGGGAGGATGTATCATAGAGGAAAGCAGAGCACGATGCTTACCATCTCTGAACTAACGGTGGATGAGGTTGATGTCGTTCCTATTAGCACCAGGCCCCAGCGTGGAGGCGAGTGCGCACAAATCTGGAATCAGCCGTAGGCCCCAAACAACAATCGTCGTCCCCCACAGCGGCATTACGTCGAACACCTTGAAGGCAAGGATGTGAAGACGTCTCTCTCTGGCAGCGATTGCTGGGCATGGTTGTGGTCGCAACGGTTGGCAGTGATTGCTGGACATGGTCGTCGTCGCGACGGCGAGGAGGAAGGCTACAAACCTGGGGCATAGTTGCTTCATCTGGCCTCAGTTAGTCATCCCTACTCTTCGCCGCCGCTGATAGCACCACCTCGGCCCTACCTCGCTCCTCCTCTGTGGTAGCACGGTGTAACACCCCAATTTCTCCGAGCCTCTTTGAAAATTTCAAAATAAAAAGAACCATTTGGTTTTGTTGAAGTCCTAAAGCTTAACTTGAGATTTTCAGAATTTGAGTGTTTAAAATGACTAAGTCAAACTTCACCTAATCCCAAAAGTTGGTTTATTTGGTGTTGATCGAGCTCTGGATCTATCTCTCCTTTTCTCTGTTAGTTCTGCTCTCCCTCCAGGCTAGCTCTTGTGCCCAGATTTCCTTCCCTTCATTTTGCTTGGATATTCTCTTATGTCCAGACCTTCTCTGTGTCTGGACCTCCCTTGCACCTAGACCTCTTTGGTTCCGACCTCTCTCCTTGTTCAAGACCTCCCCTCGTGTCTTTTGTTTGGATTTCCTTTTCAGTTCCGATCTCTTTGTTGGTTTGAATCTCTTCGTGGTTCAGACCTCCTCTTTGTTGGGTTGAACCTCCCTGTGTTCCTTTGGACCTCCCCATGCTCCCTTGAACCTCCCCATGTTCAATCGGACCTCCCTGTGTTCATTTGGACTTCTTTGCGTTCATTTAGACCTCCTTTGCCTTTTATTTTGATCGTCAGGACCTCCCTCAGGTTCATCCTGACCGCCAAGACCTCCCTTGGTTCCATCTTGACTGTCAAGACCTCCTTTGAGTTCATCTTGACCGTTGAGACCTCCTTTGATCTCCCCTTGACCGTCGGGATCTCCCTTGAGTTAATCATAACCGTCAAGACCTCCTTTGCTCTTCATCTTGATAGTCAAGACCTCCCCTGATCTCATCTTGCTTGTCAAGACCTCCTTGGGACCACCCTCTGTGGATCTCCTCCGTTGGATCCCTTTCCCTTTGAAACCCATCCGCCTAGACCTCCCTTCATTTGGATCTGATGGTCCAGACCTCCCTTAGTTTGGATCTGAGTGCCCAAACCTCCCCATGGCTTAGACCTTCTTCCGGTCTAAGACCTCCCCGCGCAGCTCAGCTCCGCGCCTTCATTTGGAACCGCCCAATTTGTATTGGACGGCCTGATCTTGTAGCACATTCGGCTAGTCCGAACGTCCCATCCTTTTTGAGCCACCCGATCTGAATCAGACGGCTCTGTTTCACTGCGCCTTTCCCTTTGCCCTTTCGACCTCCTTCCCTTTAGGACCTCGTGGTCTATTTGTAAAGACCACCTTTGCGGGATTTCCTCAGGACCTCTTTGTCCTTCCGACCTCTGGTCTTTTTGTAAAGACCACCCCTTGGTCTTTTCGCAAGACTACCCTTGTGGGTCAAGACCTCCCTGTCCGCAGGACCTCTTTATCCTTTAGACCTTCTTGTCCCTTGGATCTCTTAGCCTTTTAGACCTCCTCAAAGATCTCCCTTGATCTTGTAGGGCCTCCCTATCCAGCGGACCTCCTCTATGGTTGTTGCAAAGACCACCCCTTGTGGTCTTTTTGCAAAGACCACCGCTGCGGGTCACGACCTCCCCTTGGGCCGTGACCACTTCTCTTTGACCAGACTGTTTTCCAAGTTGATTGGTTCCACTTAATAGTCTTGCTTACCCTCATCCTTATCCGCCACCTAAGCCTTTGTGCATTTAATGCCATTTGAGCCGTATAAAATGCAGTCACTTACGTGGCCCTTTGTTTTCTCCCCTTATCTCCTCACCTCACAGCATATCTTGTCTTTTTTGCCCTCTCCTTTCACCAGCTGGCCTTATTTTGTCCTGTTCTCTCTAGCCAGTTGGCCATACCTGGTCTTGTCCTTCAACTACCTTTGACCTATGAGTCCCTGAGTCTCAGCGACACTTTCCTCCTCTTTCTTCATCGGCTATTAATAGTCTAAGCAGTCCTTCCTCACCTTTGGCCACATACACTTCCCTCGCTCTTGCACAGCTTTCTCTTGCTTGGAGTTTCACCTAGAAGGCAACTAGAATCACACCATCGCCTCCTCATCACCAAGAAGACCACTGGAGGTTGCGCCACCACCTCGCCGCCGAAGGTGCTCGTCGGAGCGCTAGCACCACCTTCAACCATTGCCATTATCTCTTGACCTCCCCCTCCCCCTCTATCTCCCTCTCGGCCTTGGTGAGTGTCCCTGTGCCTTGTTCTTTTTCCTTTGTTTCATACGGCCACCTTGCGTAGTCGTGACCTGTGCAGGACCTCCTCCTTTGGACCTCCTGAGGGTCTTCCCTTGCAAAGATGACATTCTTGGTCTTTTTGGAAAGACAACCCTCTTGGTCGTTTTACCAAGACGACCCTCTGGGTCTCTTGCAAAGACGACCCTCTTGGGTCCTTCTCTGGACCTTTCCCTTCCAAAGACCTCCCATGACCTCCTCGGCACATTCCCCTCAGGACGTCCCTTGAGCCTCTCAGGACCTCCTTTCTGGTCTTTTGCAAAGACCACCTGCTTGAATCTTCTGCAAAGACCACCCTCTCGGTCTTTGTTGATCTCTTTGCAAAAGACCACCCACTTTGGCCTTTTGCAAAGACCACCCTTTCCCATGGACCTCCCCTTACCCGTAGGACCTCCTCCTGAGAGCTCTTTTCCAGTACTTCTAGTTCTGTTCTTTGCTATTTGTTTCTGTTCGGTTTGTTTGGAGTTTATTTGGATCTTATTGGCTGTTATTTGATTTCGCTTTGCTTTGTCTCGTGTAGATTACGACTCTTCGGGGAGCCCGAGTTCCCCCAGTTAGTTCCTCAAGCTTTCGGACCAGGCAAGTTACACTCTTGATCATATTGCACCTAGTATCTCAAACTATTTAAGTTCTGTTTCAATGATTACTGCATGCTTATTTATGCTAAGTATTTTAATACCTATTTTAAATTCATAGATATGCCGAGTCCTTTGTATGGCCCATGTTGACATTAACACCAATCTGTTATCACCCTAGATAAAACCTGGTTGTTGCAATAGTGTGAACCAGGACCTCTTGAAAAATATATGCTTAGCCATGCTTAGACCAAAACTCTTGTTTTGGGAAATCTTTCTGCCAAAAGACCAATGCTGTCAAATACTTTAAGCCATGACATTGGGTTGTCATGGAGATTTGCAAATGTTTTCAAAGGAAATGGAAAAGGAAAAATTGGTTTGGACTTGGGCAAATTGGTTGCTTGGATGGTGCATATTTATGCACGGGCTCAAGCTGGGTAGGCTTGAGGCCCAGGGTTTTGTGGTAGTCGGCCAGGTCAGTTAAGGATCGGTCTTCGAGTGTATTTTGCCATGCCTCACCGTGCAACCACATGTTCTGTATGGGCAGAACCTGGCTAATTAATTTGTAAAATTCCACCGTGGTTGTTCCGATGGCTGAGTTGGGTGGTCCTTCATGACCTACATACATGCATTCCCACTGGCGCAAGAGGGGGCTTTTTTGGCGGGTTTCTACGTACATGGAAGCGAAACCTTAGTAAGGAGGGGCTGTAGTGGAATGGAGCATTGTAAAGGCCTTGTCATGAACTCTAGACCACTTATCTTCGACAGTGAGAGGTGGTATTGACGAATGCCAAACAAATTAGAGGAATCATGTCATGTGGGTAAAGCTGTACACCTCTGCAGAGTGAACTATTCGAATAGCCGAGTCCGCGGTCAAGGACATGCTGGCAAAGCTGCTCCTAGTTAGATGTTGGTTTTGTTTTCAAAAGATTTTATTAAATTGTTTTGGATCTCTATCCAAATGGGTTTTGGGCGGGGAGCCTTGTGACAGGAGGGTATCCTTCACCACTTGTGATAAATGTTATCCAAACTGTAAAACTGATTTGAGAAAAATAAATTTTAGTTATTGTATAACTGCCTTGGAACTTAGTACATGTATTCGAAAGAAACTTGGCTTTATGCAAATCAACCATATTAAGCCGTCCTTTGGAGATATCCACACATGCATGCCATTCTGTTATCTAACGGGTGTAACTTGCGAGCACGGTTGTTGTGTTCACTCTTGCTTGATGTTGTTTTTAGCAGGGGAAAGAGAGCTTGTGGTGGCCTGCGCAGGAGACCAAGAGGTTCTGGCCGACTAGGATGCGCCCCCCAGCCGATTGCCTGTGGTGTATCGGGTGGCCTGCCTGTTTAATCTTCTACTGTAATTTGTTTTCTGGCCTGTAAGCCCTCTTGTAATCAACTCCTTTGTTATTAATAAAGTACACGTTGGATGTTTGTTACCACTGTTGTATGCTGTGTGAGCTAGCCACTGATCCTTGAGACTAGTTCAGTTTGCACAGAGGACTTGGAGTCATGCCAAGTCTCACGACCTCCTTGGGCTTGGTCTCTTGACCTCCCCTGGAACAGGTCGTGGCACTTAGGATCACCCTATGTCCCACGCCCACCTTCAGACCTTCGGGTGGTCTTGAAGGACCTCCCGGGTGGTCTTGAGGACCTCCTAGGTCCGGTCGTGTCTGGGTCCTCCTGGGCCCGGTTGCGGCCAGACTTGGAGACCTCCTAGCTTGGTCGTGACAGGACCTTTTGGGTTATGTTGCAGCTAAGTCTGGAGACCTCCTGGTCGGGGCATTACATGCGGGGAGCAGGCGGGCGCATCGCGGGGAGGAACGAGAGGAAGAGGAAGAGAGGAGGGAGAGGAGAGGTAGGAGGCGGAGGTGCTCGGAGGGTGGACCGAGGGGGATGGATGCGCTTGGGAGAGAGGAGGCGAGGCGTCGTGAGGGGTTCGGAGGCGTGCGGGAGAGAGGAGGGCGGAGCTGGTGGTGCCGTGGTGTCAGGCAGGAGGAGATGGCTGAGAAGAGGAGGAAGAGGAGGGCGAGGACCGGAGGTGGAGAGCAGGGCGAAGGCGATGCGGTCGGAGACGTATGGGAAAGAGGAGGCCAGAGGCGAGGTGGTGCAAGGCATGGCGGCCGGAGGCAAGGCGACGCGAGGAGGGGTGACCGTGGGCGCGCAGGATAGAGGAGGCGGGGAGGACGGCGGCGGCGGCAAGGAGAAGGTGCTCCCATCGGCGTCCCCGCCACCACCGGGTCCCTCCACGTGACCCTCCTGCCACTCGCCGCGAAGGCCGGTGTCCCAGCTCCAGAGGCCGCGGGTTGCGGGGGAGGAAGAGTGAGGAAGCGACATGGTGAGGGCACAGGAGGCTACTGGGGAGGAAGACGGAGGAGGCAGGAAGAGAAAGGAGAGTTAGAGGAGGCGAGCGGCAAGCGGGAGAGGAAGAGGAAAGGAGGCGAGGAGGCGGCGGCGGCGTGACGGAAGGAGCGAGAGGCCGAGAGGAGAGACCGAGAGAGACGGGTGGCATTAGCTAGGGCTGGCGGCCTCGCACTTGACTTCGGCTGTCTGATGGTGATCGTCGCGCGGCTGGATGGACTCCCTTGCCAGCAAGCGCACCACCTCCAATCGCGCAATCCCAGCCGTCCAGCGAAGATCCGACGATGGATATTTTTTGGAGCGACGTGGCCACGGCGAGAGATCGACAAGCTTTAATAAATAGATAGATTTAGACTGCCATAAAACAAACCATGCTATGAGCGCAAGCTTGGCGCACGCCTCCCTCAAGACCGAGTCCACGGGCGCCCCGTGCACCCGCCCGATTCCCACTCTGATCCGAGTCTGACTCGTCCCGCGCATGCAAACCGAACCAACCCAACTCAACCAAACGAACCCCGCGTCACTCGGCGCGCGGCGCGAACCCGAAATACCAAAAAAGGTCGGATAAAATGAAGAGAGCTCGCGCGCCCGAAAAATGGCGCCAACCTCCTGCTAATCTCCCGCCTTCTACTCCGTCTATTTCCGCACCCCTCCTCCTCCCACCTCCACATCCTCAAACCCTAGCTATCCCCGTACCACCGTCGTCTGATCCCAAGCCATAGCCCTAGATCCCCACGCGCTCCCATGGCCAGCTCCGACGCCTCCTCCGTCCCTGTCCCCGCCGCCGCCCAGCCCGTCCCCAAGAAGCGGGGCAGCTACAACTGCGGCCGCTGCGGGCTCCCCAAGAAGGGCCACGTGTGCTCCGTCCCTGCCCCAGCTGGAGCAGGCGGCGCTGGGGGAGGGGGTGCGGGTGCGGCGGAGCATAAGCCGCGGCGAGCGCTGTACTTTGATGAGGCGGCGCCGGCGCCGGCGCCAACGGAGGTGACCCCTACGCTGGCGGAGGTGTCTCCGATGCCACCGCAGCCGCCGGAGAAGAAGGCGAGGGTGCAGGTGGTTGAGGTTGAGGATGTGGAGGTGGAAGACGAGAGGGAGGAGGAGGTGGGAAGGGAGGGGTGGGTGGAGGTTGGGGCGGGGAGAAGGGTTCCAGGGGAGGTGGTGGTGGAGGTGCTGCGGCGGCTGGCGCCGAGGGGGGTGGCGGCGTCCACGGCGGTCAGCCGCGGCTGGCGCGAGTGCGCTCGTCGGGTGTGGCGGGCGGCGGAGGAGCTCCGCCTCCGAGCCGCCGGCGTGCGCCCCGTCGGCGCGCTGCTGCCTCGCTGCCCCGCGCTGTCCAGGCTCGTGCTCCGCATGGAAAGGTGAGGAAACAAGAACAACCTGGCGACTCGCCACTGATCTGTACAGAAACAAACAAAAGACGTACAGTGCCGTAAGATCGATGCGTGGATCTTTGATCGGTGCTTGCTCTGATCTGTACAAGGTACAATCGGACAAAATAAACGCTGTAATTTTGGTCAGAACGGGAGAATTAACAAACAAACTGCGAAAATCCTGCTAAATTAAGCGAAATTTGGATTTCTTAGGGGCTGATTTCGAAGTGCAGATGTGTGATCTGGTCAGGTGCCGTGAGATCTCAAGTTCGATCTTTGAGCGGTGCTTGGCTAGATTCAATACACATTGCACAGTACAGCACCAGCAAGTCTCCACTAAAGTGATACGGCGAAATGGTTGATGGGAAAAATTTAAGTTTTTTGGCCATCCGATCTGCCTGTCCGAATTTGGATTCTTGGTGGATGTAATTTTCTTGGGGAAGATCTAGCCATGGTGCCGTGAGATCGGTGCGTCGAACTTTGTCCTGTGCCTTGGATGGATTTGTGAGTAGGAAACACAGATCTGATAGTTTGTGCACCTTTGATGCAGAATGTGCGCTCAATGCTAGATAGTGAAATGCTACGTTTGGCCTTTTGAGCAACTCAGGCAACATGCTAAAAAATCCATAGTGATGCCAAAGGGGACAAATCTCTAGCCCATTTTTTGTGCTGCAATTTGTGCACTAAGTACAGAATTTCGGTTAGCTTTGTCATGGATTTAGTCTGGGAGAAATGTTTTTTTTTCTTATCTGGTGACTTCAGAAGGATTTTCGTCGGTTATTTATGCAAAATAGGGGCATAAATGGGCAGATCCGTTTTCCCCCCTGTCAGCACTATACTTAGAAACATGGATTTTGTGTCCTACTGAAGTAAGCAAAATGCAGATCTTGCCTCCTTATTTACTTTATTACAATGTGAGTAAAAGGAGCCATCTCACAATGGATCTGCCTGCAGTGGGTAGTTCATCTAGATCTAGCTCCCTGGATGCTTAATTCAAATCTTTATATAATATATGTTTCATTCAATCTCTTGCATGTGAGAGGGATGTTCTGATTCTTTTCTACATTGGTGCAGTGATGTTGATGCCACAATGCTCGCATGCATCGCTTTTTCCTGCCCTAATTTACAATCTCTGGAGATCAGCATGGCTGATAGTGCAGTCAACCGGATGACTGGGTATGCCGAATACCCCCAATGTTACAATCTATCGTGCAATGCTATCATTCCATACATTTTGTCCTCTGACACCTAATTGGCTAATTCTGTATGATTTCTATTGTTTTACATTGAATGGAAATGCATTGGTTCATGATTAGTATTTAGTACACGCTTATTCGCAGTTGTGCACTACCAAAATGTTAGTGTTATTGCTTGAAGATGCATACTACTCAAGAGCACTGTTTCATGCTGCAATATGTTGTCTTAATTTGCTGTTTATGCCACCATACATGTCATCTAAAAAATACACGCACCTCAGTTTTATAGGTAGATGTTAAATTAGCATTTTAAGCTGAGTTATCTTTTAACTGACAGTTGTTTATCCACGCAGGGATGAACTAACTAGGTTTGTTTCAGAGAAGCGATCTCTCTCAGTTCTCAAAGTAGATGGCTGCAGCAGTGTTGGTTTTCTTAATATAAGCTCTACAAGCCTTTCAACCCTTTGGCTATCAGATCTTTCTTCCCTTTCAAAATCGGTAATTCAACATGCTCCTACAATTATTTGCAGTTAATATTGATCTTCTGTTGCATAAATTCATTGGGGTATTCATTTCTTACAGGTCATAAACTGCCCTAACTTGAATGAGCTCTCACTGCGTTTTACCCAACAAAATAATGATTCTACTGATCTGATTAGTCTGATGGATAGTCTGGGCCGTACATGCTCAGATTTGAGAAATTTGCACATCTCCTCAATTCACTTATGCAATGAAGCTGTGTTTGCTCTAGAGAGTGCTAATCTCAGGTATCCTCATGTCTTGCTATGATTATGGTATGGAATGTTGCTCATATTTCAGGAATTATGCTAGATAGTCTTGTTATGATTATGGTATGGAATTTTGAGTTCAACCCTTATTCAATTTTATTTTCTTGTTCTGTCAGGGGCCTTTGCATGCTATCCTTGATTCTTGGTTCAAAAATAACAGATGCAGCTGTTGCATCTATTGTTCGTACTTATGCAAGCTTGGAATTGCTTGATTTAAGCGGGTAAGCACCATTTTATAAGGTTAAATGCCTGGAGTCGATCAAACTGCTAATATATTTTCTATCAGAAAGTTACTGCTACTGCAAAATAATGTCTGAATTAACTTTGTTTGAACTCCAGATCTAGCATTACTGATAATGGACTTGGGATGATTTGCAAGGCATTCCCTCGTACTCTAACCAGGCTCCTCCTTGCTCTGTGCCCAAATATTACCTCATGTAAGCCTCAACTTTCAAAGTTTGTGCTCCTTTATTCCACTGATTGAAAAAGAATACAGAAGATAATAAGCAAAACTTGTTCTGTATGCGATTTATAGGTGGGGTGCAGGTGGCTGCAGCACAATTGCCACTTCTTCAGCTCATGGACTGTGGCAAGAGCTTATGTGCTCAGCCTGAAGCAGAGAGATCATACTTTGGTGAGCTTTCTGGAGGGATTAGATTTTGTTCCAAACTGCCAACCCTGAGAAAGCAGCAGCCTACTTACCAAAAACTGATTATAAAGCATGGTAATCTGAAGAAACTCAGTCTTTGGGACTGTTCAGCGATAGATGTAAGTGTTCAAAATTCACGACTGTTAATTTATTTGTGTTTTGGTTGGTATACATAGTAAAGCTATGTTTCTTATTACTCATTTCATGTTTGACAGGCCCTGTATGTAAATTGTCCAGAACTGAATGATCTTAATCTCAACTCTTGTACAAATCTTCATCCAGGTGCGATGCCCCCTTCTTTCTTGTTGGCTGTTCAATTGTAGATAACAAGTTGTCAGTGGCTCAGTGCTAAGTCCTAACAACCTTTGAGACTTCGTACAGAACGGTTGCTTCTTCAGTGTCCAAACTTGAAGGATGTACATGTCTCTGGATGCCGCGATATGTTGATAGGAGCAATCAGAAACCAGGTACTACTTCCTTGACCCTGTTTGTTACACATTGACGGTCTACCTTCTAAGAGATCTCTGGTTCAAGTTCATAGTCACTAGTTTAGTAGTTCAGACACCAGAGAAGCTAATATGTGCGAGTCTTTTAATGGTTGAAGTCTGATTAGTAAATGAAAAGCATGCCTAAGCACCAGGATAGGCTGAACATACTCTAATAATATACTTCAACAAAATATGATGGGCACATGTATGCGAAAAGCATGGCTACAGTTCAGCCCGTCCCACAAATTGACAGATAATACAACCATGAGTAGATTAAAACGACGATAACCTCCTGTCTAAATTGTAGTAGCCAAAAGTGCATAGAAAAAATTTACTGCTAGTAAGTACCTTAGCCAATGCTCATTGTATTGCTAAGTTGCATCCGAGCTATTGGATATCGAACGGAGCATTGTCATCATCTTCTGTTTTCCAACGAATTGCCATTATTATTTTTGCCAGGTTCTGAACGAGTTTGCAGCCGAAGAGCCTCGCCTGCCTTGCAAGCGTCTAGCGGATGGCTCAAAGCGGGTCCAAGTCCCACAATTCATGCTAGAACAGGTATAAATCATCACGCTTGCACCCTCCCCAATCGCCACCCATAGCTCGAAAACAGTTCCATCATTCTTCATCGAACCGATCACTCACGTTCGCAACCCTTTCAGCAATTCGAGGACGAGAAATGGGGCGGGTCGAGGCGGAGCCAGTGCACTGTTCATCTGGACTGAACTACTGAAGTAAGCAGTCACTTGCAGTCGGCCGAATGACCAACCACTGGGGTGGGTCGTGGGATCAGTTCTACTGCCCGTTCATCTGAACTGAACTACTGAAGTGGCTGTACACATCATATGGTGATCAGTTAGTTAGGCTGTAGTGTAGTAGAATGCTTGAGATCTCTTTCTTGATTGATTCGAAGCCTGATGATTTCTTGGCGTCCTCATCCCTGTGGAGTGCTGTGTTGTAGTAACCTGTAACAATAACGCTGTGTGTAACCTAGCCTGTGCTACTCTTTCTCTAATCCTGAATTCATTCAGGACAATAATTAATTAAAGATGCTGCATCTTCCTTCCATGAGCTCATTTTATTAGAATCTAGATCAGGAGCGGAGCAGCCTGTGTGTATTTTCACGGACCGACCTTGGGCTCGCTCTCCATATGGAGCAATCACCTGGTTATGAAAATACCTATGAGTTAGGGCAGAATTATCCATCAAATGTTGTTGAACAAAAACCCTTTCGCCATCCCCTCTTGATCCCATCTCTCCATTCGCTTAGTCTCTTGTTCCCCTACCTCCACTGTGATGACTGGTCGGCCCTAGGGATGGCAATTGGACGCGGCGGGCACGGAGAGTGCGCGCCTATATTCATACCCACGATCTCGATCCCCCCCTCCCCCAACCACGAGCATACATGTGAAGGGCGACGGACGAAAAATCTCGCCTATACTCGTCGCTCGTGGGCATGTCCGTGAACATAGTTCCTCACACAAACACACGGTACCATCAATATAGACCATCATATCGCCTGCGGGTTCTGTAGCACCCAGGCTACATAAAAATACAAGTTTTTTTTTCTTTTTTGTTACTGAGGAACCAACATATTGCTGATTGGAAAAAGATGAATGCACTGACCTCTTTGGAAGTTTTGCTGCTTCTTCGCACCTAAGAAGTTCGGCATAAAGACCATCAAGATTTAACAATTCTTCATGTGTTCCCATCTCAACAAGTTGATCTTCCTCCATTACTGCTATATAATGAGCTGAGACGTCTAGCTATGATGATAGTAGACCTCTCGAGCATCAAAATATCTAGTGCTTCCTGAACAGCTTTCTCAGCCTCGAAATTAAGAGCACCAGTAACCTCATCCAATACATGATGAGTTAGTGCAGCTGAAGGGAACAAATTTATGGCAGTCATATGTACGCATGGTGAGGAAGGGAGGGTGGAAATTGGTCCTTCTAGCCCAGGCATATGCCAAGTCCACTTCTCCATCCGCGGCTGAACAAGAAGGGGGTTGACGAGGATTAAAACCTCTATGTATTATTTTAATACATGATAAAAGACCATACGTCTTCATGGTCGTAACCCCTAAGGCTAACGACCTCACTGGTCGTAAGGATTCCAGATGTTACATAATGGGTACCCTGGTCGGACAAGGTCTTGTACCTAGTCTCCGACCAGGTAGCTGCTCGGAAAAGCTATAAACTGGCATCTGGATCCGATTCAGGTATATCCTTTACCGTGTGATGAATGGAACACGTGATACATGCTCCATACCACGTGATGTTACACAGTCCCAAGGCACTGACAATAACCACAGAATGGTTGAGTGTCTCACAGACACTTAACCGCAGAGCAGTTGATACATTATCAACTAACGCCTCGCTCCGACCAGTCGCGACGTTTCACCAGGAACGCCTTCTCCAGGAGTAACTGCCACCTCTTCGGAAGTTATTTAAGGGTGGAACGTAGAAGACAAAAGGGCAATATGAAAGAAGCAAGATAGGATCAACAGATTAAAGCAGTGCAATCAGCCTTATATTCGTGCTTTAAGTCTGATTGGTTAGCATAGCAATCTTCACACTCAGTGTAATTAGGATTAGTCCCTAGTCGGGTCGTAAGCACCCCTTGTAAATCTAGTTCATATCAATAAAGAGCGGCCCCATTCTCTCACAGGAAATATCGCGTCATTTTCCTCTTTTATTTCGTAAGATCGGCTACTCGATCGTCGACAACTGGCGCCGTCCGTGGGGAAGACGACGTAAGTTTCCTGAAGAAACTCTCCGCTCATCAAATCCTCGCTCATTCCTCATAATCGCTCATGCGACTATGGTCGGAGTTTGGGACGAGGAGAATTGGTTCGACCTGGCGGACTACAGCAATCTCGACATGGAAGGATGCATCCGTGCCATGCAAGAAAACGACATGTCATCCTCCTCCTCCTCCGCCGGTTCACATGTCGCCGACGTTAGCGAAATCGACCGGATGGATGAGGATCCACCAGTACGACAAGTGGCGCTTTCAGCCATTCCGACTAGCTCGGAATGTCCGAAGACCACTCCAAGCCCGGTCCTTCCGACCGGCGAAATAAGTGACGAAAATTCAGCACCGCAACTCGAGAATCTCTATACTCTCAACGAAATCATGGCTGAAAGGTACTCACCTACGGCTTCTGGCAATTCCAGGAGCTAACCGACACCTGGTAACGGTGTCGATGAAACCTCCACTGGTCGTAGGCCATGTGGGGATGATAAGACTCAGCATACGATCGGCAGTCCGTCGGATCAGGCTGAGTCCACCAAGAAGACCTCAGGAGGTGCTCATCTCCGACCGCTCTCTGTCGTGGAAACTTTTAGCAGAAGTATTGGAAGGCTCTCCATTAGTTACGATGGAATCTCATCGGAAGATCACTACTGGAGGCACGAGGTCAATGCGATTGGAGATGCAAATCAAGATGCCTTGCACGGTCCTACACACTCTGCCACGCCACCACGTGTTGGTAGAGATGTTACGGGCCATCAAGCACCAACTTCCGGAGGCAACAGAACTGATTAACGTCCATCAATTAACTCGCCTGGCTCTGCCCCACCAAGAGTAGCTGATCGGACGGAACAAACCAGGAGGTCGGGAGAAGGTTCGGGTCTTCGAACACCTACTACCAGTATGAATCCTATGAGACCTTTGAACTGTACAAAACCTGAAACGTGTTCAAGATATGTTGAATAATTCTAACCCTGCTCTAGCAGAGACCCCAGATTTTGTACAACTAGTGAGCCAAGTATAGGAGATTCATGCTAGAACAGGTATAAATCATCACGCTTGCACCCTCCCTAATCGCCACCCATAGCTCGAAAACAGTTCCATCATTCTTCATCGAACCGATCACTCACGTTCGCAACCCTTTCAAACAATTTGAGGACGAGAAATGGGCGGTCGAGAACCGAGTCTGCACTGTTCATCTGAATGAACTCTTGAAATGTGATCACTTGCGATAAGAATGACCAAGCTATTTGGGGTGGGTCGTGGGATCGATTCATCGCTGCTCATCTGAATCGAACTCTTTGAAGTGGTGTACACATCATATGGTGATCGATTAGTTAGGTCAGTAGTGTAGTAGAATGCTTGAGATCTCTTTCTTGATTGATTCGAAGCCTGATGATTTCTTGGCATCCTCATCCCTGTGGAGTGCTGTGTTTTAGTAACCTGTAACAATAACGCCGTGTGTAACCTAGTCTGTGCTACTCTTTCTCTAATCCTGAATTCATTCAGGACAATAATTAATTAAAGATGCTGCATCTTCCTTCCATGAGCTCATTTTTTTAGAACCTAGATCAGGGAGGAGCGGAGCAGCCTGTGTGGATTTTCACGGACCGACCTTGGGCTCACTCTCCACATGGAGCAATCACCTGGTTATGAAAACACCTATTGAGTTAGGGCAGAATTATCCACCAAATGTCGTTGAACAAAAACCCCCTCGCCATCCCCTCTCGATCCCATCTCTTCCCCATTCACTTAGTCTCTTGTTCCCCTACCTCTATCGTGACGACCGGTCGGCCTTAGGGATGGCAATTGGACGCGGCAGGCACGGAGAATGCTCGCCTATATTCATACCCGTGATCTCGATTTTCCCTCACGGGCATGCCTGTGAAGGGTGACAGACGAAAAATCTCGTCTATACCCGTCGCTCGCGGGTATGCCCGTATATCCGCGAACATAGTTCCCCACACAAACACACAATACCATCAATACAAACCATCATATCGCACGCGGGTTCTGTAGCACCCAGGCTACATAAAAATACAAGTTTTTATTTTCTTTTTTCTTACTAAGGAACCAACATATTGCTGATTGGAAAAAGATGAATGCACTGACCTCTTTGGAAGTTTTGCTGCTTCTTCGCACCTAAGAAGTTCGGCATAAAGACCATCAAGATTTAACAATTCTTCGTGTGTTCCCATCTCAACAAGTTGATCTTCCTCCATTACTGCTATATAATCAGCTGAGACGTCTAGCTATGATGATAGTAGACCTCCCGAGCATCAGAATATCTAGTGCTTCTTGAACAACTTTCTCAGCCTCGAAATTAAGAGCACTAGTAACCTCATCCAATACATGATGAGTTAGTGCAGCTGATGGGAACAAATTCATGGCAGTCATATGTACGCATGGCGAGGGAGGGAGGGTGGAAATTGATCCTTCTGGCCTAGGCATATGTCAAGTCCACTCCTCCATCCGCGGCTGAATAAGAAGGGGGTGCTGACACCGAAGAAGAAATCGGGGACTCTAATCACAACACGGCGCACACAATGACTGAAGCTCCCGGAGTTGCTGATGCTGTCGATGAAGACCCTGCGGAAGTAGCTCCTTCGGTCAGGCAAGCTAGTGGTCTTGTTGATGAGGGTGAGGAGGTGGAAGCCATAGTGCAAATGATGGATCTCGAAGACGGGGACTACATGGCATTGTCTAAAGATGAAGGTTCCGACGACGAGGATGATGTGGACCAGCAGGTGGTTCCATCCGAGTGGAACACATACCTGTTAGCATGTTACCTATATTTGCGAATGTGTTTTTGCAAATAGCTGAGGCTCATGCATAATCCTTGTAGCATGTAATTTTAGTTTGCGAATGTGTTTTGCAAATGGTTTAGGTCCATGTACCTTATTCCTTGTGGCATTGATTCTAAAAGTCGACAAATGTGTTTTGCAACTTGTTGAGAATCTTGCCTTTAACCCTTGTTTGCATCGAGCATCAATTGACAAATGTGTTTTACAAATTGAGTTGAAGCGAAAGCCAACTGTGCATTTCTCAGGAAGATCGGTAGTACCGACGTGTTGTTGGCGGTACTACCGCACAATGGTATGACCGGGATAGTGGTGCAGTACTACCGCAACCTGATCTGACCGAAGAATAGTTGACGGTTCGTTTTTTACAGAGTGACACCTCTTTGAGCTTGGTTGCTAACCTTGAATGCGGTAGTACCGGAGTTTGTGTGGCGGAACTACCGCGTCACGATAGTACCGCATATTCGAGCGGAACTACCGCACACCGGAAGTTCCGAACCTTAGTTCGCGGTACGTATTCTCTAGAGAGGGTCAGTGTTGGACCTCTAAGGGAAGAGGTAGTACTGCCCTATGTGAACGTGTCACGGACAGGGTTTGATCGGATGGGGTAATCGTGAAAGGTCGTTGGACGAGGACTTGGACCCCTGCGGCGCAGAGGAGGAGCCGTGACGACGGCGTCCGCGCGACAAGGGCAGGCTCGTGAGCAGTAACGAGAGAGAGAGGAAGTTTGGGTTTCTGATATTTCTCGATAGATTCATACTAAAGATATGAGTCCCTTTAAATAGAGACGTAAGGCTAACAATAGGAAATCTAAACTATCTCTTAACGGAATCAACACTGGACACGGACTCTATCCTTGATGGAAAGCTAATCAAACAAAACTATCCTAATACATAAGCCTTACCGTAAATAACTTGAAGTCCTACAGCTTCATGTCTTGTTGCTGCTGTTGTCGCCTTGAATTACCTTCTTGCGACTAGAATACGTTAAGCCCCACATGACATCTCTCCCCGTCTCAAGCAGCAGCTCATCCTCGAGTTGGAAAAGAGGATAGAGTTGCTGAAATTGCGCCAAATCTTCCCAAGAAGCATTGGCGGCTGGAGCACCTTCCCATTGAACCAGAAGCTGGTGTTGACCACGAGCCAGACGAGATTTAAGAACTTTAGCCGGTACGGGACACACTCGCCCATGCAACAAAACTGACAATGCTGGAGGGCTGTCCGGTGGAGTACCCACAAACGGTTTCAATAGACTAATGTGAAAAAAATCATGAATTTTGGCGCGGGGCAGCAATGCAAGGCGATATGCGACCAAACCAATGCGTTGAAGCACTTTGTATGGTCCAAAATAACGCGGTCCTAACTCTTCGCGATTGGGGAGGGACAATGATGCCGCCTAACGTTGATGAAGACGAAGCCATACCCATTGCCCCTCAGTCAATTCCAATGCACGATGTCCCTTGTCATATTGTTTCTTGTAAAGTTGTTGTGCTTGGAGTAAGCGGTCTCGGATCTCGAGCAAAAATTCATCACGATCGCGTACTAATTGCTCCACGGCAGGAAGACGTGTGCTACCCGGCTCATATGCACGCAAAAACGGTGGCTCCCGGCCATACACCACTTTGAACGGAGAGGTATAAAGTGATGTTTGGAAGGAGGTGTTGTAGCAGTACTCAGCCCAAGGTAACCATCAAAGCCACTGTTTGGGATGATCGCCAGTGATGCAACGGAGGTACATGACAATAACCTTGTTGACTACTTCGGACTGACCATCGGATTGAGGATGAAAAGCGGTACTGAGACAAAGTTGAACACCGGTCAAATGGAATAGTTCCGTCCAAAAAGTACTAGTGAATACCGGGTCCCGATCATTGACAATGGACGTAGGCACCCCATGGAGCCGAACAATTTCATTGAAAAACACCTGGGCCACCGAATGAGCCGTGTATGGATGAGCCAATGGAATGAAGTGAGCATACTTCGAGAAACGGTCCACCACTGTGAGAATAACTGTTTTGCCGTGTACACGTGGTAGCCCCTCAATGAAATCCATAGCAATGTCTGCCCATACCGTGGAGGGGACGTCCAAGGGTTGAAGAAGACTAGCTGGGTGTAACTGCTCAACCTTATTACGTTGACACGTATCACACGCGCGAACGAACTCCTGCACCACCAAGCGGGCATTAGGGACATGAAAATCAGCACGTAAACGATGGAGCGTCTTCTGGGTGCCCTCATGGCGGTCTTAGTGTCTTTGCTGAAGGAAAGCGGCGGCGATGGTGCGGTAGAAGGGACATAGACCCTGCCGTTGAACGTGGCAAGATCATCAACAATCGCCCATGCACCCCGCTGGCTGCCGGCTGTGATGGCTGTGCGGAGCTTTAGCATGGCTGGGTCCTGTGCTAACTCAAGACGCAACTCATCAAATACTGCAAACTGAGGTGAGGACAGCACCATAACCGTGACGTGAAGCTCGGTGTCGCGCTGCGACAGTGCATCGGCAACCACGTTAGTGCGACCTGGTTTGTACTTGACGCGAAAATCATAACCCAAAAGCTTGCTAACCCATTGGTGCTGGGGAATGATAGAGAGCCGCTGGTCAAGCAAAAACTTCAAGCTATAATGGTCAGTACGTACCAAGAATTTGTGGCCCCATAAATAAGGTCGCCAATGTCGAACCGCCTGTACCAAACCGATGAGCTCCTGTTCGTAGGCCGCTAAGAGAGCATGACGCGGTGCAATCGACCGACTGAAATATGCAATGGCGCATGTGCCCTGATGAAGTACTGCCCCAAAGCCATGACCAAATGCATCACATTCAACAATAAAATTGGCAGAAAAATCCGGCAATTGCAGGATCGGTGCTTGGGTGAGGGCCGCCTTGAGTTTGGTGAATGCGTCTTGGGTTGTCTCAGTCCAATGAAATGCTTCGCGTTTGAGGAGCTGTGTCAGAGGTGCGGCAAGTGAGCCGAAATCCTGAATAAACTTGCGATAATAACCCGCGAGGCCAAGAAATCCCCGAACCGCCTGGACTGACTTCAGCACTGGCCAGGAGGTGACCGCACTGGTTTTGGCTTGGTCGACAGCGATGCCGGCTGCGGAGACCACATGCCCCAAGTAGGCAACCGACTTCTCCCCAAAGAAACACTTGGAACGTTTCAGGAAAAAAAGATTGGACTGTAGGGTGCGAAGGACAACCTGGAGATGACTGAGATGCTTGGACCAGGATGGACTGTAGATGAGGATGTCATCGAAGAAGACCAATACGAAGCGCCGAAGGAAGGGTTGGAGGATCGAGTTCATGAGGGCCTGGAATGTAGCTGGCGCATTGGTGAGGCCGAACGGCATCACGAGGAACTCGAAGAGCCCTTGGTGAGTCCAGAATGCCGTCTTCTCCACATCGGTCGGGTGCATCATGACTTGATGATAGCCAGAGCGCAAATCCAGTTTAGTAAAAAATACGGCGCCCCGTAGTTCATCAAGTAGTTCCTCCACCACTGGAATCGGAAATTTGTCCTTAATAGTTTGGTCATTGAGAGCCCGGTAGTCGACACAAAAACGCCACGACCCATTCGTCTTCTTGACGAGCAGTACCGGTGACAAGAAAGCTGACGAACTGGGACGAATAGTTCCTTGTTGAAGCATCACGGCACATTGTTTTTCAAGCTCGTCCTTCTGCAATTGGGCGTAGCGGTATGGCCGAACAGCAATGGCGTCGGTACCACGCTTCAAGTGGATGCGATAATACCGATCGCGAGGAGGCGGCAACCCATGTGGTTCAGCGAAGAGGTCGCGAAACCCATCGAGGAGATCATCTAGTAAGGTGGTGCCAGTGCAAGCGAGCAATCTGGCCACCCGCGGCTCTAATGGCAGACCGTGCCAGGTCACCTTGCGGCCGCCGTGAGAAAAAACCATGGTCATGCGAGAGAAGTCCCAAGTGATCGGTCCAAGAGTACCGAGCCATCGAACCCCTAAGACCACGTCAAATCCTTCCAATGGCATGGCATAGTAGTCCATGGTGAACGCCTCGTTTCCGATGACAATAGGCATCGCACGACAAAGGCCCAAGCTAGAGACACGATCACCGTTAGCGACAGTAACACTGAGACCTTACTGGGGTTGCATGTGTACTCCGGTGACCTGTACGACATGGTCTACGATGAAGTTATGCGTGGAGCTGGAGTCGAGGAGAGTGACCAATGTTGTGGTGCCTATCACCACCAACAAACTCATGGTCTGGCCGGAACGGGGCTGAATGCCGGTGAGGGCGGCCAGGGAAATTTTTGGTTCAATAGTTGCGGCCGGAGACGTGTCCTGGTCGTCATTGTCGCTGAAGTCCGGCTGAATCTCGATGATGAAGAGGCGCTTACAACGGTGGCCCGCGAAATATTTTTCATCGCATTGGAAGCACAGCCCCTGTGTGCGACGTCGATCCATCTCAGCCAGTGTTAAGGAGCGTCTCGCTATGCCTTGCTGCGTAGGGACCCGGCCTTGAAGGTTGTCCACGGGCGGTCCGCTTGGAAGGACACTGCCAACCGCACCACCTAAAGTATGGCCCGAGCCTGCTAGATGCCCGCCCAAAGCATACCCGCCGGTTGACCCGCTCAAGCGCCAGGGGCGTCTGGAGGAAGCAGCTGAGGCGACCACTTGTGTGCGGCGTTCATACACATGCGCAAGGCTCATCGCGGACTCCAAAGATTGGGGTGCTTGTAACTCGACACCGGTTTGCAGAGGCTACCCCAGACCTGCTGTGAATAATTGAATCTGTTGGCGCTTCGTTAATGGATCTGTAAGGCATAGGAGCGCAAGGAACTGGTCTAAGAACTCCCAGACCGTGCCCTTTTTGTGCAGTGCAATGAGCTCACCTAACGGGTTGCTACGCAATGGTGGCCCGAAGCGGGTGTTGATCAGCTCGACGAAGTGATGCCACGAAGGCGTGCCCATATCACACTCCAAGCAATGGTACCAAAGCTGGGCCGACCCTGTCATGTGAAAAGTGGTGAGCCACACTTTGTCTTCCTCCATGGTGTGTTGTCCTCAAAAGAACTGTTCACAGCGATTAAGCCATGGCAAGGGGTCGTCATGACCGTCGAACGTCGGGAAGTTCAATTTGTGGAAGCGAGGTGCACCACCTCGGTCGGCGGCGTGCCCATCCCTCACTGGCGAACATGCCTGGGGCCACTCGATGTCGGTGCCATGGTGCGCCCCGCCCGTCGTTGCCGGCAGGACATGCGCCGCCCGATGGGGATTGGGTAGCATGCCCTCCGTTGTGTGAAAGCCGCCGTCGACGACGGGGTTGTTGTCGAAGTCGTGTGGCGGCGGCCGATGGCCTTGCTCAAGGCGTGTGATGGCAAGGTTGTGAGTGCGTTGTTGGTTGTTGATGTCGCGGATGGAGCCAGTGAGCACGTCGATCTTGTCATAGAGCTTGAGTCGATCGAGCTCTATCTGTTGCAGCAAGGCGTCAAGCTTCTTGGTAACCGCATTCGAAGCTTCTCCGTCTGACATGGGTGGTGAAGCAGTAGGAAGCTCTGATACCAAGTTGTCACGGACAGGGTTTGATCGGATGGGGTAATCGTGAAAGGTCGCTGGACGCGGACCTAGACCCCTGCGGCGCAGAGGAAGAGCCGTGACGACAGTGTCCGCTCGACAAGGGCAGGCTCGTGAGCAGTAACGAGAGAGAGAGAGAGAGAGAGAGAGGAAGTTTGGGTTTCTGATATTTCTCGATAGATTCATACTGAAGATATGAGTCCCTTTAAATAGAGACGTAAGGCTAACAATAGGAAATCTAAACTATCTCTTAACGGAATCAACATTGGACACGGACTCTATCCTTGATGGAAAGCTAATCAAACAAAACTATCCTAATACATAAGCCTTGCTGTAAATAACTTGAAGTCCTACAGCTTCACGTCTTGCTGCTGCTGTTGTCGCCTTGAATTACCTTCTTGCGACGAGAATACGTTAAGCACCACATGACAGAACAGAACTACCGGAGAGCGGAACTAACACATATTTGTTGGCGGTAGTACCACGCCGCTTTCTCAACGGCTAGTTCAGAGGCTTTTATAGCCGTTACTGTGCAGTCGGTTGAAGTGCGGTAGTACCGGCCAATGAATGGTGGTACTACCGCTCGTGCTGATTTTTTCAGCATCTTTTCTCCAACGGCTAGTTTTTGTGTGTGGGCTATAAATACCCACCTTGGCCGGTTGTGGGGATTGTCGCTGGTGCCATATTCATTCCTTTAAGCAAAGAACAAGCCCTCTACACTCTTATGGGCATATATTGCACTTAGTGAGCTTAGAGAAAAAACCCTAAGTGCATGTGTTGCATAAGGTAGTGGATTGTGTATCCACTTGAGTTTAGACACTTGATTCGTTCAAGTGAGAGTCTTCCACTTGTTACTCTTGGTGTTTGCTGACACCTAGACGGCGTGGAGGCGTCGTGGTCCGGTGATCTTCTTAAGAAGCTTGTGAGAAGGCCCGACGTTTATGAGTGGTTTGGTGCTCGCCATCTCCGGAGTGGAGGAAGAGCAACCCCAAGTGTATCGAGGTGGTGGTTCATGTTGGAGCCGGTCCAAGTGGTTGGACTTACCTCAGAGGTGTTTGGCTTAATTCGTGGAGCCGGTCCAATTAGTTTGGGTTTACCTCAACGTGGATTAGGCGAGACCGGCAAGTCTTCGAACACCACGGTAAAACATCATTGTGTCATCGTGGTTTGCATTCTTGTGCTTTACTATATTGCAATTTACACTCCTTGTATTAAATTGCTTACTTGTCTTTGTATGATTGCTAATTATCAATAGTCTTATATTGTTGGTGCACTTAGTTGAGACTAGTTGATTTAGGTTTTAAATTGAGCAAAACCGAATTGATTTATAATTCCGCATAAAACTCGGTTTCAGCCAAAAGATTTTAAAACCGTCTATTCACCCCCTCTAGTCGGCCTCCTCGATCTTACAGTGTGCCGTGGGAGTACGACCAGAGTGAGGTCAGGCTAGGAGCTATGTACAAATGCAAGAAGGTCGTGCAGGAGGCGGTCAAATTCTGGGCCTTGTCGGTGCAGCACACATTCACAGTCGTTAAGTCTACTCCAAGATGCTACGACGTGAAGTGTGGCATAGAGGGATGCCTTTGGCGAGTACACACATTTCAGCCTAAGTGGGACACCTACTGGAAGTGCTCTATAGTGGTCCTTCACACATGCGTCGTTTCTGAGTCAGTGCAGTCCCTGGAACTTGTCATCAGGCTTCATCGCCAACCTTATGTACAATGAGATCGTAGATAATCTAGATTTTGAGCCACGATCCATCATTCGGACGATTGAGGCAAGGTTCCAGTACACAATCAGCTATGCCAAGGCTTGGAGGGCAAAAACAGAAGACATTGGAATCAATGTTCGGCACGTTCGAGGATTCCTACCACAACCTCCCCGGGCAACTCCGAGTCATATAAGACAGGAATTCCGGCACTCATATCGACATTCAAGATGCCACACATCCGAAGTGGGCCAATAAGAGGGTACTGCAGCGAGCATTCTTCGCCTTTGATCCATGCATCAATGCATTCCAGCATTGCTGTCCAATCTTATGCGTAAATGGTACATTCCTGACTGGAAAGTACAAGGGCCAGATACTGACTGCAATAGCCACAGACGGGAACAATCAAGTTCTTCCTGTGGCATTCGCTTTCGTTGAAAGCGAGAACACGGACAACTGGTTGTGGTTCCTGAAGAATGTGAGGATTTTTGTTGTGCAAGGCCGTCCCAACGTATGCCTCATACATAATCGGAATGCAGGGCTGCTACGTGCAATAACCTAGCTGTAACAAGGAGAGAACGTACCACTTCCATGGCCGGATCTGCAGAGCAGGTGGTGCATGAGGCACTTGGGTGCAAATTTCTACAAGCAGTTCCGCAATAAGGACTTGATGAACCTGTTCAAGCGGCTGTGTAACCAGAACCAGCAGCGAAAGTTCGAAGCACTCTAGAAGATTCTGGATGAGCGGACCCAAATGCACAAAGGAGAGACAGCGAGAAGGGCTGCCCCAAGTGCTGACCAGGCCCCTGAAGCATTGCCATAGTTACCCACAGATGCTCCTAGATTGACGAGGAGGACGGGGGCGCAGGTGAAATGCTTCTCGAACTGGATTGAGTATGAGCCTATAGAGAAGTGGTCATTGCTACATGATAGGAGTGATGCTCGATATGGTGTCATGACAACCAATATAGCCAAGGTGTACAACTGGGTCATGCGCGGCGCAAGGTGCCTCCCTTTGGTTGGTATTGTAGAGGCAATTCTCCGCGATACGACGAACTACTTTATTGAGTTGTTCGCCATGGCAAATAACAGAGTGCTTGTAACATCCCTATTTTCTGGGTTTTTTGAAAATCTTCAAAATTTTAAAAGTAACCATTTGGTTTTATTGAATTTCTGAAGCTCAACTTGGAATTTTAGAATTTAAAAGCAATTTAATTTGAATTAATCAAACTTCAATTAAACAAAAGTGGTTTATTTAAGCTTTCTGGATATTAATTGGATTTAAAGTCAAAAATATTATTTTAAGTATTTTCTTGGATTTTAAAAATGGTTTTCTTTTTGTCCAAAGTTAAAAATAATTTATTTGCAAAATTAAAAGCAAAAGTTAAGCTAAAAATATTTTTATTAAGTTCTAAATAATTCAAGTAATTTTTGTGTGTTTTTATTTATTTTTGTATTTTATTTACTATTTTCTAAAAATGCCTTTCATTTTTAATTATTTTCTTTATTTGAAAATCCTTAAAACCTTCCTATTCGCCTTGGGCCGAATTCTCCCGGCCCGTTTCTCTTTTCCCGCGTGGCCCACTCCTCCCGGCCCGCTTCTCCACGCTCGTGCCTTCCTCCCTTAGGGACCGTCCGATCAAAATCGGACGGCTCCCAAACCCTCGCACCTTTTCCCCTCTCGCTCCGTGTCTCACTGCCAAGGTGACCCCACCTGTCAGCCGCCCTTGTCCCTGGTCGTCTTCAACCTCACACCCGTGTCAGTGCCGTGTGCGTGCGCGTGTTTTACGCCGGTTCACCTGCTCCCGTCCCGCACATCGCCGTTGCCCTGTCGCGTGCATTCAATGCTCGGTCCTTCACCGCGCCCGCTGCCGCCACCCACTCCCTCCCCATGCCCTGCTAGCCCACTCCCCGACCGTTGCCATGCCGGATCTCACCTCCGCGAAGCCCGCCGCCGCCCATACCTCTCCTCGGTCCTCCCCGCGCCTATTTAAGGCGAGCACCGGACGCGCCACTCGCTCCTCTCTGTTTCCCCTCTACCCTCATCTCTCCCTCGCCCTCACCTGGTCGCAATTCGAGTTTTTGCCGTCGCCACCGAGCTTCACTCCGCCGCCCCTAGCGTCGCCACCTGACCTCCTCCGCCGCCTCCGACCTCACCTCCGGGTTTGCAAGCCCTAGGGCCACCCTGTGCGCGCTTCCTTGTCCCTGAGAGCCCGCCGGAGCACCAACGTCGCCTTCACCCGCCGTCGCCGCCACTTCTTCCTCCCCGCCGACGACATTCCCGTGACGCCGCGTCATCAAGGCCACGTGCACCAGCATCGCTGTGAGCTCCCCTTCCTCTGGGTACCCTCGCCGCCAACCATCTCCCGCGTTCACGGCGAGCCTTGGGTTCGGCGCCGCCTTGGCCGATGTGGTACCACCACCGTGGCGCCTAGTCAGCGGCCATGTTAGCCCTCTGCTGATGTGGCTGTCCCGTCAGCAGCCCACGTGGCATTTCCTGTTGAAAATTAATTCAACCGAAAATAAAATCCGGTTACTGACGTCAGCTGGTGCAATAAATCAATTTCCTTTAGAAAAATAATTTCGAAAAATCAGGAAAATCTTTTTTTCTTGATTTTATGTAATTTCAAACTTCCGGAGGCCATATATTCTTCGTTCGAACTCCGATTCGAGTGATTCAAATATCTAAATTCCTCTAAATTATTTATCTTTCTGTTAGTATTTATTTGGTATTGTTTTATTTATTTAGCTTTGTTCACACGTATAGATTCTGGCGTTTCGGACGAATTCTCGGACCCGACGACCGAAGCATTGCAACACTTCAACAAAGGCAAGTCGTAGACCTTTGATCATGTCATACCCACTTTACAAAATTATATTGTTTAATATAAACGTGCATTGCTAGTTATATAAAAATGCTTTCGGGAATAGTTAAATGCCTAATTGTTGTATGCCTCCTTGAATGATTAATATCAATATGTACCCTTGAATGACATAAACCCTTGGACACCGTAGGATGGGTTATTTTAGTTGGACATATTGTAGAACCAACTTGGGGCATCGTATATGCTTAGCCATGCTTTAGTTATCCGAAGGGATTCATGATCACATGCTCTTATGATTAAACATGACTTAATGAAATATGGAATTGTGGCACGGTCACTGTTATTAAAAGATGTCGAGCCATGGCAAGGGCTGCCACTTGGTTGGGTTGAACCGAAAATGATTTCATACTCAGGCGAAAGAACGTGTAGTAAAGGGGGAGAATTTTGGGATGTGGTTGCCTCGCCTGAGTAGACACTAAGGACTTAACTTTGTGCGCCATTGATCTGAGCCATACCGTGTAACCACAAGTCCATTTATGGGGTGTACCTAGCCAACTAATTAGCAATGTTTTGATTCAGTTCTATTAAGGATTGATAAACGGCGCAAGAGGGGGCCCAGAATGGCGATACCTTAGCGGGCAGAACCAAGTAAAAACAGAGCTTTGCAAAAGCCTTGTGATAATCACTTAGTCACACGCCTTCGGAAGCGTGAAATGCCTGACAGTATAAGATGATTATCTCTTGCGGGTCAAGCTGTACAACCTCTGCATAGTGTAAAACTATTCGAATAGCCGTGTCCCCGGTTATGGACAATGCCTGGTGATTTCACACGAGGGGTAGACTTTATCAAAATGTGGGAATGGTTTGGATGGATTGAGTAGTTGGATCTGGTTAAGGGTTGGGTAGTGAATCGGGTGTTCGCTAGCTTTTGCAAAAGAACTTGATTACTTATGTAATTAATCTTTTAAATTGTGCTTTTTAACCTATTTACTGTATTTACTGTCAATATTGCTTTATACAAAAGAGCCATAAAGCTATTCTTGTCAAGCCTTGCATGAATATTACTTGCATACATTTCCCTACGACTTGCTGAGTACTTTAAAAGTGCTCACGGCTTTGCGCCATTTGTTGATCAGTCACTGAAGAAGAACCAGGGAACACCGAGTTCTACGAGGAAGACTACTATGAAGACTATGCGAATTAGGTCACGTCCTCCACTCGATTGCCTGTGGGCATGTCGAATGACCTCCACAAGATGTTTGGTTTCCGTTGCAGTTACCTTTTGTTGTTAAGCCCTGCATGGTAAATGTTGTAAGGCTTGACCTTAAGGTCCTTTTGCTACTAATAATATTAATTTGTCTACTTCATCTATAGTTTATTGTATGGATATGATTACACTAATGTTGCAGCTGTGTGAGCTAGCTACTGATCATGGGACTAGTTCAGAATGCACAGAGGGTTCCGAGGTTGCATATTCGGGGGCTCGACAGTACTCTACTCTGCCATGGTCACCAAGTACATGGAGGACAAGGGCAAGAATGGTGAGATGCACTGGGCATTCAAGATGGGCACAAGAGAGCTTCGCTTTGAGATAATGTGCAGGGATAAAGTACACCGTGGGACGAACCGCGAGAGGGTCACCCACGAGTGCACGCTACGCCGCGGTAGTTGCATATGCACTTGCAACAAGCCCCTTCTTCTGCATAGGCCTTGTTCCTATGTCATGACCGCATGTTCGACGATAGCGCAGCATCCCAGCCAGTACCTCTCTTACTATTTCACCAAGGAGGTGGTGATGCAAACCTGGAGTGGAGAGATGTATGGTTACGCCGTGGTTGGCCATTTCACTGGCCATCCGACCTGGGAGCAACTAATCTGGGCCGCAGACATTGATAGGCTCAAGGGAAAGGTTGGCCGGTGATAGGTACGGCATATCAGGAACGACATGAACGAAGCAGAAGCCGAACGTTGTACAAAGAAGTGCTCCATTTGTAGGGAGTCTGGGTACACCTTAAAGAAATGCCCCACAAGAAATCCTCGGGACGAAGGAGACATCGGCACTCCGGACGTCATCGCGGGGACCTCATCCGGTTGCCCAACTCAAGGCAGTCCATATAGGGGACGTTGAGGTCGCGGCCACGAGAAAGCACAGACAGTAGTAATGTGTTATTGCCAATATTCTAAATTATCATTTTGATTTGAAATAAATTAGGTGTTATGACGTTTTGCTGAATGTTATGTAATATCAGTGTGATTTGTCGTAGTTTTGATAGTAATGACAAATTCACATTTGTTTTCTTACATAATATGTAGTGCATGTACATGACCAATGTTATGCGAGTGGTCATTTCTCCAAAGTTCTACACCGTGTATGAATTCCTGGACGCATCACAATATCACTTACCTTCTTACTTACGAATCATTGATACCTCAATCGTTCTCAAAAAATTCTTCAAAAATTCACCGCACTAGAACAACATACGGCAATCACAAAATGTTATTTTGAGTCTAACAGATTTCGTACCGTTGAAAATCTATGAAAACCACAAACAAACCGATCAGTTTAGAGTTTGTGGTACCTATCGCTAGTTCAACTAGCGACATGTACCTAGCCCGGCAACAGGAGGGCAAGAGGGTTCCTGTCGCCAGCTACTTGTCGTCAGTTTAGTCATTTTTGTAATTTTTTGGGCCGGCTATTTATTTTTGTAAATATCTTCTAAAATAATATTATTTAAAAAAATTCTTCTTGCGAGTTGCAGGCCCTTATGTCAATATGTGCTATAAACAGGGGCTAAACTGCAAAGTTACGGTCGAGGCCGAATTGGAATCGAGCTCCGGAGCTCATCAATGGCGAAAACAAACCGGAGCGGCAACCGGAGCCGGATAACAAATCGAGCTATAATAATACTTACCCTCTAAAGGAATCCACACTACAAATAATATACTTAGTAGCGACCAAAGCCCTCGTCTTTTTTCTGTTAAATCTCACTCTAGAAAACGCTACACACGCACCTCAATTCAGAGAGAGCGAGAGAGGGTCATGGAGTTGTCGGGTTCCACCGTCGCCCACCCCAAGGCTGCGGCGGCGGCGCAGGCGCGGCTGCTCCGGCCACCGTACGATCGCCACCGGCTCGGTTCGGCCGGTAAGTGATCGATCCCCTCCACTCCTTACGTCTCTCTCTTTCTCTCCCGCGTCTCAGTTTCCCCCAACTAGGTCGCTAGTAGGGTAGTTTCGCCCTGCGCTTGGCTGCTTCGCGATTGGGAGGGCTCGCTTCCATTGGCGGCGCACCGCGCACCCATCGGATGGGAGCGAGCCCTCGGTTGGTGATGCTTGCTTTACATACGAAGAGTATTGCATTGTGGCTAATTGCGAGACTAAGAACCCGTGGCTTTGATTTGTGATGAATTGTTATCGTTTTACAGCCTTATGCTTGTACTAACAATCTGTAAAGCCTTGTAGTACGGCGCACAGGCTAACTGAACCCCGCAAGAAAGCTAAAAAGCAAAACTTTATCACCACTATAAAAAATATGAAAAAAAATAATCACATGTCTTGGTAGCTTGTTTCATTTCTAACTAAAGTTCCTATTCTCCTGTGGGTATAAGCGTAGCCTCTATTACGCTAGTAGCAGTTTTTTTTTTGGGTTACGGGAGGTGTGCAATACTCTGTTTGTGAGCCAATGCTCTTGATTTACCAATCAATGCTTGTCGCATTTTCTCCTGTGCTGCATCAGCTTCAACAACGCCACCAGAGGCTTCGGCAATGCTGCATGTTCTTGGTTATGTATGCTGCAAATTATTTGCTGTTCTACTGTTGGCACTGCGATGAGCAGCTTGTGTGGTTAGTGGTTACCAACGCCTAGTTTAATTGAAGAAAGGGAAAATGCTGACCTATTTTGACTTAAAAATGACCCAGAACTCCTGATACTCGCTTTAATTCCTAACTAGTGGCATGTGATTACTTCTCCTAATTCCCACCGTTTGTACCTGCTAGTTTTACATGCAGATTTCTTACTGCAAGTCGGCAAACATACTTTCGCCTGGCTGCTAACTGATGTGCTCTCTTTCTGTTCCCCGACTCCAATGCATTTGTCTGATCTTTTTTACGGTTTTTGCCGTATAGCTCAAAAGTTCAATTTCCCTGCCTCTTCAGGATACATATATTGTAGGAGCTACGCTGTAAGAAACAAAGCAATAAAGGCAACGCCTTCAATCGGTGCCAGCTTTCAGCCAGCATTTCCTCGAACAAGTATTCAAGCTACACAGAAGAAGAAACAAAACGTGAGTGCCTTTTTCTTCTCACGTGTATATTTGTTATGCATGTATTTGCGATGTTTGACTACTATCTTCTTTTCCAGGTTCCTTTCTATCAGAGACAAGAAGCTCCACAAATAGAAGCCAAGTAAACTACTTGTTCTAATTTATAATAGAAAACAATCACTGCCATTTCATAATTAGTCTATTTGATGTACTACGTTTGTCATTACTACCATACTGTGGTGGATCTAGCCTTGCATTTTTGGGTGCTCTGGGTATTTTGGTCTGTTGCTGTTAAAATTGTTGGCTCATTAGTAATCCAGTTCTGATACTGCCTCTATCTGATGAAGGATTTGACCCACTAGATTAAAGGTCTTCTTTGTGAGGGCATGCTGACTAGTAAAGTTAGCGTTGCATCATGAATTGAAAAGTAACATTGTTAGTTCAGCACTGGTGTTTTACACAACTCCTAAAAGTGGTTTTAAATTTGAGCTTTTGTCATGAGAATATAGTATCTTGTTAGCTAACATAATAGCTTATTTACTTCCAAATTGGTTACGCCAAATTTTGCCGATGTACCAGCCAGTGAG
Organism: Phyllostachys edulis; assembly: GCA_036346405.1. Lineage (NCBI taxonomy): Eukaryota > Viridiplantae > Streptophyta > Magnoliopsida > Poales > Poaceae > Phyllostachys > Phyllostachys edulis. Next base: position 39,906,600 of record CM070568.1, read on the forward strand.
CTGGTATCTTTTTCCCCATCTTCTAATTCCCACTTCCCAGAACAAGCAGCATAAATCCTTATTTTTCAGAGGAAAAAATAATTCTAGAAGAAAATTATCTGATGCCACCAGCCAAGGAAAAAATGGCTGCTTTGCTATTTTTGCATCAGTCGAGGCAAATTTATTGTTTTTTTAATAAAAGGGCAAAACTTCCATGAGGTGTAAATATGCTGTAAATGGCTTTAACTTTTCTGATGTATTCATTTAAGCTGGATTATATCTAGAATACCTTCGACTATGGTACACTCTTCTCAAATTTAACCAACAGTAATAGTTTAGCTATATAACTTGGGATGCTAAAAAAAGTTGTACTCTATTTCTGAATCCTGAAGGTCAATGGAGGAGGTATATGATGCTTTGGCTGAACATCTTCTTTCTGTCTTGAAGAATATTGAACATGTTGACTCAAAGTAAGCTGCTTCTATCCAAGTTTTGAGATGTTAATTGTAGTGCAGTGAAGTACTTATATCTCCACAAGTACATTTTTATCCTTGAATCTTGAACATCATCAAACCAAGCATGCACTGTTCTATTCGCTATTCGATCTTTATTTTTGTTTGGGCAAAACATAAACAAACAGAAACAGACTTATGTTTTCTCTCTCGTGATTTTCAGCCTTTTTGAGTGGGAATTGAACACACTTAATTTGGTAGAATGATCTACGAAAAGAACCTGTAGTTTTTTTTAAATGCCCTGCAATCACCTAGTCAAACAGAAATGTTGAGTCTGACAATAGTGGTTTAACATGTGAATAACATTAAAATAATGCATTCCATGTCTAATTATTATTGAAGGCATAAAAATGACCATTCTCATTCTATTTTTTCTCTTTTCTTTCTGTTTTTGGGGCAGTGCTACATTTGACAATTGCAATGTCAATGAAGTCAAGTCTTTTGAAATTGCTGGAACATTAAATGACTTGTGCTAGCTCTTCTGTTGAGAACATCTCTTGAATTACTTTTATGCTGAACCACAGATACATTGTTGGTCTAGCTGGTCCACCTGGTGCAGGCAAGTCTACTGTTGCCTCTGAAGTGGTTCGACGTGTTAACATGCATTGGTCCGAGAAGCATGCCAAAAGTAGTTCACTGATTTCAACTGAGGAAATTGCTACAATGCTCCCCATGGATGGCTTCCACCTTTATCGGTCCCAGCTTGATGCAATGGAGGTTTGTTCTCTGCGGTGCATCCCATCTATCTGAATTGCCGTTGCTTTCTCATGTTATTGACATTATTCTGCTTCTAGAATCCAAGGGAAGCACATGCAAGAAGAGGAGGTGAGAAGTGTTCTCCTCTTGATCTGTTTTAATAAAAGATTCTTTACATAACATAAGTACTAATAATTGATTCAACAAATTAGCACCGTGGACATTCAATCCACCGCTCTTTCTTAAATGCCTACAGATCCTAAGGAAAGAGGTATTACCAATTTCACTGTCAAGTAATGTGAGCTTTTTAGCAGTGAATTGTATTCGGACTGATCCTTGAAACATCCTGGTTTGTAGGGCTCAGTTTATGCTCCATCATTTGATCATGGTGTTGGTGACCCAGTTGAGAATGACATATTTGTAAAGCCACAGTAAGTTATGTTTGCATAATACTTGCACATTAGTTTCTTAGTTGGGCTTAATTCAAGTGCGAAGCATGCCTGAGTTAGTCATATAGTTTGAAGATGCTTGACATGCTGGCCTTTATAGAGCCTTTTGGACTAACTCAATTTTGGCATCTCATAATGCTGGAACTTTATGCAATTGTTATGCTGTGTGGCGCCGCGTGATCATATTATATTAGGCACTGATGATTACCCTGTTCATGAATAATTTTGTTGATTCCGAGTTACTGGAAATTTTGTTGATTCCGTAGTGGAATTTTAAGGCGTACTGAAAACGTAAGAAGAGGCAGAGATCGACCAAGACTGACGTGGGAGGAATCAGTTAAAAGAGATTTGAGGGATTGTAATGTAGCTAAAGAACTAGCTTTGGATAGGAGCGCATGGAAGTTAGCGATCCACGTACAAGAACCATAAGAAAATTTAGGGGCGGTGTTTTAGGCTCTAGGCTCAGATGGCAGAACGTACGGCTTAGGGTTTTAGCCTTGTAGGTTTTTTTTACAAGGCTCTCGTCTCTTTGACCTTGAAAAGTTTTCATTCCTAGTCTTGTTTGGGATCAAAGGCTTTGTTGTTGTTGTTGCATATAATTTGCAAGTGATGAGAAGTTACTCTTATTTTCATTTCGTATATGCCTGTTAGACTGTACCCTGCATGTCTCATAACTTTATCCATGTGTATTTGCTGCATAAAATCTTTTTTTTATAAATGCTCCAGTTTACTGTAAGTACAGGTACTACAACACATGTTGGTTGCTAATAACACTGATTTTGACAGGCACAAAATAGTGATCGTCGAAGGTAATTATCTATTACTTGAGGAAGATGTTTGGAGGGAGATTAGAGACATGTTTAATGAAAAATGGTGAGTATGCAACTGCAATTTGCAGCAATACAATTTCATTGACCATGAGTTCCAAATTCTACTGGAGCTCTTAATTCTATGTGCTTATTCATCTTGAAAGGGAGAAACAATTTACTCTCAGGTTCATTGACATTGACATTGATGTTTCCATGCAAAGAGTGCTTAATAGACATGTTGCCACAGGAAAAGAGCCAGATGTAGCAGCATGGCGGGTAATTCTCTCCCTCCCTTCTTCCTCCTCGCACAAGCTAGCGCACATGCACGCCTTCATTCAGTCGGATAAAACTGCTCTACTGTTTTCCTTTTAAGAAGAAGGCCGTCTTATGTTAACCATTGTCCTATTCTTTAGTTTGAACATACAAATTCAATTCAGTAGCCATTTGCAGAAAATGGTGTTTCCCACCTTCCCCTTTTCTATAGGATTCTTTGATTGCGTCATTCTTCCATATAAAAACTTGTGTAAATAGTTATTTCCAAAAGGAAATTTACAGATAATTTATCCTCTGTTCCAATGAAGGTGCTAATACGCACTCATGTTTCCGCAATTGTCATGTTTCTCGCCCCATGGTTTCTGCATATTGCAAGTTCTTAACTGTCTTGAATTGGTCATGTGAATCAGATCTCGTACAATGACCGGCCAAATGCGGAGCTTATCATGAAATCAAGAAAGGCTGCGGATCTTGTGATCAGATCGGTGGACATCTGAAACTAGAGTCCATGTTTCTGAGTTGTGATGTCAATTAGATTTCGGCTCTAATAATGTTTTTTTCCCCATGGTGATCTTTGTACATACAATAAGCTAAATGCTCGTCTCCATTGTGATATTTGTGCATGAAATAAGCTACTCGTAAACTTTGTTCTTGATGTACAGTAGAGGAACAATCCAATAATTTATCGGCATTCTTGTAATAAATGCTCTTCAACTATGTATCCAAGATCATTTTTTTTTTAACATTCCTCTTTGTGCAGTCCTTGTATTCTACTAAAAATTTGGATGAGATGGAGGAGCTGAGGGGGCTGAACACAGATCAGTGGATGGATAGATATAAAGCTGAGAGTTTTCTGGAAGAGATTTATGATATTGAGGAGAAACACTGGCAACAGGGAGGGAATGAGAAGTGGATACTACAAGGGGATTCCAATACTAAATATTTCCACAGCTGTGCTAATAGTAGGAGAAGGAAAAACCTTATCTTTTGCCTGGAGATTGAAGGTATTTGTATCACTGAAGAATCAGTTATAAAAGATCACATTTACAAATTCTACAAGGATTTGTTTGGGGTGGAAAATGACAAGAAAGTCTCTTTGGTAGATAATTTTTGGTCTGGGAAGAGGCAAACGACAGACGAGGATAACTTGTACTTGACTTCTATGTTCTCCGAAAAAGAGGTCTGGGAGGCTATTAAAGATCTCCCAGCTGATTCGGCACCAGGTCCGGATGGGTTCCCTCCTATCTTCTACAAAACTTTTTGGGGGATGTTCAAAGAAGTCTTCATGGAGATTGTTCGGGACTTCTATGATGGTAAGTTAGACCTTAAAAGACTGAATTACGGGGTGATCGTTTTGATTCCCAAAATCAAATCAGCCAACACTGTTAAGCAATTTAGACCCATTTGTTTGCTCAATGTCAGCTTCAAGATCATTACTAAATTGTTGGCTGTCAGACTAGGGGTTATAGCCAAATCCGTCATTAGTGAATGTCAAACGGCTTTCATTAAGGGGAGGAATATCTTAGATGGGGTGCTTTCTTTGCATGAGATCCTACATGAGATTCGTTCTTCTAAAAATAAAGGTGTGCTTATGAAACTCGACTTTGAGAAGGCTTATGACAAGGTTCATTGGAGTTTTTTGGAAAAAATTATGAAAGGTAAAGGGTTCTCAGAACGGTGGATTAATTGGGTGATGAGCTCGGTTGTTGGAGGCAAAGTTAGTATCAACGTGAATGGGGAGATTGGACCCTATTTTACTACCCACAGGGGTCTTAGACAAGGAGATCCCCTTTCTCCGTTGCTCTTTAATCTTGCAGCGGACGCTCTAACAGCCTTGATTGAAAGGGCTCAAGACGCGGGACTGATCAAAGGTTTGGTGTCTCATTTGATCCCGGGGGGTGTCCCTATCCTCCAGTACGCAGATGATACCATTCTGATAATCGATTGTGATGAGAGATATATTTTACATCTTAAATTCCTTCTTTACTGCTTCGAATGGCTCTCGGGTCTGAAAATTAACTATCATAAGAGTGAAGTTTACATGCTCGGGGTGCACAGGGAGGAGGCCATTAATGTTTCTCACATGCTCAACTGTAAGCTGGGAAAACTCCCGTTGACTTATCTTGGGATTGAGATCAGTGATAGGAAACTTAACAATAAAACAGGGGAAAAGGTTATTAGTAAAATGACTAAATTTGGACAATTGGAGAAATAATCTTCTTTCTTCAGGAGGTAGGCTGGTCCTAGTGAATAGTTGTCTTAGCAGTCTTCCTATGTACACTATGGGGTTCTACAGACTGAACGAGGAGACCCACAAGAAAATGGACTCTATTCGGGCTAGGTTCTTTTGGAGAGGTGCGAGTGATAAATTCAAATACCACATGGTGAAGTGGAAAACGGTCTGCAGACCAAGAGACTTTGGTGGCCTAGGGGTTTTGGATACTAGGTTAATGAATGATTGTTTATTAAGCAAATGGTTCTGGAAAATTTCTGTAGCTAAGAATGAAATTTGGTTCAAAATTATCAAAGCCAAATACTTCCCCAGTGGTAGTATCAACGACAGTAGGTTCAATAGAGGCTCTCAATTTTGGAAGGCTCTACGAGTTCGGCACTTGTTTTGAAAGGAGCTATAATGAGGGTTGGAGATGGGGCCAAAACCTGTTTTGGATGATGTTTAATTTGGCATTTGTCCTTCAAAATTTCTTATGATAAGTTGTTCAAAGTCCGCTCAAAACCCGACATCAAAGTGGCAGATTGTATGGTTAATAATGAATGGAATATTGATTTCAACAGGACTTTTGGCAAGGCTGAGAAAGATTCTTGGGACTTATTGAAGAAGGAGTTGCAAGGGGTTAACCTAGTTGCAGATTCTGACAAAGTTCTTTGGGGATTGGAGAACTCGGGGATCTTCACTGTCAAATCCCTTTACCGTCACTTGTCTTTTGGGGGGAGAATCATTAACACTACCCAATGGATGTGGAATAGTAATCTACCTTTGAAGGTGAAAATTTTCATTTGGTTACTCGAACTAGACAGGCTCCAGTCAGCTGCAAACCTTAAGCGGAGAGGGTGGAAGGGCAATGATAATTGCATTCTCTGTGGGGTGACAGAGGATACAAATCATATTTTCTTCACTTGTGTTTTAGCTAATTTGTGTGGTCTTGGATCAAGGGTTGTATGAATTGGGATAATATTCCTACTTCCTTTGTGAATTCCGGCATTCTGGTTAGGGACGGGGTGTTACCGATTACCATATTTCTCTTTTCGGTTTTGCGACTTTTGCGTGGACGATTTGGAAAACGCGCAACAAAATGGCTATTGAGAAGCGATTTCCAAAACAACCGATTCTTTGTTGTTTTCAAGTCAATCTCTTGTTTGCGAAGTGGAGACTTCTTCTCAAGGAAGGAGCACCGGAGCTTGACGCAGATGATTTCAATGGCAAAAAGCGGATAAAGAAGGCGCCTCGATCAAGCTATATAGCTCGTCTGAATGCCACAACCTCTTTTTGGACTTTATCTCAAATCTATCATTTGATCTGTTGTGAATCTATCGTATATAGAGTTGTTATCTTTGGTGGATGCACCTTCTGCCGATTGTTTTGGTTGTTTAGATGCATGCTTGTGGTATGTGACAATCTCGAAGTCTTGTGTTTCTCTCTGTCTTTGTTATCTTTGGAGGATGCACTTTCATTTTTCGTTTTGGTACTGTTTAGTTGCGTGATTGTAAGTCGGCAACCCTGACCATTTGCTACTTCGATATTAGCTTTTATAAAAGTTGGGAAGTTCCCGTTTCAAAAAAAAAAAAAAACTATACAAGTTTCTGTTTACATGCTCCCCTACCATCCCAAGTGGTATATCTCTGCTTAGCAAGTTTACTGAAGAGTAAATATGCTTGTAAAGATCAATGTTGCCTCCAGAAAATGGGGAAAAGATTTGTGCAATACCATGGAAGCAAGTAGCAAGGAATAACGACATGGGGATCAGAAGCTGAACCTATGACAGTAGGACCACTCAAATGGAGAAGTTATGTGTGTGTTCTCAGGGATGTCAATTGAATCCGAATTATCCGCTATTCAAATTCGGTTGGTAGCGAATATGGTTTTAGATTTTCCCATCCGATTAACAATTTGTCCTCTATTCGCATTCACATAAAAAAATATGGATATGAATTTTGGATCGATTTTTACCATCCGAAATGTTATTTTATCCACACTATTCGTATTCGAATTCGATAAAACAATATACATATTATAAAACAATATACATATTTTATTGCAGTATGATTAATTAGTTGGATGAGTATTTTTAGTTTAATATGAATTCATGTTTTTAGGTGAAATAGATAAACTAGAATGATTAGGTGTGCTATGCACGAGGATAAAATATCATAAATATCTTGCAATTACGTAAGTTACGAGGATATTCGAATCTGATCGAATTGAGTAGGTATTCGATTTGTATCCGTATTTGTAACAGTATTCGATTCATATTTGACAATATTCGAATTCGTATTCGTTAGAAAATACGGATACGAGAAACCCACTATTTAATTCGTATTCGATTGTTGACACCCATATGTGTTCCAACTTCTATGGGTTGAGTGCATGGACCAAGAAGCTCTATCTTCTATGCTTTGTATGTCGAATCAATGAAATGAACTTTGAAATGCCCATTCTTGTTCTCTTGCTCCTCACCCCATTTCCCTGATTTCTCGTATTAATTACCCAACTACTGCTAGCTGATTTCTTGTATCCTCTCTGGTTTATTGTATCCGAAGTGGTAGCTGGTCTCCCCAGCCTTTCTTTTGCTTTCTGTCTTGTTTTGTAAGACTGGCTAATTAGTTTTCTATAAAAGCTGGGTTTTATCTTGTTAAAAAAAACTACTGCTACTGGTTGTGCGATTTTGATCCAATCTTGGGTCGGGTCGTCACAACAATGTTGGCGAAAACTGAGGTTTGCGTATGGTCATAAGACTCATAACTCTGAAGGTTTACTTCATGCTTTGATGGTAAATATTTGATGGATGAAACCTGTTACATGATGGTAAATATTTGATGGATGAAACAGGTTGTGTAACCTTAAGAGACAAGTTACCTCGTCCTCGTCAACGAAAAGATGCTCCATCGTTGGGAGAAAACAATATCCATAGTGTGAGCTCTGTTTACTGAACAATTTCTTGATAGAAGCGATACCGATTGTCTTCAAAGATGGACAAGGGGCACTTGAAAAGACTCAAAGCTGTCATCACTGTAAGGAGACATGATCTCCAAAGGGAAAATATGTTCTGCTTAATTAAACATGCAAAAGTACCTTTAGTTGGGAGATACTCATTACTAGGAAGGTGCAGCTGAAAGTTGCCAAAAATCATGGCAACACCTTCCAGCACTTCAAGTCTTTTGTTGGGCTTCTCTCTCTCTATCCCTCTCTAGAAAACAGGGAAAAGAACACCTCAACTTTGGCCAACCTTGCACTCCTTATCATGGCAATAGGGCACAATGTACCAAACATTGGCATAGAATAGTACCAGACAGCAAAAGATGCAGCAAAGTGTGATGCCTCATAATAGTAGTGAGAGCTAGTGATTGGCATATAAAACACAAGCCCCAGTCACCATGCACATGGCATGCTTCTGCCTCCCAGTTGGCTCCACATATAAAAACACACACAGCCAGGTAGATACAGTAATGTATGTCTCTACATCACGGAACAAAGCATCTCATCATTGAATCCTCTTATGATTCAATGTTACAACATCACAAGTTTGCAACACCAAAATGAAATGGCAAAAAGAAGGAAGCACCATCCATCCCCATACAACACAATTAACATTTAACACCTTGCATTAATAATTATTTGTTCCATTGGCACACCATGATAATTAAGCAACTTTTGATGGACAAACTGCAACAAGGCCACTTAAGAGCCCTTGCATTTTGTGCCAAGAAGAGAGAAGCAAAAAAAGGGAAGAACAGGTAGAGCAAAAAAGACATAGTTATGTGACAGGTACAGATACATGTTCATGGCTTCTTCTTTCTTATGTATATGACAAGATGATACTTGAGGCTGACTGACTGGAACAGGACAGATCACACACCAAAATGACTTCACTGATCAGGAGGTACAGACTTGGAGGACAGCGAGTAAATATGATACAGAGACGAGCAAGCAAAGCTGCAAAGCTATAGGTTGGTTCTTGCATCCAGTACAGGTTCTCCTCAGCATCTGTTCTTGCATTTCTCCATTGCCCTTGGTGCTGAAACAAACAATTTAAAACCAAATGCATTGCATCGTTTTGTTAATTACATCCAAATTAACCTGAAAATTAATTAACCTCTACTAAAAAAAAATCATCTGCTGATATGAAACCTATATGCACTGACCAAGGCCAATGGCTTCTGATCCTTTCATTATCCGAAGGCGCTTGCATGTCTCGACGAACATCCTGGAATTTTCATTTCCAAATAAAATGGTGATCGAGAACATATACAGAACATCAACACATATCAGAGATTTAGAGTAGTACTTCAGGTGATTAAAATTAATTAAATTCATGACTGTAACATGCATGGAGATCGGAGAAGTAGCACTCACTCCCATGGGACGTCGCCGACGAGCATCCAATCGCCGTCCTTATCCTCATAGGTCGGCACGTACTCGGAGCCATTCAGTAGATCTATCAGCTTGCTCTCGTTCATGCCGTTCATCCCTTGAGGTCCACAGTTTCCTGAAGTATATATTTGGGGAATATCAAAACATTAATTAGAAATCCATGCCATGGTACTCTGCAAATGCAAACAACTGACAAATATTACGAAAATTTCCTTGCAATTTAGGATCCAAATAATAGTCCAGACTTCAGAGTTGTTTGATGGAAGCATCGCATTGCACTCCTATGTGACAATGTAAGGCTACAAACTAGAATTTCCCCCGGTTTCGGTAGGGAACAAACTATTTCACGTTAAATTCCCGTGTATGTGTGCTTGAGATTATGGAGTACTCCCTTTCTTTTTTTAATATGCACGCTTCAACACGTACGTGGATTGATTATTAGGTATTGAGTTAGAACAGCACATGACAATGATGAACCAACCTAGCTTTAGCAAGCTAATTAAGCAGATGCCATGATCATGAGCTAACTGTGTATGCTGAGCCCATCAGTACACACACACACACACGGCATACATTTACATGTGTTAGCTAGCTAGCTAGAGTGACAATGGCATTATGCCAGACAGGGCAGACACCTACCAAGGATGCAAATCATGCAGTGAACCCCTGGCAAAACCCCACATGGTGACCACCACCACACATGCAAATGGAAATGCGATCATATATACAAACCATGCATACCAACTAGCTAGTAACTAGCTTTACAAGCTACCTTGCACGAAAACTAAAGCTTGGGAGCATTATTCATTAATTCCTATAAATGGGGATTCGGTAAAATCCCAAAGTTCCAATCGGGCCTGACTTAGCTAGCTAGTTAGAGGCTTGTTTGGGTTGGGATCGATGTAGTAGAGTCTCGCAGGAGGAATTTGGCATGAAACAGTATTATTAGTTCCTATATACTCCCTCGGTTCTTAAATATATGACGTTTGACCAAACGTGCAGTCAAACTTATCTAACTTTGACTAATAATATATGAAAAACTATTTATATTGATCATGAGTGAATAGTATCATTAGATTTGTCATGATAAATATTTTCAAAATATAATAATTTTGTAATTTTTTACTAACAAAATCATAAGAAAAGTAATGGTCAAAGTTATATAAGTTTGACTGCACGCTTGATCAAACATCATGTATTTAAGAATGGAGGGAGTACTCTATACGGGGATGAATTTTGCATGAAACAGTATTATTAGTTCCTATATATATACGGGGAGGAATTTGGCATGAAACAGTAGTATTAATTCATATATATGGGGATTCGGTAAAGTTCCGACGTTGTAATCGGGCCTAATTTAGGAATTTAAGTGAATTAAATGTATGGGCCGGTGGAATGGTATGCATGTACCAATGGTGAAGGAGCTGAACATCTTCTCAAGCGCCTTGGAGAGCTCCTGGTAGCTCTTGTACATCTTCAGGTCCACCTTTCGCAGGTACGGCGCGCCGTCCATGCTCACCTTCACGAACGCGGCGCCGGCGCCGGCGGCCGACGACGACTTGTCGCCGTCCTCCTTGCCGGCGCCCTTCTCGGCCTGCACGGCCAGGATGTTCTTCCGGAACGACCGCACCGGCGGCCAGCCGACCACCTGTGCCCTGATGGATCAAATTAATTACCAACCAAATGATTGATTAAAATGGCGCTTAATCATACTACTGCAAATAAAAACGCACATGCAGTGACATATACGAGATTTTTTTAACCCATCAAGTGCAAAACGAAACTAGTTTTCTGATCCCTCTCTTTTTTTATTTCTACTTTGTACTTTTGTAAAATATGTAAAACTAGTACAGATGGAGGAGAAGTGGTCAATGAGACTAGTATTGGGAGGGGCATCAAATCATGGAAAAGGGCAAACATTTTGTGGTGGCAGACACACATGTACCTTCCAACCTAGAGCAACCTTTTCTCCTTTTATTTATCATTCCATATTTAATTAATTGAAATATGTAGGTTAATTATTTTCTGCCTACCTTTTTCTTTATAAACTATCACAAATGTAGATTTCAGCCTGATTTGAGAGAGAGAGAGAGAGAAGGGAGCAGACAGATCTAGAATGGTGAACCCAAGGGTAGGGCCATGCATGCATGTTATTGTATACTGATACTGGCTGGGAAGGTCAGTATGGGCAATATTATTATTTATCTATACCATGCCATTATAGCATCAGGAACTATTGATATGGAAATGATGATGGTGATGTGGACAAAATACTAAACTGTGCAAGAAAGGAGGAGGGAGAGAGAGAGAGAGAGAGAGCAGGCAGTGCCTTTCTTTTATCGTGTCGGCACTAGGCACTGTCTGCCACTGCCCCACACGTAACATGCTGCTGTCTGTCTGGTTCCTGTACATGGTCGCTGCTGCCTCTATCGATGAGTCTGTCCTCTACTCCTAGATCCAGCCATCTCCCCTTCTGAATTTGCATGCACTAATAATGCTATCAACAACTTGCGTTTTTGCATCTATATATGCCTTTGTGATCAAAGATATATCAGCTAGGACAAGCGTAAGCTACGTACGTACGTGTAGATCTCTAGAAGTTAATCGGCTCTTTAACTTACTCATAGAAGTCTCGTAAAAGTTTCACTGCCAAGATTACCTCTATTCTGATTTCTGAAACGGACGTGTATTTTTTCTCGCACAAAGTTTGTGGTGCTGTCTCACTGTGTGTTACCAAAAGATTGCCATGCTAGCTACCTGCGTTTGCGCGTTGGCAATACGCGAAAACGTATACGAAAGTTTAGCGGTTAAGACTGTTTGTTGTTCTAGGTCGGTTAGGGTTAAAAGCTCGCTTTGCGCCGAGGTATGTTAAGATTTGGAGAGGCTCATCCTGGTTTGGAAAAGAATTTTCGAACCATGTTTGCATGCAGAATTGCAGATGCATGCTTGCACATGCAGAGAGAGAAAGAGAGACGCAAATTAAGCACGTACTTGGGCGCGCGCGGCTTCTCGGGGTCGGGCTGCGCGGTGACGACGCTGCTCTGGCTCGGCGACCTCTTCATCTTCCCGCCGGCCGCTGGCGGAGCATCAGCCGCAGCCGCGGCGGCGACGGCCACGCCGCCCTCCTCTGCCTCCTCCTTCTCGACGGCAGCTGCCGCCGGCTCCAGCTTCAGCTTCAGGTCGATGGTCTCGGCGAAGCCCCTCTTCCAGGAGGAGCTCCTCGCCTCGCCGTCGCCTCCACCTCCACCTCCGCCGCCGCCTCCTGGCAGGCCGAGGCGGAGCTCGGTCTCCTCGAAGCCCAGGTCTGCCGCCATTATTGCTGCACTGTGCACGTCTCCAATGCCACCTTTCTCCTTGCTTTGGTTGGCTTCTTGGTTTCTTAGCTTTTGGCCTGGGTTGGGTTGGGTTGGTTTGTTCGTACGTTGTTTTGAGAGGCTTGCAATGCAAATGCAAATGGAAATAGATAAAGGGTAGGAGGGGCCAGAAATAATAATGGCAGCAAGTGTGCAGTGTGGGTGTGTAGAATAATAGGGCAATGATAATGCATGGCTGGTCTCTTTTGCGCCTACACCCCTGCCATTTTTTTTTAATTTTATCTAGGGTCACTTGTTTTGTGTAGCTAGGCTGGCTAGACTCTTGCTGGTGGACCACTTTGTAAAAAAGAGGTAGAGATATTGGTCATTACGTACGATTTCGCCGAAACATTTATTTAGATATTTGCTCTTTTCCCTAGGAAGAATTAATGGTTGCTCATGGAGGCCAAACAACTCTACCTGCACTTCCTTCTATCCCTCTCCTACCAATATGCTTATATAATTGTGCCTAACATGCAAAAGTTGCCAGTGTATATATATATACTGTGTGGTCACGTTGACAGAAAGTGCATGCTCAAATTGAATTTGTTCCTTTCAGTGCACAACATTTGCTAGAACTCGCGGAAGGAATTTAACTGTATATATGCTTCTTTTAAACAAATCAACCGGGAATATATATATATATATAACACCGCAAGAAAAGAAAAGAGAAGAAAAACGCAGAAAATTTGAAGTGGTTTCGCTGGCCGATTGTTACGCAGCAACAGGCACGAGAGTCCCTTGTAAATCTAGAGGAAAGCTAGCTATACGACACAGGTGGCACACGAGCTGGCGATTGACAACCAATGGAATCCATATATACATGGAACAATTCGATCAATTCAAGCGGCAGAAAACCAATTGCTTGCTGAGCTATTTTCGCGAGACGGTGAAGCGGTCGGAGCTCACGTGTGTTTGGTTGCTAGCTACGGTGTCCATCGCGATCGCGGGTCGGGTCGGGTCGGGGAAGTCCAGCTGGAAGGCAAGAGCAGCTGGGGGAGAGGGGACCGCATCCGCATGCATGCGCGCTGTGATGTGATTTCCACGCGCGAAAATGACCGCCCGTTGCCCGCTGGGGCCCACACGATGGGCTGGGCTGGTCTGGGCCCACTAGCTACGGCCGGTCCCCCACGCAGTTTCCCCGGCTTTTCGGGCCATTTAGTCTTTTATTTTTTTTGTTTATGAAACAGCAAAAATAGCCTCCAAAAAAGTAATGGCAAAAATACACCCATATGCCGCGGTGTGGGTGCGCGGAAGGCTGCCTGCCGCCAGTTGAGAGGTCGCTACGTGTCCTGCCGCGCTCTGAGTTCCCGATAGACCCTTTGCCGCTAACCTAGTCCGCGGTAAGAATGTCATTTTTACTGTTTTAGTCCGCTAACCTAGTCTGCATCAGTAATATAGATTGAACTCCTGTCGAGCTTGGCTCTGTTTATGAAGAGTATCTCTTATATTTTGCTTTAGGCTGAAACCTTATACACTAGATTGTTTCTTCCCTGATGTCATAAATAAAATAATGGTCTAAGTTGTTCTATTAAAGTCTTATCTCCTGCTGAATAGTTGATTAAATATGCTTAATAGAACATATTGCCAGTAGCATACCTTACCTGTAGTAATCTAATCTTGCATGGAATAAATTTGTAAACCGTATGCCTGAAAATTGAAAATACGTTGCCATACCTTACTAACAAAATGTTGTACATGTGCTCTTGACATCTAATAAGCCTCAATTCACTAGCTTGTAGCGCACGGATGCCTAGATGGCAAAAGAGAAACTATTTTTCTCAGTGGCATCGGACAAAGTCTAGTCATATGTTGATCTTTGATGGATCACTTTGGCAAGAAAGCACCATATTCTTCAAATAAGTACAGAATAACTTCAACTCTAAGACTTAGAGTTTATATAACATTATCCCTCACCACACTGATTTCTTAATTGAATAACTTTGTAAGCAGAATATTACGGAGTATATATTGGTTTCACGCCAACAAACTTGTACTCCTATTGAAGTTTGATAACAAACCTTTAACTTTGACTTGATTTCAAGCAAATGCCTGACACAATCGCTATCAACTTGGGATTTTTATAGTTGGTATGAAAAGGGGGAGGATATTGAGTTTGTGTGGGATATTGAAACCTAAGTGGCATAAAAAAAAGTTCAAAAAAAAAAGTCATGGTAGGCACAGTGACATATCCTAGGTCAAAGCCAGAAGCAAATTAGCTCGAAGCAATAAATTAATCTAGTTTATTTTGGGAAATCATCAGAATAAATTGCATGATTGTTATCTTTATCCAATTGATATGAAAATGGCATTTACGTCATTGCCGATACTCATGCTGTTGGCAACTACACTCATTACAGCCCACAAAGGGCAATTGATTTGTGCATTCAGAAATATGTTAACCGTTAGCAAGTGGGGATGCACACGGCAAATCGATGCCCACTTGACGCAGTCGCACATATACCACATTCGGCGATGCACCAAAGCGTGTCATACTCATCAGAAATGACACATGCATATATTGGTAAGTGCAGTGTGCAACTATATCACCACTAGAAGCCGTATCACTTGCTTGAAGCAAATATAGCTTCTGAAAGAAAGATGACCTCACTACTACAAAAAGGCTAATACTGGACGCTTCATCACAGACAGTTCACTAAAACCGTCTGTATTAAATACAATCACAGATAGTTTTGGTTCAGCGACCGTCTATATTACTAGCTGCGCTAAAAATTGTCTGTGAAGAAGTAATATTTACTAAGACAAATTCTGAATTATTCCATTTTAGAAAGGTGGAATGAGCTCCTTTAGTTGCAAGCAAGCAAAGCTCGCCATGTCGAACGTCCAACTTCGTTAGCATGCATTGGTCAGCTGATTGATGCATCACACCTAGTTAAGGGGACACCACACGTGTGGGTTTGATGTGATGCGTCTTAATTACTACAAGTAATAGCTATACGTATGGCTAATCCAATAACAGCTCCACAAGACCGAAAACGACGTATGTACGAAGGAGGAAGCTCTAGCTTGGCTGTTCGATGGATATGTACAATATTAAAGACAGTTGCCATCTATAATAACTCTTTATGTCACCTATAGATAGTATTAAAGATAGCTCATACAGTGGGTTGTAGTGATACAATCGGCTAAAGGATTGTAGACGACACACAATCTTTTAATGCTTTCCTTGGTTCTGGTGATACAGTCGGCAATAGGATTGTAGATATCACATTTCTCTCTCTTTATTCTCTTTCATCCACATCAGCTTAAATTCTACGTGACAGAGGCTATAAACAGCTGATGTAAGCCTATCGTACATGACCTAATGAGCTACAGCGACGCTAGCCAGCTTCGAGTCTTTAGCAAAAATGAAAACAAAATAGCAAAGCTAACCTCTCGCGGACGAAACGATAAAAAATAGTACCTTGACCGTGCGATTTTGTTACGAAAAGTCACGTACCACGATCCTAGACCGTGGAAGATGATGTGCCACGTGGTGTGCCGCAGTCCCAATCAGCGGTATGCGCAGGCCACCTGCCATACTGGCATGTCATCCTGCCGCACTGGTATGCGTACCTACTGTTGATCGGGATTGTGGCAGGCCATATTCTAAAGTTACATTTTAGAGACCGTGAGAAATGACTTTATTTCGGAGGGAGTATCACGTATATGGGTGGCCCATGCAGAGAATAAATTGAGCAATACTCTAATATTCAGAGCAGTGGACCGATTAATCAGCAGTGACCATGCATGTATCTGTGTACATACGCCTGCATGCATGCATCTGCCATGGCGGCGTCTCTGTCAGTGCAAGCGCTACTCTGTCCGGCAGGCCGCTGGCCTAGCTTTGTACGGATGCATGCATGGGTTTGCTGGCCGCCCATAAAGCGCCCATTATCCATCCGTTCGATCCGTGCAACACTTGATCGTACCAGCGAGAGACGTACGGCTCTGATCCATCTGATGTGGCACCAGGTGGATCGATCGATCGATCGATCTATCTATCGAAACCCAACCTCGGAGTCTAGCACGGTTGATACTGGATAAACCTGTAAGTTAATTTCCTCACGAATAAATGGAGCACGACGGCGTTCAGTGGTGATGTACGCCGGTGCTCAC
Source organism: Phyllostachys edulis (assembly GCA_036346405.1). Taxonomy (NCBI): domain Eukaryota; kingdom Viridiplantae; phylum Streptophyta; class Magnoliopsida; order Poales; family Poaceae; genus Phyllostachys; species Phyllostachys edulis. The sequence continues at coordinate 39,923,397 of CM070568.1, forward strand.
CTTCCATCCTCTCCTAACTTCGACGTGGGTCGTCCTAGGCTTCCCGATGATACGTGCGGCGGCCGGAGCCGATACTCGAGCACTCCCGCTGGCTACAACACTGTGTAATTGTGTATAATGCAAGTCTGTCTGGACATCGACACCATTGCTGCAAGATGTAAACGTGCGTACGATCGGTCCCATTACCAGGATCTTCTTAGTTCCTGAGTGCCGAAAACACTCGGGATAAGCTTTCCCCGAAGTCCAACCATGTGGAAGATGCACACGGAGTCGTTTCGTTGGATAAATATTGCTTTACCGAGTGTTTTTGAACAAACACTCATGAGATATGGAACCTTTTTTTTTATTAAATAATCTTTTTTTAACTTTTATTTTAAAGTTAACCTCCGGCACACTTTATTTTTAAAAATAACCTTTTTGGTCACGCCACCACCTATGGTGTGACCAAACAACACTGTCACGCTAGGGCAAACTCTTGTCACGCCATAGGATAAGTCCGCAAAAAAACCTCTTTGGTCACGCCACCACTCATGGCGTGACCAAACAACACTGTCACGCCACCACCCATGGCGTGACAAGAGTTTGCCCGAAACGGGTGGCGTGCGGATGTTATTTGGTCACGCCATGGGTGGTGGCGTGACCAAAGGGTTATTTTAAAAATAAAGCGCTACGAGGTTACTTTTAAAATAAAAGTTAAAAAAAGATTATTTAATAAAAAAAATTCTGAGATATGAGTTCGCTGTGTGTTCGAATTTACCCTCAGGAAACAAAACAACACTCGGGAATATCTACCACGTGTACCCGATTGACTTGGCACGTTGCACGGCGTGTTTGAGCCATGTGGCAATCAACTCCTGTCGGTTCCAGAATATTGTCCCAAGTGTTGACACTCAGGAAATGAGGCCGCGTTTACCCGTTTTGGCTTTCCACGTTTCATACCTTGTACTGCACCATGTGGTGTTTATTTCCCATCGACTCCTTGGTTTTTTCCTCGAGTGTTGACACTCGAGAAATCTTGCCACGTGTGAGCATGTTGCCTTGCCTCGTTGTAGACCTTGCTTTAGCCACGTGCCCATCACTTCACGATGGTTTCTTACCGATGAACACCGGGAATTACCCTTATTGCCCTACCACATTGAGCGTATTGTTTTGCGCCACATGGCCATCATTTACCGAGTGTTTGCGAAGCCGATGGGAAACCTACTTTTCCTGCTTTATCCAGCCCAATTTTGTACATACAACAGACATTTTATATCATGCATATACCACAACAACAAATATACAACCTCAAACCATATGGCACATACCACAGTCAAACTATTTCATACACAGATTCGACAACAATAGGTTCGGGTTCTCAATACCACTAGATAGATTGAACATCCACAACACGTTTGAGTTCAAAATCCATAAGGCACGACACATTCGAAAGTTAAAAGTAGTTCAACAACAAACTAGTTCCACAACATGTTTGACAATTGATGGATCATGTCAAGGTGCATGAATTATAACTTTCGATTTGTCGCTCCAGTGTTCAGCTGCAAAGATTAAGATCACGGATCAATTATGAACTCATGACAAACTCATTTTGCAAATCAGGTAGCAAATCATCTTCAGAACCTGATACTGTTCATGTATTTTACTGTCCAGTTTACTCAATCAAATAAAATGGCAGCAAGATACTACAATGACAATGGAAATAGCTTTGCCCATTAATAGATTATCAAAGTACATGGAAAATGGCCATGGTCTTATGGATCAATATGAACATAGGCAACCGAATTTAATCACTCTCAAGCTATGTTTGAAGTGCATCTCTTACTCATGATTCAAACTACCAACTAGAATAATACACCAGGTTCATGAACAGTATCAGGTCAAGGGATGTAACACTTAGTCTCAACTCTCAACTCACTTAGCTCTCAACTTGTTGGACCATGTTAGTGACTAGAGGAGTGGGGGTGGGGTGAATACGAGCCCACCTTTTTTTTTCCTGGAATTCTATGCCCTTTTCACACCGATAGCTATGCGAAGCTATGAAGATCAAGGTCTCAAAATCACAGCGAAAGAATTGAGCTGAAACCAATAAACTTAAGCAATAACCCCCCTCGGCTTGTCCGATTGCCAAGCAAAGGGCGGTTTGACTGCTCGGCCGATCTGACCACTCCCAGTTAGTTTGATCGCTCCCTCAGTGCTGACAAAAATAACACGATTTTGGATCCACAAAACGACATAACTTTTGATCTAAAGATCCAAATCACTTGAGATTTCAGAAATAGGTCAACATGAAGGTCGGGAACCTATTCAAATATAAGATCGAGGCAATCATAGCCACGGTTCCATGAATTTCTTGATTGAGTGCAAGAGGGCTCAAAACTGGGTGAAAACCTAAACTTTACCCAAAGGCTTGCTTGTGGATGAAAGTGTTGGTGATATGCCCTTAGAGGCAATCATCATAAAGATGGTTGTATCACGTCTATGTTTATGGGTTATAAAATAAATGTTATTATGTTCCTTAGATGAATGATCATATATAAAGATTAATAAGTATGTGACTTGTTGGTGAAGCTCTTTAACTTATACGATGTCATTCTAAATCTATCCCTAGTCGGATGTCATTGGTCGGAACACTAGTGACTTATCAACTAGCACATGCATTGATTGATGACCATGTTTCACCGGTCATGGATACGGAGGATATCGAATCAATAATATGAACACATGTTAGAGAACATGATGTTGGATTGATCCACTTTGAGACACTATTGAGATTGTTATGATTTTATGTGTCATCAGTTGGTCTTAAGCAACAATGATGTATAATTCTTAGACCTGATGTTAGTATGGTTTTGTACATATGTAATAGTACACTTAGGGGTTGCCAAACACTACTCCGTAACTGGGTAGTTATAAAGGTAGCTTCAAGGTGTGCTATAAAATATGCGGAGGGATGTGACTGGTCGGATATGAGATTTGCCCCTCCTAACATAACATGAGAGATATCTTTGGCCCCTCGATGTGGTTGGATAAAGAAAGTGCATGGCTGTACCACTAGTGGTCGAAGAGTCGACCACATAAAGTTATCCCTCACTTGATCGAGAAAGTATTGAACAGTCCAAAGTATTGAACAGTCCATGGATAACAAAATATATCATTTGGAGTTCAACCAGATATCGTGAGGCAAGGGGAGAATACGCAAGCAGGTCGTTTAGTCCGACCAGATAGGAATTGGTCGTATGGAGATACGGACTGGTCGTATATTGGTCGAACATGATCACTAACTGATCAGCAAACTAGTCGTAAGGAGTTACGAACTGGTCGTGACTAAATACGAACTGGTCGTATGGAGATATGAGTAGGTCGTAAGTGATAAGGACCTGCTCGCAGATCATATTGCATAAGGTTCGTTCGATGTAATATTTATGTGTGTTCGACAATCGTTATGTCTTGATAGGAACCGCTAACGACTCGTGGTCGGAAAGGAGTTTTCGAGTCTCAACCGATTATGCACGAACCTTCAGAGTCGCACACTTAACGGGTTGGAACAAATGAGTTCGGATAGAATCCGTTATGTGCTCTTTATAAGGGGATGCATAGGACTGTTGGGATAAAAAAAAGAGAGTTGCTCCATCGAAACCCTAGCTATCATCTTCTCAAAGGTCCTACCGTGCACGTTTGTGCTAGCACACCGACGTACGACATTCCACCCCTGGACGTATGGATACCGTAGAGGCGCTGCGGTTGCTGCTATGCTGATCGATGACGATCCACGACCTACGCAAGGAACGTGATAGGTTTCTAGAGGAGACAATCAGTGCCGAGGACGTTGGACGATCGACTATGACCACTACATCGACGAGCTCGACATTGGATCAGGCTGCTTCAACTTTTCTTCTGCTGCACTGCGCGTCTAGTGGTAACGATATATGATCTCTTACTTGCATGACTTTTTGGTTTACGTGGTAGAATTTTTGAATTACCAGCTAGTGTAGCCTATCCGTATCTCTTCAGAAAGATGGTCAAGATGACCTTAGATCAACTTCAACAAGTCCTGCAAGCTAGATCGCAGCAAAAGAACAAGGCAAAATCCCTAGAATACAAGAACCCAAACACTCAAGAAATAGAGCAAGAACAAGAGAGAACTCATCTTTGCGCGAATTGATTATATTGATATTGAGTAATTGAAGGTATACAACTACTCGAACCTGGAGGACAAAAGTTCACTCATAAGCACTTAAGCTCACTCATGAGCACTCAATCCCACAATGTTTCTCTCAATGCATCTTTCAAACCCCAGCCTCCTCTATTATCTTCACTTTCCTCAAATCTCATATTAAGGTTTCCAGGCTTGGTTGGTGTGCAAATTTGCACAACCCCTTATTTAGTGGAGGCTAGGTCTAGAGAGAAAACCCTAACGGACACCCTTTAAGCTCACACACAGATGGGCCTCATACTCACGTACGTTTCTCAAAGCGAACGACGATCCAGTCATCCAGGTCTCCCGAATCCATCTCTTCATGATCTAAACCACTTCTCATTTGCGCCGGCATGCGCCGCGATTTCTCCAAGGTCACTTACCCGGTATTTTGTGAAGATACCAAAATACCCCTTCTCGATCCTTCCATCCTTGACCGAGTCTAATGTTGTGAAGCAATCTCATGCTTCGTCACACGTAGGTTCATCAATGACTTTCTTCATATCTGTAGGACCGTAAAGGCGACTAGAGGGGGGTGAATAGGAGCACGCTCACTTTTTCACAAAGATCGAATTCAGCACCAATTCACTCCAATAGCTATGGAAGCTATGAAGATCAAAGTACAAGCACAGTGGAAGACTTATATTGAATCCAATCAAAACCCCGACGCAAAACACCCAAAATAACCAAGAACTCAATTTGCAAATAGTTGGACGGTCAGACCTCTCAAATTGGCGGGTCAAATATTTTGCCTAGCGGTCAGACCTCTGATATTGTCAGTCTGACCGCCCCTGACGATGAACAGCAAAATCAACACAGACAGCCCGAAAAACCGAAACTCAAATTGGTCTAACTTTTGATCCGTAAGGCCAAACTCCACGAAATTTGAGACACATCTTCTTAAAGATATTAGAAACCTATTACAATCAAAGATTGCAGAGATCCACGCCAAAGTTCCTATCTTTTTCAGTTTGAACGAAGGTGGGTTCAAAACCGGGCAAAAACAAAACTTAGATCCAAAAGCTTGCTCGTGGTTGATTGATGATCTAGATGATCCTAGATAGGTTCCCACATGTCACAGCAAGCTAGATCTATGCAAGAAACCAATCAAAAACCAGTGGATCGAAGAAAACCCCAAAATCACAAAATAGAGAGGAAGAACAAATAAGAACTCATCTTGTTGCAATCTTCCTTGGATTGATTTGAGAAGATGAATGTTGTTTACAACCACTCCACATGGAGGACAAAGCTCACCACGTGAGCACACACTCTCAATCCAAACCCTAGAACCTAGCTCTCCTCTATTCACCTCAAAAATCGTAAACACAAAATAGGGCAACAAATGCAAGGGGTTTGGCTCAGCAGCCTTCAAGCAGCCCACAACACCCATATTTATAGTGGAGGCTAAGCATCTAGGGTATATTCCATTAGGGCACTCATTAAACCCTAACACACGATGGGTTAACACACACACGCATCTCAAAGCGCCGTCTTCATCATCGATTGACCTAAACCGCTTCACCATGCGCCGACCTGCGCCGCGGTTTAGCCAAAAGGTCACCAAGGCGGTATTTGGTGAAATTACCAAAATACCCCTTCTCGATCCTTCTCCAAAAGACCGAGTCCACAGATCGTGAAGCAATCGCCTGCTTCGCCACGTGTAGGTTGATCAATGGCTCCATGTCGTCAAGTCTCTCCTGTCCGGATCCCACCGGCACCACTGAGCACTTGCACCGACTCTCGCGCCGCTTGATCCAACCAGTCGCACCGAACCGTCCGTTCGGTCATCCATGTCCATTCTGCGCCCCGCTTGAGTCCTCTAACCTCACCTGACATCCTTGATCGTTCTGGACCTCAGCTCTCCAAGCTTAGTCCCAATCCTCCTCGCCTTTGACCGTCATTGACCTGCAAGCCATCTGCACAGCAATAGACCAAGAAACCATTTCCGGGAACAAGTTCTTTACAACTTGACCCACGTTAGTCAAAACATGCATCATGCACCACATATGTAATGATAACCATGAACTTGACCTAACAACCACAAATCGCCGCTACGCGGGCTGACGAAACAAGCCAACACCGGTCAGACCGCCACCCTTGGCGGTCGGACCGCCCACTGGCCGGTCTGACCGCCAACCAAAGGCCGATCTGACCGCCACATTGGGACTTAGCCAAAATTCCACTCAAAGAAATCCGAACCTCTCTAGAATTTTCAATCGAATAGAACTTTTGCCTGGAGGCTTTAAAAAATATGAGACCAAGTGCAGAAGAACCCTCTCACTTGCTTACACCCTCTATTTTTGGCCCAGCTCCAAAATCCAAAGACATAAAGTGGCCGGTCATTTGCTCGAGCAAAGCCGGTCAGATCGCTTCCATCACGGGTCGACCGCCACCCTAGCCGGTCTGACCGCCAGCCACCAAACCAGAAAAACCACACAAGGCATGGCCGGTCTGACCGCCACCATGGCCGATCAGACCGCCAGAGGCCTGACAGAACTGGAGCAAAGGCGAAAACGGGTGATTTCGCAAACCCTCAACGCCATTGCCAATTGTCTCATCATCCTAAGATCATGGGCATATCCCCATGATATCCACAATACCGGCAAGTCTCTCCCATTCGGCTTTCACCAAACCGCCTCAACACTTGCACTGACTCAATCCACTTGATGCAACTGTTGCACAAAACTTCCCGTTCTTGTCATTCTTGTCCATCTTGCGTCTTGCTTGAGACCAACCACTTCACCTGACATCTTCGATCGTTCTGAACCTTGATTTCACCAAACCAAGTCTCCATCATTCTCGCCGTTGATTCTTATCCATCTTGCGTCTTGCTTGAGACCAACCACTTCACCTGGCATCTTCGATCGTTCTGGACCTTGATTTCACCAAACCAAGTCTCGATCATTCTCGCCATTGATTGTAGTTTACTCTAAGCATCCTTGCACAACCATAGACCAATAAATCGATTCCGGACACAAATTCTTCGTAACTTGACCCACGGTAGACAAAACATGCATCATACAATACATATGCAGCATTTCCATGACCCTAGATTAATTTTAAAAAATCAGCACACCTTACTATGCTTGAACCATCATAGCTAGTTAGACTGCCGTCACTAGGCCGGTCTGATCGCATTCCCTGGTAACAAGGGACCGGTCTGACCGCCATGAAGTGGCTGATCAGACCGCTTCCCAAAACCAGAGGCAGAGGAAGGCAAGCACGACAGCGGCCATGGCCTAGCGACGGTGGCAACGGTGGCCCGGTGGCGGCGAAGGAAGACAAGTGCGACGACGGTAGCCAAGGTACGCATACAACACAATGTGCTGTGCTCGTGCCAATACGACCCGATTGCGGTCCGGCCCGACTCCAGATCTACTCGGTACGTACATACCTTACCTCCCCGGCCATGCCACGCATGCATGCTCCATGCCTTAGCCAAAAAAAAGCATGGCTGGGACATATCGAATCAGTGGCGGAGCTAAGATTCCACAAAGCCTCAGGCAAAAAAACTAAGTAGCTATAACTAACGCCAAATACTATCCACACTGAGGCATAACAAAAGTACAACACAAATGCATATTTGAAATGAAAATTGAATTCCATGTTTAACGATACGAGTGGAGTGATACAAAAGTTAATACCTAATTAACAAAAAATTGGTTCATTTGAGTCCATCATATCTTCATCAACAATACTACAAGATATCTTTTACCCAACTAATCTCATGAAGTGGCACAAAATATTATGAGAGCCAACAAAACCACAAACAAAAACGATAACAGTTAATCTAATTAGGATGTTCTAGGCACCTCAATTATCTAAGAGAACTACTTATTTGTTTAAATGAAGATCTTTGAAGCAATTAAAACTTCTCTACATGAAAAAAAACCATCTTGAAACTTTTCAACCATTTAAGATGCCGCTGATGTTCTTACAACCATAGAGCATGTCCCAGTTTTTAATGATGCTGCTGAATCACATGTATTTCATATGGTCTAGGCACATGACATAACTTTCAAGGTGGGTCTAGATACTTAACTTTCCTATGAAGAAATATAGTTATTTTTGTTTCTTTTCATTTGGATAGTGATGCATGAAAGTGAAAAGCGATGTCATTCAGTCCTGTTGACACTTCTGTACAACTAGACAACTAGTATCATTTTGTTGGCCTGTACATAGAACTATATTGAGCATAAGAAGCAACCAGACAAAGTGATATTCTACACTAATTATGAATTTTGGACACCTGAATCATTATGAATAACTAAGTCTTTTTGTCTTGTTTGAAAATTCTAAAAGCAACTATAATCCTCTACAAGGAAGAAAATTCTAGTCAGGAATTTGCCTAACCATGGAAAAATGGGGAGCTACCTTGATAAATGGATCCTTGGAACCATCCCGCACCTGGACTATCAACCTCCCCTTTGGCCACTTGAGCTCGCACGTTGCTCCAATCGACAGCCTGTACACCTGAACAACCCATCTCTATTCTCATTTAAAAAAATCCTCAAGAAATAAGGGGAAATCAATGTTTAATCCTTTTGAATTCTCCAGTTTTCTTTTTAAAATAATCTCATGGATCGCACCAAATCATTGCCGCCACGGTGTGGTTAAGCGAGAAATGGGTCTTGGGGCGGCGCCGATGCTAGAAGGCGAGCAACACGATCAAGGAGGCGTTGGAGGCGGCAACGCTTGATCGATCGAGGCCCGAGGAGGCGAGGCGGCCTGGCCGAGGCCCCGAGGCTGAGGAGGAAGGAGGCGGTGGGCGGTGGAGAGGAGACAGGGGGTGGCGCTAGCCTCTGGGTGTCGGGTGAGGAGAGGAGGCCAGGAGGCGGTAGGGGTGGCGGAGCAGAGTCTTGGGGTAGCGGCAGAGCGAGAGAGAGGCGTTAGGATGCGACCGGCCTCAAAGGAGGAGAGAGGAGGCGAGGAGGAGAAAGGCGGTGGTGGCGGAGCAGAAAGGCTGGGCGAGAAGAGCGCTATTGCGCTAGGCGGCCGTGCTAGGCGGCTCGGCTCAACAGTGCTTGCTTACAGTGGGGAGATGGAACGCTACTGCACTAGGCGTGAGGAAGACGCTGCGGGTTGGGGAGATGGAACGCTACTGGACTAGGCATGAGGGAGACACCAAGACAGAGGAAGAGAGCTGGGCCGCTAGGGGAGATGGCATGGGATATTTGCCTCGGGCCAGGATGTAAACCTTGGTCTGGACCACTGTAAATTGCAAAATTGCACACACACACACAGTAATTGGTCCGCTTACTAATTTCTTCAAGCCTCGGGCCGTTGCTCCACCTGCCCGAGGCCTATCTCCGCCCTTGTATCGAATGCCATGTATGTACATCCACCATGCTGTGACATTACATTATTTGCGTAGCTAGCTAGCTCTCGATCGATCTCCTTAGATTTATGGGCATAGATTTCCAATATCTGATCAATAAACCTACCTATATACATGTATACAGCGTACGTACGTGGACAAGTATATGTATATATTGCAGCTAGGCATGTAGCCAGCAATGCATGCGTAAGTACGTATGTACGTGCCACTGGTCGAGTGTTGTGCAACATTTATATGGAACTTTTTTTTATTATTTAATCCATTTTTTTTAAAAAATATTTTAAAGATAACCTATTCATAACTTTATTTCCAATTCTGATCACTTTAGCTACGCCACAACACATGGCGTGGCAAAATCACGTTATCACGCTATGAACCTCAGCGTGGCAAACGAGTGCTGGCGTGACAGGGCTTAGCCCAAAAACGAATGCGTGTTGGCTCGGAGGGTTATCGTGGTAGGTTTGGCCATACCGTGGTCGGTAGCGTGACAGTACAGTTTGGTCACGCCACGGGTCATAGCGTGACCAAAGAGTCAGAATTGAAAATAAAGTTAGGAAGATGTTATCTTTAAAATATTTTTAAAAAATGATTAAAATAATAATATAAAAGCTCATTTATATGGCGGCTACGCAACTTCAGCGCTCAGTCTTGTCAATTCTCAAGCCTGTCGTCCTCCTGGTTAGAGGTAGTGTCAAATTAAGTCTCTGTGCATTGACAGTGAGTGTGGGGGATCCATGTACGCCCGCCCGCCCGCACGCCTGTCTCCATCCCAGCCAATGGTGTTAACAGGATGCATACGTGCGCCATTGACAGGGACAAGAAGCTTGCTCATTTGCAATATCTGACACACTCAGACTGAAACTTAATTAGAGGTCGGCAGATGCGCGCAAAAGCCGATATTGATTGCAACCATGCGACATCTCACTTGCCACACTGACAATTTCACTGTCCATTTGCATGTACACAAGCTCCATTGATCCATCTTCTGATCCTCACCTGTCAGTCGATTGATCACGATGGAATGGGCATGCAACGAGCTATATCTTCCAAGTCACCCAGCATGTTCGTAGATGCCTCTACAGTCTACACTGGTCCAAAATGTGTATTCAGAATTGATTAGAGGTATGTCATTGGTATGTACAAATTGTAGAAAAAAAAGGTGGTGTGTATGGGTTCTTGATGTGTGTGTGTATATAACTCCAGAAACTCAAACCTAGATATATATTTACCATTCACCTACTACACTGCCCAACCAAAGTTTATGTAGATCTTGTACAGAAAAGTTTGTGTAAATTATGCATGCTTCAGCTAGTACTCGTTGAAAACTGTACAAGTGGTACACTAACATATATACATGGCCAACAGGTTGAACAGAGAAAACAGGGGGTGTGGGTATGGTGCAGACAGAGCAAATGATAAGGCAGGCAAAGTTCAATGCCAATGATACATATACAGAACAAATTAACTAGCTAATTTGCTCACAGTTATAATTAAGCAAATGGATGCAATTGTTAATCCTTGCGATGTAGGGGGTTATTGCAACACAAGGCATCTCCCAATAGATCAATCTAGGCAAAAGAAATGTTCATTAAGCCTGTAGGAATCTATCTAGGAATACATATATTCAGTACATGAAGCAAATTTTAAGGAGGTTGCACCAACGTCAGTGTGCAACATTTAGTCGGTGCAGTACACGATCAGAGCATCAATATATGCATATGTGTACCAAGTCAAGCTTGGATGCAACAATCAGTCAAACATGCACCGCCCTAATTCCCCGGTTCAAACTTGATCAAAAGATTCTGCCTACTAAAACCATTTTAAAGCCTCAATTCATTGTACTTTCTGCTACTAATTAACAAGTTCCATGCATCTTTGCATGCTTGGCGTAGTTCCATCCGGAATCCAAGAAACTTCAGTGGGCGACATGGACAGTACTTGAGCAAATATTTTTCAAGACAGGCTCAAAGTTCAAACATATAGCTAGCTGCATCCATGTAGTTTAGAATCAAGCCACACTTATTTTTCGACGCGAATTCTAAAGATTATTTGGTGATTATTCTAAGTTATGCATGTAGGAGGTTGCAGGAACACATGGTATCTTGACTGGATAGTCAAATGGACATGGTAGTCGAAATTTCGGTGCAAATGATCATAGGTTGTAGCAATATGGCAGGGAATCAAATTTGATGATACTGCACAGCTTTAGCAAATCGAGGCAGATTATTTACAAGGAAGAAACTAGTTCACTGCACATGAGACTGACTCTGCATTTCTTGCAATAGATTGACGGTGACAACGTATACGAAAATGTCATGGTAGAATAATACACATGAAAACAAGTTGTGACAGGTGGTCTTGTCAGATATTAGGAACATCAACTGATGATCTGCACTTTCAATGGTTTTATCCATCCTATATATATGATCAGTCTAGACTGTCTAGTAGACATTTTTCACTATGTTTGATTGGCTTGTCTCTGAAACACTAGTTATGCTGTATCAATGTAGCAATTACATTAAAATCTGACTAGATAAAGTGTTTTGCATCTTGATATGAATTTCAGTTAAAGAGATCAAATAATAAACTTGGTTTGTGCAAAACATTAAAGAAGCTTAAATTAATCCAAAGCAAATAATTTTTTCAGAGCTTTCTCGAGCTAGCTAGACCCACCATTCATGATATCCCATAGGCCAAATTGAGCCTAATTTAGCCCAAGATAGGGGCCACCTTGCTCCCACCAGATAAATAATGGAAGCATGGGTTAGTTAAAGAAACATCACCAATACTACCTCAATTAACAATACTTTGCAATAATCAAAGAGTGGTTAGCCATATACTTTGCAGGGAAAATATTGGATTAAACAAACTCCCAGTAGGCCTTCCTAGGCCCCACAGCCAACCAAAAGAAGCAAGGCCAGAGAATTGAAATTAAAGAAGAAACAAAAGGTAGTGGAGAGAGATGGAGAGATATGATGAGAAGCATGCAATAGACAAATGCCCATATGGCATATCTTATTAGACAGTATTGGGGGAGGAAACAGTATTGCACAGGGAAAAGATGCTCCCCCAAGATCTCTAATGATAGCATCCTAATCATGCATGGCATTGGCTCCCTTAGTCTAGCTCAATTTCATTAGTGCTAGTCGATCCTTCTAGTTCACGGATCCGGATCCGACCCACAGGATCCATGCCCGGTAGCAACCGGGTTGTAGTGTTCTTCCTGAGGACCTGATTAGCGAAGTTCAGTTCAGTTCAGTGCAGTGCAGTGCTATTTACCTCATGACCTGGTTATCGGATCGGACTCCGAGAACCGATAACCCACCCCACCGAGTAGCCAGCGAGTTACCAGTCCAAGACCCGGACCCGTAACCCGACGAATCTCCCGTCGGAGCCGCGGCGGGCCCACCAGTCGGCCCGCCCTGTCGCGGGTCGACCCGGCAGAGCCCTCATGGCTGCACCCTACCCCAGCAACCACACCAGCTACCACCCCAGCTACCAGTAGGACGCGCGAGTGCGTGGCCTGTGGCACACGCGTACGTGTGCATGAGTGGCCTGACACAGCCACACGCTCCTGGCCTCCTTAGCCTGACAGTAGCTCTCTATAAAACATTTCCATACACACCACACCACTGACAACTCACAGCACACCTGGAGCTAGAGAAACAGCTAGTAGCTACTCATCGTCATCGTAGTTGCAAGTTGCAACCACCTCTAGTTGGTATACACTTCGCCGGAGAAATGGAGGCCGCCGCCGCTGTGAGCTATGTGACTGACGTGGAGAATCTGAAGGCGACCGAGCTGAGGCTCGGCCTGCCGGGCACAGAGGAGGCGGCCCGGAAGACGGCGGTGGTGGTGCCTTCGCCGCCGTCGACGCCCAGGGGCAGCAAGCGCACCCTCGCCGGCGAGGAGAGCGCTCGCGAGGAGGCCAAGAAGCTCGGCGGCGAGACCGCGCCGCCGGCCGCTAAGTAAGTCTCGCCATGGTCCATGGCCCATTCCCTGCCATGCATGCGACTGGACGCTGTAGAAACTCGATCGTGTGCAGTGTTCTTACGTGCGTGGAAACTCGTGCAGGGCGCAGGTGGTGGGGTGGCCGCCGGTGAGGGCGTACAGGAAGAGCTGCTTCCAGGCGAGCAGCAAGAGCAAGGCGGCGCAGCAGGAGGAGACCGCCACAGCGGCGCCGGCAGTCACCGCCGGCAGTGGACTGTATGTGAAGGTGAGCATGGATGGAGCCCCTTACCTGAGGAAGATAGACCTCAAGATGTACAAGGGCTACCGGGAGCTCAGGGAGGCCCTGGAGGCCATGTTCTTGTGCTTCCCCGGCGGCGCAGACAACGGCGGCGTGAACCCATCGGACTTCGCCGTGACCTACGAGGACAAGGACGGCGACCTGATGCTTGTCGGAGACGTGCCCTTCGAGTAAGTACATGAATCTTTGTTCATGTTTTGGTTTGAGGTGCAAAAGGCTATGTTTGCTTTTGTATGGAGTTTAATGATGTTTGGCTACTGTGTTTGCTTCTGCAGAATGTTCATAGGCACTTGCAAGAGGTTGAGGATCATGAAGGGATCTGAAGCAAGAGGCCTAGGATCATCAAGGGAGTGAAGAACAAGATGTGTCATGTGTGCATGAGCAATTAATTCTTTCGTTCTTTTGGATTCTCCAAGTCATGGACATGCCATTATCTCATCTCAATGCACTCTTCAAGACAAAAAGGAAAGCAAAAGGATGCAAGATTGAGCAGAAAAAAGCTTGGAGGGAAGAAGCTTGGTGCGTCCAAGTGCGTGGATGTGTGGCTTTGTTTTTATTTTCTTTTAACTAGGTGTTAGCAACACAAAAGGAGTGGAGATTCGAGCTGACTCTCCATGTGTGTTAATTTGTACAAAGAAAACAGCATTCTAAGCTATATCAATGGTTGATTACCTTTCTAACTGAGGGAGGAATGCATGGGCTGTTTCTCCCTTGAGTTTAATTTTCCTCTTGGTTATCAAATGCAAGCTCGGCAGAATTCCGAGTTCATTTGTTTAGTTCACCATATGCTCAATCCACTAATCCTTCACCCTTGCTGTCGAACCAAAACGCAAAACAAACACACCACAAGTAAACAAGATAAAGCTACGATCCAAATGAATGATGTAAATACTTGGTGCATGTGTCCAAGTTTTTTTTCTTCTTTTACCAACAAGTTTCTTTGTCTGAAGCAAGTTTAACATGTGCAGTGGAGATTAAAATGATCAAGAATGGGTCACAAGATCCAGTTAATCTTAGTTAACCTTTCCACTTGTCAAATGACAAAACAGCTAAGTTAGCCAGATGAACCAGAGCTGGTTAAGACTTAAGACACAATCCTTGGTGAGTGCTGAATCTGGGTACTCATTCATTCAGTGGTAACATGCACTGGTCGAGAGCTGGCCGACAGGGTACATGTGGTGCACATGAGAGTGAAGATTGTGGTCAAGATTTCACTTAGAGAGCATCCAAGGCATGCAGGACAGCAGGAGTTCTAGTCTAGGGCCTTATCTTCTGGGATGCTGTGGTGGTTTGGCTACTGGAGAACTTAATGCCTGGAGAAATGGTAGGGTCCATGTGATTGTGATTTGTGAAGCAGCAAGGAAATCAATGGAAAGATGCAGAGCAGCAAGGTAATCAATGGAAAGATGCAGAGTCCTTGTCTGGTGCAGATTTCCTGTATGATTAATTCTGTTGTTAGGTTCAACAAGAGCTGGGTATTAGTGTATTTATTGTGCAGCTTGCTAGCTAGCTACAGGGTTAGTGCAAACACAGGCTGGCTGATGCAGAGGCTTTTCATTGTGTCCATTGTGTTATGTTGTTCCTTGTTACAAATATTTCTGATGTATGTGTTGGGTAACTCCAGTTAGCTCAACTGACCATGCAATTTCTCAACAAAAAAAAATGCAACCATCTTGCATTAGTTTAGTTTACCCAACACATCTTTTTGAGTTTGTTGTAGAATATCATTATTCTGGGCCCTAAAAGGTGACAAACAAGATAAGCCTAAACCACAACAAACAGGCCCTGATACCAACTGGGCACCACTTGGATAGAGATTTTTTTTTTAAAAAAATAATCTATTTTTTTATTAAAAATTACAAAAATAATCCTGCGATCTGTTTTTTTACCGAAATATACGTCTGTCGCCCAATGGTTGGGCGACTGGATCCAGTCGCTCAACGATTGGGCATTTATCTTTGCAGCGTAAACCGTTAGGCGGCATTATTGATCGCCCAGATTGTGCGATAGGGTCGATCGCCCAACCGTCAATGACTCGAGTTCTAATCAAACAGATTCGTATTGGATTGGCTATATAAAGACCAGCGGTCCCCGCCGTCGCGTTTAGAAAGAAGAAGCGGCGTGAGAAGGAGAAGAAAGAGAGGAGAGGAGAGGAAAAAAGAGGAGAGAGAGAGGAGAAGAGGAGGAAAAATTCATTGCGAGGTAAGTTTGTTTTATTTTGTAGTGTATTTTTTAGTAGGTAAATAATTTATTTAGTTAAAATAGTAGTATAATTGGCACTTTCGTAGGAAATTGTAGTTAGAGAAAAAAAGTAGAAAATCGAAATGTTGTTGATTTGTATGTAAGTAGCAATGATAAAAACTTTAATTCTGAGAAAAAATAGTCTGTGAGGGAGTATTAGTCTTTGTTTGTGAGAAATATTATAGTTTGTGTTGGTGTATCGTGGCCGACTATTATTGGGTGAATAATGCGTGTGAGGGCATAAGGAGGATGAATAATTTGTATAAACTAATTAGTAGAAGTAAATTAGTATGGTAGTGACTTAGGTAATTGGTAGAAAATGGAATGCCACTTGTAGCATTTGGATTGCAAGTTAGCGTCCGAATCGGATAATGCCTGCTATGGAATAGCTCGGTTTTTAGGTTGAATCTGAATATCGTACTGCACGTTCATTGAGGCCTCTGCCTTAGGGAATGAATGACATCTTGATCATGTTATCGTGTAGTTGTCGACGATAGGCGAAGGGCCTTACAAATGTAAATTACAATGTAGCAGTACTTGCGTGTCGTGCGTTGCGATCTGACTATTTGCAATGTTGGAAATATTTGCGACCATCTGATGAAGTCATGCTGTACCGCTACATTGAAAGTGCATTACGGTGTTGGCACCGTTCGTGAAGGTCCGTGCAGTGTTGACTTGAGCAGTTTTCGGCAAGCCACTCTTGTACACCTAAACAACGAGAATGCACGAATCGAAGATGTGAAGCATTGGCTTACATGACTTCTCTTTGAACCCTAAGGTGTCGGCGTCGACATACAAGGGCTTTGGAGCCGATCTCCATGAACATCGGATGGGAGTTGAGAAGGCGATCGTGTATGCGGTGTGGAAGGGCTTTATAGAAGGATGTCGGCGCAGTGGATATGAGTGTGTGATACTTGTGCAACCATGCCCAAAAGAAGTTGTGCGAGGCCCCATGGGATATCATCCGGGTGGTGCGGCGATTCGGTGCCCAAACATGTTGGTGAAGAAGAGGACGGGAGGGCTGTGTTCTGAAGAGTTGAGAGAATGTTGCTTGTGATGAGCCCGACGCGGTAGATCTGAGAGAGGAAGATCGGTCCGCATGGTGAGCCTCTGAGACAGTGATGAAGGAGAGCATAGGGATTACATATTGCATCAAATGGAAGCGATGACCGGATAGCCTTGGTGAAGAGGAAGCTTTACAAGAAGGCAGCGAGGGCGATTCGATGAGGATGGAGCTCCCATCCGGGAATGGAATAGATTGAATGACGAGGTCTATCTCGCATGCGAGCACGAATCGCTATGGGAGTACCATGCCACGGAGGTTCGGTTGTACTCAATGTTTCTTGATAAGACATCCTTGCGAGGATGCCATTAAGTATGGGCTATGTCTATCGTGGATGTTTGGATCGTCAAATCTAGCCAAAGCGTTACACCATGAAATCTGGCGGGCGGTTGTCCTTGGCGAGTGCACGCACATAGGCGAAGTATGAGACTCCTTGTATTGTCTCGAAGGTGGAGCCGCACTCTGCATGCTTTCGGCGGTGTTTTGTGCGAACATCGTAACCTAACGTCGACCTTCATAGCCAATTTGATGTATGGAGAGATAGTGGAGAAGAAGGATGTGGAGGCCAAGCACATTATGGTGGCTATTGAGAAGAGATTCAAGTACAAGATCTACTCTGTGGCGTGGCGTCGCAGCGAAGGCTTTGGAAGAGCGGTTTGGATCTTTTGAGGCGACGTCGACAACCTTCCTCGTATGCTTGAGGTCTTTGCGGAGAGAAACCGAACACGTACATTCTTTGTAAGGACATGCCATCTAAAAATTCGCGAGGTTTTCGATATTGCATAGGGCCTTCATAGCCTTGATCCTGCATCGAGGCTTTTAGGCATATCTGCCCGTGATATCGATGGGCGAGACCTTTTGGACCGAGAAATACAAAGGCGAGATCCTTTCCGCCATAGGCGTTAGCGGGAACAATCAAATTACGCCATTGGCCATCGCATTTGTCGAAGGTGAGAATGTCGGCGGTGGTTGTGGTTCGCCGACATCTAAGGGTGGGAGTTGTTGGGCTCGTCCGATGGGTCGACGGCAGGACATGTCTGACAGGGCATTCATCGATGAAAGTACATCTTTGAACTACTCGGTGCGGGCGAGAACCGTCGCGGTGGAAACCTTACGTGCAGACCTGTTGAGGAGGCAAGAAGGAGCCGATGCTTTCGCCGGGCATAATCCATATCGGCGGCGTGAGTTATAAAGAATTTACATCCTTATTCGTTTTCAGCATATTGTGTACTTACATCATAGAATCGCGAGGACATGGGCGACTTGACATACCGACTGGCGTGGGCGATCCGCGACAAAGAACGCGAAAAGGCTCATGTGGCTCGGCCCGTCGCCCAAAGCATATCTAGTCGCCGGGCGTATCACGTGTCGGCAGCGTGAGTTATCACGAAATTTACATACTTCTTACGATTTTCACTATCGATGCACTTACATCATGAAATCGCGGAGACATGGATGACCGACATACCGGCCGGCGTGGGCGATCCGCGACAAGGGCAAGGAAAGGCTCATCTTGGTGAGCTCGGCCGCCCAGCGTATCCGATCGCCGGCGTAATCCGTATCTCGACGTGAGTTATGAAGAATTTACATCCTTCTTACAATTCTCACTATCGGTGCACTAACATCATGGAATCGCGAGGACATAGACGACTTGACATACCGGCTCGGCGTGGGCGATCCGCGACAAGGGAAGGAATGCCGGTGAGGAGTTCAGCGCCGAGCTAGCAAGGAAGGAAAATAGCCCGGTCCACAGTAGAGGTCCGGTCATTACGTAGTAGTCCTGTCTTACCCCCATGTTTTTTTACTATCCCCTAAAGGCATGTATACTTATATGGTCCGGATGCTTATGTCGTAGTGTACCGTAGTAGTAGTGAGGATGATTAAAGCAATTAGTCGAACCATCATGCTATGTGACTACGTGTAACGTGCTTTTGTCCGCGGACTCTAATACAGTTCTGGTTCGTGTCTCCGCTAAGCCATCAAAGCAAGCCTATATTGCAAGTATGCCTCTTCTAGTGGAATCCCACAAATAACCATTCGCACAGACATCGAATCCTCCATGTTTTAGGGCATCTTCATAATCACAATGAGCGTTCTCAGCCCCTTCAATCATATTCTGTATAAGCTTCATAAAGTACGACATCGACTACCTGCCTCTATACATGTATACGTTCAGACGACTTCATCGAGGAGAGACTCCCTGGCGCATCGTAATATCACTTACCTTTCTACTTACAACTCATTACTATCTCAATCGTCCTCAAAAAATTCTACAGAAACTTAGCGCACTACAACAATATACGAAGATCACAAAATGTTATCGCGAGTCTGACAAATTTCGTACCCTTTATATTCTACGAAAATAACAAATAGACCAACCAACATCGTCACAACACTATTATTTTCAAAATAAATAACATCATACAATCAGATTTGCTAAATGTAATTAACCTACAAAATGTAATATTCATTAAACAATAATAAAATAATACAAAACAGTGGGGGCTCACATAGCCTTACGGTTGGACTCTCGCTCTGCCGCCCAAGCTGTTAAGCGATCGAGCACAAATGCTTAATGGTTGGGCGGCAATTATAGTCGCCCATTTGTTGAACAACGACCCCGATGCATGCAGGTTGGGTGATAGGAGCCAGTCGTCCAACCGTTGAGCGACAGACGTATATTTATGTAAAAAAACAGATCGCAGGATTATTTTTGTAATTTCTAATAAAAAATAGATTATTTTAAAAAAATTCCTTGGATAGATTGCCCTGGCCTTAACCCATTTATAAAGGCTTGAACTCAAACACCTCCATATTAGCACATAATATGGTAAAATAGATGAATGATGGTTTGTATTTTTTTTTCTTTTTGAGGAGAAAAGAGTTGCATATTATGAGCTATCTTGCCGGAAAGCAATTCACATAAACAGGATTATGTTGAACAAAGGCATAGTTCTCAGCAAGTAATATCACAAGAAAAATGGACCACGAAGAAAAAAATACAGCATACATTTTAAGTCCTGAACTCCTTGATCACAGTCCTCAAATGCTTTCCTTGGCACTGGAAGCTTCAAGCTCATATCTCCGCCTCCTGTCGCTTACTTCTATTGGTGCTTCATGTGGAGGCTAGTCACTGTCATCTGTGGGGCTCTTTTTTCAGTTCAGTCTAGAACTCTTTGGCTGCAGGCTGCCTGAATGTAATTTTACAGATTACAGGGAGGGGTGACTGGGTCAGAAATCAGAATAACTTGTTCATTATAGATGATATGGCGTGGGGAAGGTGTTGAGTTTCAGCTGAGGAAGATAAGGGGCGAAGCTGCAGTCGCCCTTGTGTTGATCGGCGACGTTGCTGCCGACGAACAAAAGGCTCTGACATTGGCTATTAGATGAGGTGAGACTAATATATTTCTTGATTGATTTTTCCATTACATTATGCTGCCTATATAGCCTAGGCGCAGAAGTTTCGGTTTTCCGAAACCAGGACAGCATGTATTCAAAAAGGAGACTAATGCATACTCGGATCCATATTCTAACTGAATATCTAAAGCAATCTTGGAAGGAGATACTAACTAATGCTCTCGGAAGGAGATACTAACTAATGTTTTCTATCTTTAACCTTCCCTCTTTCGGAAAGGGCTATTCCCGAACCGGCACAATTGCCTTGTCAATACTGGCTACAGCCAACAAGCTAGATTCGGTTCCAGGAACTCCAACCGAAGACTGATCTATAGAATTCGTTGAAGTCTTGCGCTTGCAGCGTTGATATGTCTTACCAATAAATGCGTCCACAACATTTCCTCCCTCGCCACGAAACAGCTCGTCCTTGAGCTGGAATAAGGGATATTTCTGTTGAAAAGACTCCAACGACCCCCATGTAGCATCCACCGCAGGAGATCCATCCCATTGAACCAATAACTCCCACGTGCCCCGATTCAATCGAGCCCGAACAATAGATGCTGGGGAGGGAACAACTCTACCATGCACAATCTCAGGCAACCACCCCATGCCCGTAGGAATTGGACCATGGTATGGTTTCAGAAACGCAACATGAAAAATATTATGGATACGCGCCTTAGGTGGAAGATGAAGACGATAAGCCACAGATCCAATACGTTCTTGTATGACAAAAGGCCCATAAAACCGAGGAGCTAACTTTGACCGCAAAGATGTAATACCATGTGCCGAATGGTGTTGAAGACGAAGCTAGACCCAATCGCCGACCTCAAAGGTGACTGCTCTATGATGCTCATCATGGTGTTCCTTCATATAATCTTGAGCTTGAAGAAGACGTTCTCTAATTTCAGCAAGAAATTCATCCCAATCACGCATCTAGCGATCCACTACCACCACACGAGCAATATTAGGCTGATAAGTCAATAAAGTTGGAGGATCACGACCATAAACCACGCGAAAAGGTGTGGTTTGTAAGGAAGTCTGGTAGGATGTATTATAGCATAACTCAGCCCGAGGAAGCCATTGAAGCCACTGCTTAGGGCGATCTCTAGACAAACATCGCAAGTACATAGCAATGGTGCGATTAACGACTTCAGATTGTCCATCAGACTGAGGGTGAAAAGCCGATCTCATTTGAAGCTTGACACCCGAAAGTCGAAAAAGTTCAGTCCAAAAATTACTTGTGAAAACCGGATGACGATTGCTAACAATGGAACATGGAATACTGTGGAGATGAACTAATGGAATACTGTGGAGATGAACTATCTCGTCAAAGAAGGCACATGCTACAGAATTAGCAGTATAGGGATGCCTAAGAGGAATAAAGTGTTTGTATTTGGAAAAGCGATCAACGACCGTTAACACCACAGTTTTGCCGCTCACCTTTGGAAACCCTTTAATGAAATCCATAGAAATATCCTCCCAAATCACCGATGGTACACTCAAGGGCTGAAGTAGACCCGCAGGATGTAAGTGTTTAGTTTTATTCCTTTGGCAAACCACACAACCTTTAACATAATCCTGAACCTTTCGGTGAGCACCAATATTGAAGAAAGAGGCTCGAAAACGATGTAAAGTCTATTGAATACCTTCATGACCCATACCGTGAGCATCAGCCAAGACGTCAGGCCAAAGAAGTGAAGACTCGGCGAGAAAAATATGTCCTTTGTATAAGATGAAACCGTCAACCAAAGTCCATCCAGTTTTGGCAGTACCAGCCTGAATTTGATCCCGCAACACCAGTAGCTTCGGAAGTGAAGAAGCTTCCTGTTGGAGCGCTGAAAAGAAAAAGAATTGCGGACTGGATATTGCATGGACGGTTGGGGTCACTTCATCATGACGGGATAATGCATCGGCAGCAGCATTCTATCGTCCGGGCATAAACTCAACCACAAAATCATAGCCAAAGAGTTTACTTACCCAAGTATGTTACGGAATCGTTGAGAGATGTTGATCAAGCAAAAAAAATTGAGACTACAATGATCTGTACGAACCACAAATGCACGACCCCAAAGGTATGGGCGCCAATGACGAACCGCCTTGACTAGCCCAATCAATTCACGTTCATATGCGGTCAATTTGATGTGATGAGGCACAACGGCTTGACTGAAGAAAGTAATGGGTCCACCATCTTGGTGAAGGACCGCCCAAAGCCCACACCAGAGGCATCACAATCCACAGTAAAGGACTTGGCGAAATCCAGAAGATGTAACACTGGAGTTGAAACAAGAGCGGCTTTTAAGGCGTCGAACGCGAAATCAGCTTCAGACGTCCAAGAAAATGCCTCTTTCTTGAGAACTTTGGTGAGAGGAGCCGCAACTAAGCCATACTCCTTAATAAACTTGCGATAGTAACCGGTGAGGCCAAGGAACCCACAAAGCGCGCGAAGTGAGCGAGGAGTTGGCCATGCTTGAACAGCCTCCACTTTACCGTTATCCATGGCCACGCCTTTACTAGAGATGATATGACCGAGATAGGCCACGAACTCCTCACCAAAGAGACACTTAGACTGCTTGAGGGCCAGCCGATGATGACACATAAGTTGGAGGTGTAACACCCTAGCCCAACATAAGTTTAGAATGCTACTAAACCAACAGAACAAAAAACTAAGCTATAAGTTTTTCTCTAAATTTCGGTAGAATATCCTTTGAAACCAGGACCATTGAAGGGGATCAAAACAAACTAATAAGTATATGATCATGATAACCATGCTGCGAAATTTAACATAACCATAAAATCCCACACGAAAGAACCGACCATCTCTGCTACAAAGGAAACAATTTCACCTCGAAGGGTGAACACAACCGTAAAACCAATTCACTAGTAAAGGTTCTCCAATTAAATCTAGAAGTGCTGAATTATTAACATAGTGAATATCAAGGTGTAGTGCACCAATATTTCTATCATATTCCCATGCATGTCGCCTCACAGGAAGTACCTAAAAAAACATAAGTAACAAGTGTGAATCCTCGACTCATCAGAGTACAACCAAGTCGATAAACAAAACCTCATAAGCAGATATTGAACATAAACAATGTTTACATACAACCATCCACATTGGTCTCATAAATTTTCAACTTTTACTTTCATACGATGCAAATGCCACGAATGCACTTCTCTTCTCTTTGCAATTACCGGTAATACAGAGTATGCATCCGTCGATGCATACTCAAGCCTGTGCCTTCTAGCACAGGGACCTCAAGCCCACACTCCACGAGTGTAGGGACCTCATGCGCGTCTAAAACATGACGAGGACCTCATGAGCATCAACTGTACACTGGTTACTGTGTTTGATGAAATTAAGAAGATCATGGGCAAATATAGGCCATAACCATTCTGATGTTAGAAGACATAGGCGCTAGTAGGCATGATTAGGACTGTTTTGTTATGAGAGATGTGTCTTGGTTAGGATAATGGAGCCTAATTCTGGTGAGATTGGCTATCGAAGGAATTCAGGTGCTTCATTCACAAGTTTGTTAGGGCCTATTCCTTGGCATGCAAATATTCTCTTATAGGACAAAAAAGTATGGAATTTCTCAGACATTGCATGTGCTTATCTTGCATGCTTCCTTCTCTTTGCTTTCCTATTCCTAGCTTGCTTTATTTTAATCAAAGCATCCGGTTTGAGATTGTTGTGATTCGCTTCCTAGCATTGTAAGATACTATTTGTAAATACTTGCATATATGTGTTTGGATTAGAACATCGCAATTCTGTTTACCAGTCAAAATCTAAACTCAAGCATCATGTGCATTAGCAAGCACTCTAGCTATTATATTCTTTGTCTGGAAGCAATATTGTTAGTGTTTTGCTTAAACAAGCTCAACTGTTCCTTTAAAAGATGGTTATGATAGTGAAATATCTGAACATTGACACCCACCTCTTCCACCAGTGGCCTATCTTCATGAGAAATTTGGGAAGAAGGTTGTCCTTTGTGACATCAAATCTAGCAATATTCTTGACTAGCAATGGAATGCTAAAGTATCAGATTTTGGGCTTGCAAAGCTATTGTACTCAGAGAGAAGTTATGTTACTACCCGTGTTATGGGAACCTTCGGGTTAGTGTTGACTGTCCTTTCATACACAATGCTACTCAATATACTCTACATGAAGTTAGATCTTGTCATGAGTCATGACTGAACCATTGGTTATGTTGCAGCTATGTGGCACCTGAATATGTCAGCACAGGAATGTTAAATGAGAGGTGCGATGTTTATAGCTTTGGTGTACTTATAATGGAGATTATAACTGGTAGATCTCTTGTAGATTACACTAGGGTACCTGGAGAGGTTAGCATTTTTGCCATTTTTAATAATATCCTTTTCAGAACTATGGAGTTCTGGTAAAGCTAAATTCTTCCATGGCAATGCATCTTCTTTTTTCAGGTGAACTTGGCTGAATGGCTCAAGACTATTGTTGCCGAGAGGAAAGCAGAGCAGGTAGTGGACCCCAAGTTGGCTGAGAAGCCTTCCCCCAAAGCACTGAAGCGGACGCTCCTCGTCACCCTTCGCTGTGTTGATCCTGCTGGCCATAAGAGGCCTAAAATGGGGCATGTAATTCACATGCTCGAAATGGATGACCTACTATTCCGGGATGTATGTCCTACTCACATAACCACCTTGAGAACCTCCCTGACCTTTGTATCTGCTCAACTTCGTGTAATTCTGTGTTCGTCGGGAAATCCCCAACTTGTGTGTGTAGGTCAGGGTTTTGGGGAGGGTGGTGAGCAAGGTGAACAAGGATACTGACGTTTCGTTCACTCTCGATGATGGCACCGGGAAGATTGTGCTCGTGCGGTGGTGAGTAGCAATATTTTTTCATGTTTCAGCTAGATCTAGTGCTGATGTGATGCGGTAAGAGTGACAATTTTCTGCGATTGTAGGATGGTCGACCAGCCAGATGTTCGTGAGGCGGCTTACATCAATATGTGATGTGGATAGGAGCTGAGATGTGTTTATTTTTTGCTATTTGGAAGTGGTTTGATATTGTGGTGTTTATTTTGGCCCGTGTTTATGAAGGGATGAAGTTTACGTCTAGGTTCATGTGAACCTGATAATATTTCAAGCTAAGAAGCAGGGGTTTGCTCGATCTATCTGGTAAGGGACCTGATTTCCTTTGTTATTGATGTGGTGTTACTCTCTCTACTTTTGTACTTAGAAAGCTTTTGGTTACATAAATGTTCTCATTTGAATGGATTATTGGTCTAGTTCTCATTTGAATGGAGTACTTTTGTAAAGTGTTACCAGTATAATTCGTAGTCGTATCAGAGCTGTCTTTGATTTCATAGAGCGAGTAATTGGTACTTAAAAGTTTTCATTGACCGTGCTTTGGTTTGTCTTTGTTTTCTTGTCCACTTCCCCCCACAAAGTTTTTGCTTTATTTTAAGATTATGGGCTCTTTCAAAGTTTTGTTTGTTAATAGTACTTGAATGCTGTTCTTACAATAAGGTCTCGTGGCATGACTTATTTCATTTAAATGGAATGCTAATATTGTTTGCAATTTTTTTTGATTAGAGACATAGTGAATGCAAATTAAGCCGTCTTTTCAGGAAGGTCTTGGATATAAAGGTTTTATAGCCTGTCCCCACTTGTATTTGTATTGTTGCCCACCTTCCCAAGTGTTTTTTGGTGCTCGGGTTAAGATTATCTCCTCTTTCAGAGTACTTATCTCTGTGCTTTAACTGGGTATGTTATATATAAGTTTGCTGGTGATTTTCGTTGGATAGTACCATTATTAGTTGTCCTAAGTTACTTCATTTATTAATTATTTGTGTAAAATAACGCTGGTGTTACCTTTGTTGCACATTAGACTTTTCCTCTATGTCTTAGTTTCAGCGGTGTTTTGGCATCCTTTTTTTTTTAAACATGTTCATTGGGTTGGAATCTATACTCTTAAGGTTCACTGGTTGCGCTATGTAGTAAATGATGCATACTATTGGTAATGGCATCCTTATTATGTATTTCAGAAACTTATTGTTCTTGCAGCTCTTCCCTGTTTTCTTCCTCTGTGGCATTCCTTTTGAAATCTGAAGTGCACTACAATATGAACTACTGATCATATCAGACAAGCTGAAAACCGAATTAGTTGATGCTTACTTTGCTGACTGTTCATTACATTTCAAGGTTTAAAAACCCGTGGAGTAAATGTTCTGTAGAAATTCTAGCTCATTATTGCAATATTAGTTTACGAGTCCTTGAGAAACTATACTTTTCTTGCTCATTTCGTAGGGAGAACTTAAGCTTCCACTGGTTAATATTTACTGATATTACTTACACATGACTCATTTACCACATTGCAGCTTTTGGCGGTCCATCCGTTCATTTTGTATGATGAATTTCAGCTTAGTTCTATCGAGATTGAGAGGATCTGCGACAGACTAAACGATGCCATTCTTGAAACAACAGCTATTGGGGTTCCACCTCTTGTGATTGGCGATGGATTTGGTTTCTTGACAGGGTTAAGATATACTTGCTCGTGTCAAGATATACTTGCTCAATCGCTATGCTCATTGATATTATTTGTTCTTCGGATTGGAATTGGACATTTTTTCTTTTTTGTTGTCACTTACGCTGCAAGTGTAATCCGTGTACTGAAGGGGTCTTAGTTGTATAACATTAAGGCTCTAAAGATATGGTTGCTTAAATGCTATGGAGTGCAGCAAAACCTTCTGTATGTTGATTAGGTTTTTCATAACAATTATTTCTTGTGTACTTACATATTCCGATGTATGATTGCTCTCACTGGTTCTCTTTGTTAGGCACAGTCATCTTTGATGGTAACATAATTATATACATATCAATGCAAGAAAAGTTTCTTTTTATAATGTGAAAAGAGCTTTGTGATATTGTTCGCTTCTAATGTTCTCAAGCCTTATTTGACACATGAAAAGCATGCAATAAGGAACAATATATACTTCATTTAACATTATATGATTGCGCATTCAAGTGAATAATATGTTTGAGACACAGTTAGTGCTCATTGCACAAAATATATTAGTGCAAAAATATGAGTTTCTGTTGCAACGCAAGGGCACATGACTAGTAACTATTATAGTTCATTCAATAGGTAATAATAGATGAACTCTTCGCCGACCGTTAGATCACAATCCAAAGGTTCATCTTCCCAAAGCTTCTGCCTGCGTAAGTGAAATCGGTGCTGGAACTCCTTTTCCTCCGCACCCTAGGATCATCATCAAACTCTTAGCTTCCATCCCAACCACAAGTCTAGATACTGGTTCAATAAAGAACTATGAAGAACTGACTTCATGACATTGAGTTCCTGACATGCCCGCCTTGTGAGCCCTCGCCGCCTGATTCTGAGGAGGTGGTCTCATGGCGAGAAGGAGGCTGGGAGGAGGCGCTTGTGGCGAGGTCGAACCGCCGAAGAGTTCAGCGACCAGGAACGATCGTGGGCTCGATTCAAGAGCCATCAGGCTTTTTTGTCGACCCACTTGGATAACGCTTTAACTTTGAGGCCCATTTGATTTGAAGTTAGGGGCTATGTATCAATCTTGGGTTGCAAAATTTTGACCAGATTTGACAATGATCCAGAGCATCCTCGCCATCCATCTCTTTCGATCCGATGGCTGGTATGCAGAGTTGGATCCTTGCCCCATGATCACTCCTATGTAATTAAGGGTCTGTTTGGTTGGAGGTAGCAAGTTGAACCAGATGGTTCGGTACAAGAAACAAGGTGATTCAGGCATTTGGTTGGAGGTGTTGTACTAAACCATCCTGGACCAAACCATCCACATTCGGCGAATATTCTTCTTTGATGCTGCATTGGTCCGTTCGGAAAATTTGGACAAACCACAGCATTCACTCTCGCTCCTCCTCGGCGGGCTCAATCCACACACAACACCTTCACCATGTTCATGCATGAACCATAAGCAACAACATCAAAAAAGGAAATCAAATCAAAATCAATAGAACAAAAATAACGAGAGGAGAGGAGGTATTTGCCAAGCAGAGGCGGGTGCGGATGAGTGGCCAAGTAAAGGCGGCCCGTGATCGGAGGCCCTGTTGGCCAGTGCTGCAGTAAGGCAGGCCGTGGAGGCTTGGCGTGTGGGAAGGTGGCGGTCCAAGCCGTGCGGGCCGAGCGCGACCAAGAGGGAGCAGGAGGGCTGGGCCACGGGAGCGCTGGGAGGAACAACGAGCAAGGGCTCGGAGCGGCGGCCGACGGCGCCATGGGGAGGGAGCGCCGTGGGGAGCCCCGAGCCGGAGGAGGAGCGTCGTGGGGAGGGAGCATCGTCGAGCAGGAGGAGGAGCGCCGTGGGGAGGAGCTCCGTGGGGAGCCTCAACAAGAAGCAGTTGAGAAGAAAGAGAATGGGAAAGAAGAATGGGGGGATTCGGTGAAACGGAGAGAGAAATAGAGAATATTAGGGGAAAGGGGGATTAGAAAATTTTGGGTATCATCTCATACAACCAACCAAACACAATCTCGTACCACTCCATCCCACCAACCAAACAGACTGCTTGAACGATCTCATTCAGGACGATCCCATCTGTACCATTCAACCACATCCCACCAACCAAACGCACCCTAAATCAGGCAAGCGTTCAATCCCGTCTCCAGTCTCCCCATTCTATGCGTCTAAAGTTGTATATGGGCATACACAAACATTACTTGGCCTCTATATATTTACATAATTTATTTATGAATCTCTATCAATTTCTATAACTCAGCAACATAAGATTATTCTAATTTATGGTGGCTGGGATATGCTTGAAGTATCCTCAAGTATATATTATTTTTAACATATCTTTTAGCATTCTTGAAGATTTGTCTGAAATTATAGTTTACTTGGTTGATTGCTTGTCGAAACATCAAGTTCCTTCTTGTTAAAACTAAATACTTTGCCACTTGCTTTCGTTTTTTATATGACTTTATAAGTTTCTAAAACGTGACGTGAAGTGCACCCTAACTATACATGTCAAATATTCAACAATGTAGCACACTATATTTTTCCTCTTGAAGCCTCCTTACTCTTCTGATACGGTATGAGCAACTTGATTCAACGTCCTAGACTAGGGGTGGGTATTTTTACACCGAAACCGAATCGCCGATCGAACCGAATTGACCGAATATCTCGGTTTGTGTTCGGTTTTGGTGACTGTTTGGTAGAAAATCCTGTCTTATTCGGTGCTCAGTGATGCATTCGGTTTTGGCTCGTTGGAAACCACATAGGCCGAAAAATCCGAAGTGTTCCGTAGCACACATACACTAGTCTCCAGCCACCCAACGTCATTCATTCAGACCAGCCCAATCACTAAGGCACTAACCAGGTCCACCACCCCAATTCTCCCTCCCCACACCCAGACGGCGCAACTACGCCATGCATATGCGACCACCACCTACTCTAACCTAAGTTTTTGGCTCATTTAGCCCCTTTTTTTTTAAAATGAAATAGCAAAACTAGCCTCCGTATGAATGAAATGACAAAATGGCACTCCTACCGCGCAAAACCATCATAAAAAGCCTCCTGTTGCGAGCTGGGACCGCGGTAGGCCACCTACCGCGCACCCCGTCTTGTCACCGTAGGTCCTGAAGTGGTCTAGGAGCATTGCAGTATGCAGGCGACACATGTCATCCGCCTATCCTTCTGCGGTGCCATTTTTGTCAATTCGTCAAGGAATAGGCTAGATTTGTTATTTCATCGCCAAAACACGTGAAAAAGAGCCACACTCCCCTAACCCTAGCAGCCACGGAGGCCGAGGGGCGAGCAGCAAGCCGGCAAGGCCACTAAGCAGCGGCGGCTGTGCCAGTGACCAGCGAGGGGGGAGGAGGCGGAGTCGCCGCCGGATGGGGACCGCAGGCATTTGTCGTTCTTATTTTACCTTGCTGGATAAGATAGGCACATGTTTAGCTATCCTAAATTGATAACATGCTATTTGATTGCCGTCCCTGTACTCCTACTATGTGATGTCTTGACGGTACATGAAGAGTGATGTACTTGGATATTTACATATCTTGCTATGAGTGTGAGGAAATTGATAACTGTCTTGCTTTGAACCTTTTTATGTATTCAGCAAGCTAAGATACTTAAAAAAGGCTGCAGTTATTTGACTAGACTACTGGACAAATAATTTTGATAGTCAGCTCATAAGTCTAATTGTACCTTTTTCTCATGTCATGTTTTCCACTGATAGTAGAATGGTGAAAATGTATTGAGTTGCATGGTGGGAATAATCTCTTTTTGAATCCTATTGTAGAGCATGGGTGATTGATAATGTTGGTTACTTTGCATTTTTACGTTAAGTGTTCAAGAGAAATTTATAAATTGGGTTAGATCGTACTACAGCGGATATAGTTTCTAAATTGGTAATGTGATATATATGTTGCAAGATATATATTGCGAAAAACGGCATTGCACGTGCACGATTACTAGTATATGCAAAGGACAAGCACACAAATTACAGTGACAAGAAGCGATATATTAATTTTGGTAATAGATAAAGGCTGACCTTGGCACAACCATAATATTTGTCCATCGCAACCACTGGTTCGATAGAATTGTGTAGGATCGTTAATGATAATCAGAGGGGGGGTGAATGATTGTGAGAGATTTTTTGTACCTTAATCCACTCAAGATCTCACGTCGCATGTAATGGCAGCAAGCACACCTCGCTCTGGAATCGATTAAGCGCTGCTAGCCCTTGATGGAGAAATCCCTGCTGAAATCGCTTCTTAATAAGCTATAGCGCTCACCTTGGACTCACTCAATCTTTGGCGATAGCACGCAGGTCGATACCAAACACGGACACGCGCCGTATTGCCGTTAACAAGCATATATTCAGCCCAAATTAAAGCGATGTGCGTGTCTGCGGCGAGTAGAGTGAGCGTCAAAACCCAGCGGATGCCAGTGAGCGTGGATGCAGCCAGCGAGCCCTCCACGTCCCCCCAACAATCGCTTTTGCCAGGTCGACCCAAAAGCAAAAGCACGGCAGCACCTTTTCTCTAGATTAGCTCAACTCAAAAGGTGGTTTTTCTTCTACCGATTTTAAGCTCGTGATGACACCCAACAGCCACCCTCAAATCAATGGTGTAGAAAGTATTGGATAGATGAATAGCAGTCAAATCAATCAACAATTAATTCAATGCAAGAACCTGTGCAGCAAAAGCATTGGTGATGCACTCAACAGGAACCATCAGACACATCTCACGGACGACATCACCAAAACACCGTGAAGACGTCCACACTGCTTGCTAGCACCGATACCTTGCGGTCCACAAATCAAATCGCGGCCGCTTTTTCTCTGAGGGGCCGCCCTAATCTCTTCTCGAGATAATGGAGCAGACCCACAAAACTCTGGAGATCGCGCTGCTAATAACGCGTTTCTTGTGGATAACCCCTAACAGCCGTACTACTCACTACGTACGGCCACCACTTTATACTCAAGGAACAGTCTGTATCCTAATCACACACGGCCTCAATCACACGTGATTAGATCTAGGACTCCAGAACTTGTACCATACATGTACAGCCCAAACAACCCATAATTCTAGTTTCCTAATTTTTCTTAGCCTTCCAAGTTTGGACACCCCAAAACTATCATATGTAGCAGCCTTCGGACCGCACAACCGTAGATCCAACACGCATCACCCATCTTTGATCTCCACACGCCCCAACTCGAGCTCGACCGTTTCCTCCAGCATCCTCGACCCTCTGGACCATGACTTCGCACCAAGCCATCTCCCGGTCACCGCCGTAGACCACGATCGCCTCCGAGTTACCCTGCACATGCAAAGACCAAAACACCATCTTTTTCCGGCACAAGTTTTTTCCAACTTGACCAATATTAGTCCACACACGCCACACGCCTCAAATAATCATCAGTACTCAACATTGTCAATTATTCATCAACTAAAATATACTAGACCTAGCCACATGGTCTAACAATCTCCCCCTTGATGAATACATTGACAATACTTCAAAATAGTGAGTTGAATTTTGAAAGGAAAAAATTTGCAAAAAGAAAGTTTCAAAGCTGCAAAGCAAACTTCAAAACCACAGCTAAAAAACTCCCCCTCAACACAAGGAAAGCAAATTTCTCCAAAAACAATTTTCCAAATTTTCCCATTTTTCTCCCCCCTTTGGCAATAGAATCATCAAGAACTTCAGACAAGGAATAATTCTAAAACAAGGGAGCGAGGAGAGTAAAAATCAAGAAGCTGTGTAGGTTATGCAAATCAATTTAATGAAGTAACCAAGCAATCTTGTTGAGTAGAGCTTAACAGGATCATATAAAATCATGTATCATGTAGCAAAGATAAGACAAGTCAGTACCACTTGAAGGATGATTATGCAATTTTAGCTTAATGACATGCATGTCAACAATGACTAAACCGATCATAAGCACCACAAAAAGATATCACCAAGAAAAGTGAGAGCCTAACAGCGAGACACAAGTTAAATCTAGATGAGCTAGCAGTCTCATATAGCACCCTATTGCTTCACTTTCAATTCTTATTTGCATGTGGCATGCTTGGAGCATACTTCTTTTCAAGGGTGGCATGCTTGGAGCATACTTCTTTTCCTTTTAGCACTTTTGTGTGCATATTTTTTTCTTTTGAATATACATAGCTATGTATGGCATGCTTGAAGCATACTTCTTTTCATTTGAGCAATATGGTGCGCATATTTTTGTTCTTTTGAATACACAACTATGTATGGCATGCTTGAAGCATATATCTTTTCATTTTTCTTTTCTCAACCCCCCCTTTTTTATATAACATGAAAAATTGAGTGAGCATAACAGGATTGCAATGAGAGACATACTTGTTACAAATCCAAGATTTAAAAAGACTCACAAACAAGCTCATCCTTTTATATGGACATCTCCAAGTGATAACAATAATCAATCTAGTCAAAGTTTTCAGTCATGTCATGCTTTAGTTCTAAATATAGCAAGTTAATTGAAATGAGTCAAGATCAAAGCTACACAGCACATGAATAAATATGATAAAAAAGCTCTACAACTCATTCGATTTCAATGGCTTGGACTTGATGAAATTGTTTGACAAGAATAATAATCAAAGCTTCTGAACTTTTAAACCCAAACTCCCCCTCAGAATAAGCTCATAGGATGCAACACACCCAATTCACTTCACAAAAAGGCAAACCTAGTAGAATCAAGTGGTTTTGTAAAAATATCAGCAACTTGAGACTCTGTATCAATAAAATGCAAAACAACATCTCCCTTTTCCACATGGTCTCTAAGAAAATGATCTTGAATATCAATGTGCTTGGTTCTTGAATGTTGCAGGATTTTTAGCAATAGAAATAGCACTAGTGTTATCACGAAAAGAGAACACTATCGATTTAAGCCAAAATCCTTAAGAGTAGAAATCATCCAAAGCAATTGAGAGCAACAAGAAGCAGCAGCTACATATTCAGCCTCAGTTGTGGAAAGTGCAACAGATAATTGTTTTCTAGAAGCCCATGACACAAGAGATGTGCCTAAGAAGTGACATGTGCTAGAGGTACTCTTCCTATCAATTCTACAACCCCCAAAATCAGCATCTGAGTAAGCTCTAAGAGTAAGGCATGATGAAGAAGAATACCATAAACCAAAGTCTAAAGTTGACTGAAGATACCTGAAAATTCTTTTAACTACTTGACGGTGTGAAGCACGTGGGGAAGCTTGAAAGCGAACACACAGACATACAGCAAAATGAATGTCTGGCCTTGAAGCAGTGAGATACAAAAGTGAACCAATCATGCTTCTGAACTCTTTTTGATCAACAGGCTCTCCATCCTCGTCAGGGTCTAACACTGCAGTGGATCCCATTGGTGTAGAGACTGGTTTGCTTGTTCCCATGTCAAAGCGACGAAGGAGATCCTTGGTGTATTTTGTTTGATGAACAAAAGTACCCTACTTTGATTGCTTTATTTGGAAGCCTAGGAAGAACGTGAGTTCTCCCATCATACTCATCTCAAATTCCCTGCTCATAGTATCTGAAAACTTGAAAACAAGAGCATGAGAAGAACCACCAAAGATGATATCATCCACATAGATCTGAACAAGTAAAAGATCATTGCCATGCTTGAGTGTAAACAAAGTTTTATCTACCTTGCCCATTTGAAAGTCATTTTTAAGCAAATATGATTTAAGTCTTTCATACCATGCTCTTGGAGCTTGTTTTAAACCATACAAAGCTTTGGACAGTTTGTAGACATGATCGGAAATTTAGGATTTTCAAAACCGGTGGTTGTCTTACATAGACTTCTTCCTCAATATAGCCATTAAGGAAGACACTCTTAACATCCATTTGATACAACACTGAAACCCTTAGAAGCATAAAAGCTAAAAGGATTCTAATGGCTTCAAAGCAGACCCACAGTGCAAAAGTTTCATCAAAGTCAAGACCTTCCACATGGGTATAACCCTGTGCCACAAGTCTTGCCTTATTTTGAACAACAACACCATCCTCACTTTGTTTATTCTTAAAAATTCATTTAGTTCCAAATGGCATTATGACCATGAGGAGGTGATACTAATGTCCAGACTTTATTACGCTCAAAATTTTCTAATTCTTCATGCATGGCATTAATCCAAGACTCATCAGATAAAGCGTGACTTACATTTTGGGGTTCAAGCGAAGAAACAAAAGCGACATGAGCATATGAAGCATCGGAGTTATACATTACGAAGAACTCTCTCATCTAACTCACCAATCATTTATTCAGAGGAGGATGGCGTCGTTGAATATGCAAAGGAGCACTGTGGAGTCGGTGGTGACATAGGTGTAGCGATGAGTGGCCTCTACCTTATTGGAGGTAGGAGCGAGCCACTAGTTGTAGACTCCATTGGTGTAGAATCGTGTGGCGTAGTGTGAATCGGGGTTACCCTTTCATCGTCG
This sequence comes from Phyllostachys edulis, assembly GCA_036346405.1. Lineage (NCBI taxonomy): Eukaryota > Viridiplantae > Streptophyta > Magnoliopsida > Poales > Poaceae > Phyllostachys > Phyllostachys edulis. Next base: position 39,958,796 of record CM070568.1, read on the forward strand.
TCAGAGTCATAGAAGATGTCTTCGGGTGCGTCATATACCTGTATACCTGCATTGTCAGGTCTAGTACCAGGACTAGCCTCATCAAAAGTAACCTCGCATGTCTCAGCAATTTTGTTAGTTTCTAAGTTGAGTACACGATAACCTCGAGTGTGAGCTGCATATCCAAGAAAAATACCATATGAGGATCTAGATTCGAATTTATCAAGATTTCCATGTTTAAGAATAAAACATCGACAACCAAACATCCTCAAATGAGAAATCTTAGGAGAATGACCAAAACAAAGTTCATAGGAAGTCTTATGCAATTTAGCTCGCAAAAATACTCTATTAGAAATATAACAAGCAGTAGAAATAGCTTCAGCCCAATACTTCCTAGGTGTAGCATGTTCATTTAACATCATTCTAGCCATCTCAACTAAAGTTCTATTTTACGTTCTACAACACCGTTACATTTGTGGCACAGTGAAGAGAATTGATGATCTAAACCTTTTTCAGTACAAAAAGAAGCAAATAATGTGTTCTTGAATTCAGTTCCATTGTCACTTCTAATTGCTCTAAGTGCCCTAGGAGTTCAGTGGCAAGTCTAAGGACAAGCTCTCTAAAATGAACAAAAACTTCATCCTTAGATGCCATGAAAAAGACCCAAGAGTATCTAGAGTAATCATCAACAATAACAAGAACATATCATTTACCTCTAGCTGACTGAACTCTAGCAGGCCCTATAGTGTCCATGTAAAGAACCGACGGTGCATCGGTCATAACAAGTGTGAGTGGAGGATGTGATCACGAAACCATCTTCTGTAGTGACGACATGGTGAACAAACAAAATCCATAGATCTTTCAATTTTAATATTAGGTAATCCTCTAACAAGATTCATATTACTGATACGAGCAAGATGATCAAAACCAATATGACCTAATCTACGGTGCCAGTGAAATAAATATTTAGAAACAGATGAAACAAGACACCTAAGATCAGAAGATGATGAAAATGAAAAATCACCCTTAAACAAACGACCAACTCGAATAATTTTGCACACTAGATCGCCGGATGAATCTAAAATGCAACAAGAATGCTTTTTAAAGCTTACCTCAAGATTATCATCTATGAACTGTGAAACGGAAAGCAAATTATAGCTCAACTTACTGACAAGGGCCACATCTTTTAAAATGAATTTGTCGTTGACGCGCACAGTACCTTTTGCAAGAACTCTTCCTTGAGCATTGTCCCCAAAAGTGATCATTTCATCACCGGTGGCATGAGTGAGGGAGGAGAACCATCGTGAGTCTCCAGTCATATGGCGAGAGCAACCGGAGTCAATAAACCATATGTTCTCCTTTCGCTTGCGACGAGTCTACAAAGCATGAACAATCGTTGGTATCTTAGTACTGGGGTTAGTGAGTAAGGATTTAGGTACCCAGTACTGAGATACGCGACGAACAGGAGCAACAAAACTAGAACAAGAAACATGTGTGAGTGAGTGATCAAAACGCCAAAAAGAGGCCTATCTAACTGCTCCTTGAAATGCAGGCAATACTGAACGAGAATTATTTGAATTATAACCTAAACTAGCACGTGAACCAGATTTAAAATCATCATAAAAGTTCTCTAAAAACCTAGCTTTCGCATTAGTTCTAGGAACAACAAAAGAGGTTACACAATTTTGTTTTAATGCATTCAATCTATCCTTTTTCTCTTTCTTAACACGTCTAAAGTAAAATTCATGCATGTGCCCATCTCTACCACAATAGGTGCAATTATATTTAACATAATTAGATTTCTTTTGAACAGATAGGGTAGCACCTACAGCATTAGCAGAAGAACTTTGCACAAAACCAGCAGATTTAAATAAAGTTTGTTTTGGTTCAGATTTTACTTCAAATTTTCCAGGTTCAAGAAGCTTAACAATCTTAGGAGGATGATTCTTGGCATGCTCAATAAAATTAAATCCTAGACCTTGACTTTTAACACTCACTTTTGATTTGTCTAGGATCATGCTCAAATTTTTCTTGCTAAAAGAAAATCTCTCTAAAGTGTCCTTAAGATATTCATTTTCTTTAGTTAAAGTAGAAAAAGTTGTGCATTTAACAGATTCATTCACAGTTTTCTTAGAAGCACTAGACTGAGCCAATCTTTCTTTCTCAGTAAACTCATTTAGTTGTCTAGTCAAAGCTTCTATTTCTGTGCTAAGCTTAGGACAATTAGTGCAAGCGAGTGTCTCATGATAAAGCATCTGTTGGATTATTTCTTGAGAAGTATTGAGTCTAGCTTCTAGCAATTCACATTTAGAGCAAGTTTTAGTTTGAGCATTTGATATACTTGACTCTAAACAAGTAGAACTAGACTTGAGCTTTTCAATTTCATCATATGCAAGTTTTAACTTTTCATCACAAGAGTCATGTGCTAGTCTTAACTCATCAAATTTAGTATGTATTGACCTAGCAGTCTCCAATTCAGAAAATAAAACTTGGCAAGACTCACAAGATTCATCATCAGGAATAGAAGCTTTAAGTCTATCAATTTCAGAATTTAAATTCTCAACAACAAGATCATGTTTCTTTATTTTCTTTTTATACTTTTTGAGCTCATCTGTCAACCTAAGCACAGCATGAGATAAATCTGTATAAGAGGGTTTTACCTCATCAGGATCACTATAGAGATCATCATTGTTAAGCTCCTCACTGCTCGCCATAAAACACATCCCTGTGAAGTCCACCTCCTTTGCCTTCTTGCCATTGTCCTCATCATCGCTTCCAGAATCAACATCACTCAAATCAATCTCATCCAGTGCTGAGAGTACCTTGTGGACCGCCCTACGATAGTTGTGCTTCTTGCTTGGATCAATCTTGAATTTAGAGCGACGAGTTGGTACTTTGTCATCTTTGACCTCTTTACTCCTCAGTTTGAGACAATTCATCTTTATGTGATTTAGCTCACCACATTCATAGCATCTGATTGGACCTCCTCTCCGCCTTGTTCTGATGTTGTTAATTGCCTTGGTCACTTTGTTGGAGATGAGTACAAGTTGCTCTTCTGGAATCTCCTCTAACTGTTCATCTGAGAAAGCAGACAAAGCAGACACAAGACAAGAACTTGAAGAAACATCTTGCATGGGGTTAGTCATAAGAGCTAAAGATGAAGATTTATCAATCTTAGATGGCACAGCTTCTATCTCATAGGTTTTCAATCTAGAGTAAAGATCATCCATAGTTAAAGTATCTAGATCGATAGTTTGATTAATAGTTGTGACAACCATCAACCACTCAGAACCTAAAGATCTCAATATCTTAGTTGCATTTTCTTCATCAGTTGGAATAACACCAACACCACGCAAACTACTCAGTATCTTTTCAAAACGAGCAAAAAGGTCATCAATAGAATCACCAGGCTTCATAGCAAAATCAGAATACTCTTTTTGATAAAGATTTTTGAGTACTTTCTTAATTTTAGTGGTTCCCTCATGATAATCGCAAAGAGTCTTCCATATTAAGTGAGCAGAAGTAATATGAGCTACACGATCAAATTCTTTGCGAGAGATTCCTTGAAACAACAAGTTACGTGCTTGAGCATTCAGATCAATATCTGCTTTATTTAAATTAGTAATAGTAGCAGGAACCACATAAGGACTAGAAATCTTATTCCATACATCATTACCTTGAGCCTCAATATATGCTTGCATACGACACTTGCAAAAAGCGAAATCAGTGCCATCTAGCATGGGGGGACAATTCACATACCTCTCTGACGCCATAGCAATTTGGCTCTGATACCACTTGTAGGATCGTTAATGACAATCAGAGGGGGGGTGAATGATTATGAGAGATTTTTTGTACCTTAATCCACTCAAGATCTCACGTCGCATGTAATGGCAGCAAGCACACCTCGCTCTGGAATCGATTAAGCGCTGCTAGCTCTTATGGAGAAATCCTCTTTGAAATCGCTACTTAATAAGCGCGCCATGTGACCTTGGACTCACTCAATCTTGGCAACAACACACGCCGATCGATATTAAACGCCAGACGCCTTGTTGCCAGCAGCTGCGTTAGCAAGCATATATTCAGCCCAAATTGCCGACGACGTGCGTGTCTGGCAAATAGTAGAGTGAGCGTCAAAACCCAACGGATGGATGCAGCCAGCGAGCCCTCCACATCCCCCCAACAATCGCTTTTGCCGGGTCGACCCAAAAGCAAAAGCACGGCAGCACCTTTTCTCTAGATTAGCTCAACTCAAAAGGTGGTTTTTCTTCTACCGATTTTAAGCTCGTGATGACACCCAACAGCCACCCTCAAATCAATGGTGTAGAAAGTATTGGATAGATGAATAGCAGTCAAATCAATCAACAATTAATTCAATGCAAGAACCTGTGCAGCAAAAGCATTGGTGATGCACTCAACAGGAACCATCAAACACATCTCACGGACGACATCACCAAAACACCAAAGAAGACGTCCGCATTGCTAGCACCCGATACCTTGCGGGTCCACAAATCAAATCGCGGCCGCTTTTCTCACGGAGTCTGCGGCCCTAATCTCTTCTCGAGATAATGGAGCAGACCCACAAAACTCTGGAGATCACGCTGCTAATAACACGTTTCTTGTGGATAACCCCTAACAGCCGTACTACTCACCACGTATGGCCACCACTTTATACTCAAGGAACAGTCCGTATCCTAATCACACACGGCCTCAATCACATGTGATTAGATCTAGAACTCCAGAACTTGTACCATACATGTCCAGCCCAAACAGCCCATAATTCTAGTTTCCTAATTTTTCTTAGCCTTCCAAGTTTGGACACCCCAAAACTATCATATGTAGCAGCCTCCGGACCGCACAACCGTAGATCCAACACGCATCATCCATTTTTGATCTCCACGTGCCCCAACTCGAGCTCGACCGTCTCCTCCAGCATCCTCGACCCTCTGGACCATGACTTCGCACTAAGCCATCTCCCGGTCACCGCCGTAGACCACGATCGCCTCCGAGTTACCCTGCATATGCAAAAACCAAAACACTATCTTTTTCCGGCACAAGTTTTTCTCAACTTAACCGATATTAGTTCACACACGTCACACGTCTCAAATAATCATCAGTACTCAACATTATCAATTATTCATCAACTAAAATATACTGGACCTAGCCACATGGTCTAACAAATTGCAAGCTGTATATTAATTTCCTTGCTTTGTGGGTATGGATGCATGATGTACTAGCGGCTTTCCAGAGCTTACAGTGACAAGTAGCCTCGTGTACTGGTTGCACCAAGCTCCTTGCTCCTTTGTTGTTGTGATATTTATATGTAAATCCATTTCCGGAAACTAAATAGCAAGAAACTTCTTTGAGCTACCCCAATTCACAAGCTTCAGACACTTCCCAATTGGTTTCTCAAGCTTCTTTTGATGGTATTTATGAACTTTCATAGTCGCATTCATATCAGTCTATCAAGCAACTTCGGCAAAATCATGCCACGAGTGTATCCTGCATGAAGTTGTCAAAAGGCAGTGGTGTCTTTGATTGACAAAATATGGCCTGAATTGATAGTCTGCTGTCAGAGTGAATGTTAGAAATGTTAGATCTCAAATCCATTTCAATTGAACATTGGGCCTATTTTGGTTTATGTAATTGCAATTGATTCCTTATTGTCTTGCTTCTAGTGCTGCTGAACCATCCACTAGAAGCTATATCCTAACTTCAGCAGCAATATACATACAGAAGAGCCTGACTTCACCAGCAGTTTCTGTAGAATAGTTTAACTGATGTCCAGAGAATCCAGAATATGAGGGGAAATGTCAATTCTGGCTTTGCTTTGTGGTATGTTGGCGTCAATACGGTGCTCTGTCGACAAATCTGGAGAAAATAGCTGAAATATAGATAATTTTGGCGAGGTCAAATATGTAAAGATGAGAAATGAGTATTACGATCACCTTCAAATGATCTTTGAACAACGACATCACGCATTGGATATGCAACCCTGTTGCCAACAAGTTGCATTCTGACATTGTGTAGACCAACTTTCACATCATCAGATATGTTTTAGAAGATCACCTAAAAGTGTGATTTGGATAGATAGTGTATAGGAACTTTTGTGACATTTGAATTGTTACTCTTGTGTGTTATCCTGATTTACTATACTCTGTTGGTTTCTTTACTTCTACATGTAGGTGATGGACCAATCTGAGTCACAAACTCAAATGACATCGAAGATACCGTTGTTCAAGGCAAGCCAGCTAATAGTGATACATGAAGGGAGCAGTGAGATGACGATGGTGATCTTGAGGAAAATACAAACCGTACTAATGCAAAGCGGATGAGGAGGTACTAATGCTAATACAGACCGTACTAACCCTGTCGCCACCAAGTTTCCATTATACGAGTTTCTTAAAGATACAGATGTAAGCAATCATACTTATGAGTTTCTTACTTCAAAAAGAGGATATTGTGTTCTAGAATTTAAGTTGAAGAACTAATTATCATCCAGAAATCCTCTACCGTGCAGTTATGGAGGCATGTGCCTTTTACCAATTTTCTGCCGTCTAGTTGGAAACCAATACTTGGTACTAATGTGGGCAAGAAATTAATTTATCTTGTAAGGATATATATCTCATCCCCCCCCCTACCCTGCCAGTTAAATGGTTCAGGACAGGTGAAAAGCATGTTCCTTTAAAACTAAAGGCAGGATCCAATCCCACCAAACATATATGCTCATGCCTTCTTTTATGAATTGCTTTGGTACCAAGTTAATTATTACATTCTATACAATTTTCTATATAAATTGCCTTATCTTCACATTTAAGTCATCCCATCATGACCTAAAAAAGAAACTCATCCCACCAAAGTTGGAAATAAGAGGAGGCGTTAGTTCCTTACCTGGTTGTTGTTAGGCTTTTGTGAGCAATTTGGTTACCATTAGTTTGATCCGTTAGGCTTTTGTGAGCAATTTGGTTACCGTTAGTTTGATTATACATGATATTCCGATGTTGCCATGTTGGAAAACTAGTACAACTTTTGCCATGCTGAATTTTCTCAGTTTTAATTTGTGATCCGAATGCTGTCAAATCGAGAATCAGTCAGGAGGTCAAGAAACAGGAAGCAAGCTCACCTGAACGACCTTGAATCACAGGTATCAAATCGTGACCCATGATGCTTAAGTTAAACTCTAACTGAAATTAAGATTATCATGATAATTACTGCACTGTCATCTAGGTTACCCCAGTTAAGAGCTGAGAATGCATCTTTGCTAAAGCGCCTGACTTACATGACTCAGAAATACAAGGAAGCTACCCTTGACAATAGAAATCTTACAGTTGATGTTTAGACTATGAGGAGAAAGGCATATCCTTCTGCTGTTGTGAACTCTCAACTGCATCCAGCAATTTGTTTCGTTGCCATTTGAAGGGTTATGATTTGCAAATCTGTTGATTGTAGCTCTGCCACGGTCTATTTACATAATATTGTGCATCATATGGAGCATTAATTTGTAGCTATTACTAGGCTTTTTACGTAACATGATTCATGTATTTTCTCGAAGATTGGTACTTCTGGATGTAGACTAGCTCAGTTTTTACTGTTCTTTGGATAACCCAGCATAACAAACAAAGCAATCTGGAATTTGACAATTTCCTAACTGTAATATCAAAGATTTCAATATCCTTTTGCATTTGAGTTTGTGCTTCTCATGAAGATGCAGGTAGGTATTACCTCTGGTACGAGTGAAAAGGAATAGTTTAGTTTTATATCTTACTATTCTTTTGTTCTTTTAATTTTGGTGTTAAGAATAACAATGTTCTTACAGGTGTGAGGTGTTGTAAAAACGAAACAAAACATAAAAAAAGTGTGCATACTGTTATGAATATTGTTTGTATGTATTCAGAGGCTCAACGGGCAATATATATAGGGTGTACAAAGGGTGTATGTCATATACAGATACGGCAATACAAAAGACAGATAAGGAATACGAAAGAGTCCATATTCTAATAACTTATTCTAACCCCTCCCCCCGCGCAAGTGCAAGGCGTATGCAATAGCATTGTATTTGGAAATGGTTGACACTAAACTATGAAAAATTCAAAGTTCGAGTCTTCATAATGTCATCGTAGCATGCAACTCTCGGAAAATATGTCGACAAAAGATCTCCTCCCATCTGGTGTCGCGCGACAGCCTATAAAGTACAAGGTGCGGCAGCAAAATCGACCGCGGCAACACGACAAAGAAGATGATAAAATCGACAAATATAGAGAAAGCTGTCAAATCAAGCCGAATAGGAATAAATAGAAGCATGGCGGACTGGATCGTAGTCGAAGGCGGCGTATGATGCACAAAAAAAACATGACAGCACGGTCGCGAGAATAAGCGGCGTAATGCACAAGAAGCGCAACGGAAGCGTAGTGTGGAATAAGCGTAGCGCAATGCACAAGAAGCGCAATGAAGGTGCAGTGCGGAAGAAACGCGGCGGCCTTAAAAGCTTTGGGCGGTGGATCTATAGCGGCTCAAAGGAAAGAGCAGCGGTTGCTACCATGTAAAGAAATTCCTATGCTTCTAAGACTGACAATTTGTGGGCTCACATGGTTTAGACGAACTCAAAGATAGAGTGGTACTGACTTGGACGGACGCAGCGAAAGAAAATGACACAAAGAAACAAAAACCTAAGGATAACTAGCAGCAGCAGAATAGCAGCACCAGAAGACCCATCTCCTCGTCCAACCAGCAAGCACCAGTGCAGCACACCCAGCAAAGCAGGTGGCAGAGGCAAAGCACACACAGTCGATCCAAACAGTTCGCAGAGGGAGAGCGGAGCAGCCGAGCACATCGTTAAGACGAAGACCGACGCGCGGGTTGAAGACTGGCGAGGAAGAGCTCGATCTGGGGGCGACGGCTCGGGAAGAGAGCAAGGGCAGCGACGGCTCGGCGAGAGAGCACGGGCGGTAGGAGACGCGAGCATTGTAGATCGAGGCGGTGTCGGGTGACAGGAGATGCGGCAGTTACAGATCGAGGCGGCGTACAACGTGCTGGAGATAGATGTGGCACTACTCATAAAGATGCGCGGTAGGATCGAGGAGGAGATCCGAAAGCTCAACGAAGGGGGCAAGCGCGGGCGGAGCAGCTGGGTTCCAGTGGCGTGGACCCCACAAGCAGATGTGGCGCGGATCCGAGACGAAGCCCCCACAAGCAGAGGTGGCGCAGATCCGAGATAGAGTGCCGATGAGAGGTCGCCCTTGGGAGCAAAGATCGGTCCTCCCGAGGGCAGCGGCAGCGGAGAACGGATAGAGGCTAGGAGGCGGCGGCGGCTGCTACGGTAAACCCTAATCTTGGCTCTGATACCATGTTATGAATATTGTGTGCATGTATTCATAGGCCCAATGGGCAATATATATATGGTGTATAAGGGGTGTATGCTATATACAGATAAGGCAATACAAAAGGCAGATAAGAAATACAAAAGAGTCCCTATTCTAATACCTTATTCTAACACATACTGTGTTGTAATGCTCCGAGAGTGTGTCTCACTAAATCTGTGGTTTTGGTCCTTGGAAGGGCAGTTCTATTCGCTTGAGAAGAACGATACCGCACATGAGGAGTCCAAACAGGGCACAATCATACATACATTTGTTAATGCTTGTGTGTGAGTATATGGACAACTCTTTTTATGTCTCGGTAAAGGTGATTTCAAAACATTCACGTACTGTAGTTACTCTCTTTCTCTCACTCTTTGCAAACATTAGATGTACAGTTTCACTACACACCATAGTGTTTCTCTATAGACCTAGCCTCTACTATATAAGGGTTAGTCCGGGATTGTAGCAATCAAGGGCTTTGGAAACCCTAATTTCAGTTTGGGGAAAGTGGAGAGAATAGAGTGGCCTATGATTTGAGAGAGATATATTGAGAGAATAATTGTGGGATTGGATGCTCATGAGTGAGTTTTGTCCTCTATAATGGAGTGACTGTAAATCTTCAATTCCTCAATATCAATCCAATCAATTCATGCAAAACTGAGTTCTCTCTTTTTTTTACTCTCTTTTTTTTTGTGATTTTGGAGTTCTTGTGTTTTATGAGTTTTGCTTTGGTATTTTGCTATAATCTAGCTTGTTATGACTTGTGGAAGTCGATTTAAGGTTATCTTGATCATCTTTCATCTACGAGCAAGACTTTGGATCAAAGTTAGGTTTTCACCCGGTTTTGTGTCCTCTCGCTCTCAATCAAGAAATATGTGGAACCTTAGCTATGATCGTCTCAATTTTCAATTGGAATAGGTTCTTGACTTTCTTATAGAGTTTTGTCTGAAATCTCAAGTGATTTGGATCTCTAGATCAAAAGCTAGGTCGTTTTGTGGATCCATTACCATACTGTTTTTCTACCAGCCAGGAGGGAGTGGTCAAACCGGCCTCCAGGAGCGGTCAGATTGACCTTATCTTGGCGGCCAGATCGGCCGAGGGGAGTTGTTGTCGGAGTTTCTTGGTTTCAGCTCAAATCTTCCGCTGTGATTTTGAGACCTTAATCTTCATAGCTTCACAAATATATTAGAGTGAAAAGGGAGTTGTCGAGTTGATATCTATTGGGGTGAAAAGAGAGTTAAATACTATAGAAGAAAAAGTGAACTCCTATTCACCCCCTCTAGTCGTTAACACGGACCAACAGAAGTTTAATGAGAGGCAAAGTTCAGTCGGTTGAATTTGGGGGAGCATTATGATATGACTGGTATGGTTTTTTCATCAATACTTAGTATAACTGCTCACAGCAACAAACCATGGATTCGAGATTGTGAACTGAAGGTCTTCTTGAATAGTGTTTCTGATTTATACGCTTTTACAAAAGAAAGCTGCATAGTTGTAAAGCAATTGGGGTTACTGACGGTTTGTTGCAAATTAGCCCATTTACATTGCTTTTTACGCTCTGTACAATTTTCACTTAAGAAAGCATATGTTCATCTTGTCAGTTACTGGAATGGGTTGTTTCTGACTGACTGCGATTATTCGACGCATGTTTCGGCCTACTATATTGTACCTTTGCTTGATTATGGGTTGACGTTTTTGACATCTATGGTCGCATTCATTGTGTATCATGATGTCAGAGACCTGTCAGTTTACACCCCCAAAACCCACGGTTGCCATTAACACACAAGCCTCCCTCTCACTTTACTCAGGATATCACATCCTTCACCAAAGCATTCAACAGAAAGCTTGATTGGATGGAAGAAAATGAATCCATACATAGAAATAGACCTTTTGTTTCTCATCATTTTTTTCACACACAAATTATATAAACTCTCATCAAATAACATATATAAAGAGAATGGAGGTAGAATTGCTAGTCTTGAAAAGGGAAGTATTTGCAACTAGGGGCAGAGCTGGGTCTCGAGCCTCTTGGACCATAACCTAAGGCCCAACAAAAAACTGTATGTAAAAAAAAAATTTCATCATGTATTATAGCAGTTTGAACCAAGCACAATGAGCCGGCCCAAGGGCCAAGCCAGCGCTGACTCCGCCCCCTATTTTCAACCTGATACCTGAGCATTTCCTGTGCTATGCTAAAAGCAGACCAGACATGAGTCCTCATTTGAAATTTTTCTTTGTTTTGCCCTCAGAGGATTTTTTTTTTCAAAAGTAGCCTCCGTTAGCCATAATTTACAAGTTTGGCCCCAAAACAAGCAGACGATCTGCGTCACCGGGCGGCAGGACTGCCCTGACCAAGGCGTGGCAGTCACCCCGGGTGGTGGTATGGGTGCCTGCCTTGCCCCGTCGGGCGCCAGCAGTGCCTCCCCCACGTCGCATTTTTTCTCGTCGTCAGTTAAAATATTATTTCATTTTATTTTGTAAAAAACGAAATTCCATTATATTTGATTGAAAATGAATATCGACTTGAGATTCATTTCTTCATTTTTTCTCGTCGTCGTTAAAATATTATTTCATTATATTTTGTAAAAAAATGAAATTCCATTATATTTGATTGAAAATGAATATAAACTGAGATTTATAAAAAATTTCATTAAGAAATAAGGGCAAGGAGTAGGGTTTTTTTATCCGAAATCGGGGTTTCGTCATAGTTTGAGCGCATATATATAAAAAGGTATCGGGACTATTGGAGTGTCTCACGATGAAATCGTCGGCGTATACATGTATATAGACAGACGATCGATGAGGTACTTTATGAAGCTTATCTGAGAATGTGATTGGAGGGTTAGGAGCAGTCGTTGTGATGATGAAGATGTCCGAATACTGAGTGTCTCCTCGATGAAGACATACTTGCAATATATGCTTAGCGGAGACACGGAACAAGAACTACATTAGAGTATGCGACGAAGCACGTTTCACGTAGTGACATGGCATGATGGTCGGCTAATTGCTTTAGTCATTCTCGCTACTACTACGATACATCTGCGACACAAGCATCCGGACCATATAAGTACACATGCCTTTAGGGATAGTAAAATACATGGGGTAGGGCGGAGACTACTACGTAATGATCTCGACCTCTGCGTGGACCGGGGCCATTTTCCTTCCTTGCTAGCTCGGCATTGAACTCCTCGTGGCCTTCCCTTCCCTTCCCTTGTCGCGGAGTGTCCACGTCGGCCGGTATGTCGAAGTCGTCCATGTCCTGCGATTTCACGATGTAAGTTCATCGTATAGTGGAAATCGGAAGAATGATGTAAATTCTTCATAACTCACGTCGTCGTCGGATTCGCCGGACGGCCGGATACATTGTCTTGGTAGGGCTCAACCGCATGAGCCTTTTCCTTGCCCTTGTCGCGGATCGCCCACGTCGGCCGGTATGTCGAAGTCGTCCATGTCCTGCGATTCCATGATGTTAGTCGCCCTATAGTGAAAATCGTAAGAATGATGTAAATTCTTCAGTAACTCACGTCGTGGATCTGAGTACGCCGGCGACCGGAACGCTTTATGTGGCCGGGCTCACCGCATGAGCCTTTCCCTTGCCCTTGTCGCGGATCGCCCACGTGGGGCGGTATGTCAAGTCGTCCATGTCTCGTGATTGTATGATGTAAGTGAAAACGTAAAAGGATGTAAATTCTTCATAACTCACGTCGTCTACATGGATTACGCCGGCGACTCTCGGGCTCTTCGGTGCGTCCTCAACAGGGTCCGGTACGTAAGGTTTCCACCGCACGAAGTTCTCGGCCCGCACCGAGTAGTTCAGCATATACTTCTGTTGGATGAATGCCCTGTCGTACATCTCCGGGCCGTCGATCCACTGGAAGAAGTGGCAACGCATCTCTTTTGCCATTTCATGGGGATGAAGTTAAAACTTTACTGAAGTCAACGTTGATTTAAAATCAATCTTGTGAAAAGAAATGCTTACGAGGTGGTGCCCGCACGTGTAGTACGCCCGGGCTGCGGTGGCTGGGTGTGTGGACTGAATGATCTCTGCTGGTTCGCCACACACACATTGCGGGATCGGAAAACGTGGTGGTACTGGAGCATCTTTCATTGATTTATCTGGGTATTGTATTTGTTTCCTCTTCGCTAAGCCAATTTTGCTTCTTCTTGACCTCGCGAGAAGTTTGCCGAAGAGTCCATAGCTGGGTATCTATTGTGTAGTGTTGTGTAGTGTTCGGTTTGGTTTAACCCCCTTTTATAAGCCCTATGGTTGGCATGGTGTGGTTAATTTCTTGTCACTGCGCAAAGCTGTCTCCTTTATGCCTTTGGTCTAATCTTTGGGCAAAGCCGCCCGTGTGGTCTTGTCCTTTCGCATAAAAGCCGTCTACTTTATGCCTTTGGTCTTATCCTTTGGCAAAGCTGGCCGTGTGGTCTCTTCACTCGCGCAAAGTCGCTCCTTTATCTGCTTTGGTCTTATCTTTGGGCAAAGCCGCCCGTGTGGTCTTATCCTTTGCGTAAAATTGTCTCCTTTGGTCTTATCACCGCGAAAGTCTCCTTTTGGTCTTATCATCTGCGCAAAGCTTGCCGTGTGGTCTTGTCCTTTGCGCGCAAAGTTTGTCTCCTTTTGGTCTTATCATCGCGCAAAGCTACCCGTGTGGTGTTGTCCCGCGCAAAGTCGTCTCCTTTATGCCTTTGGTCTAATCTTCGGGCAAAGCCGCCCGTGTGGTCTTGTCCTTTGCACAAAATTTGTCTACTTTATGCCTTTGGTCTTATCTTTGGGCAAAGCCGCCCGTGTGGTCTCTTCATCTATAAAAGTCGTCTCCTTTGTGCCTTTGGTCTTATCACCGGGCAAAGCTGCCCGTGTGGTCTTATCCTTCGCATAAAAGTTCTCTCGTTTGGTCTTATCACCGCGAAAGTTTGTCTCCTTTTGGTCTTATCATCTGCGCAAAGCTTGCCCGTGTGGTCTTGTCACGCGCAAAGTCGTCTCCTTTGGTCTTATCCTTTGCGGAAAGTGTCTCCTTTTTGTCTTATCACTGCGCAAAGCTTGCAGTGTGGTCTTGTCAACTGCGAAAGTCTCCTTTTGGTCTTATCACTGCGCAAAGCTACCTGTGTGGTGTTGTCCTTTCGCCAAAGCTGTCTCCTTTGGTCTTATCATGCATGAAATTTGTCTCCTTTTGGTCTTATCTTTGGGCAAAGCTGCCCGTGTAGGACCTCCTCGAGACCTCGTGCAGGGACCTCCTCACGACCTCTTCCAAGACCTCCAGAACCTCATCGGGACCACGCCGGGACCTCCCTAGGACCTCTTGAGGACCTCCTCCGGGACCTCCCTCGGGACCTCGTGCAGACCTCCTTACAACCTCTTCCAAGACCTCAGAACCTCCTCCAAGACCTCCTCCCGGGACCTTAGGACCTCCTCACGACCTCCCTTAAGACCTCCTCCACGACCTCCTCAGCACCTCCTCCAGGACCTCTGGACCTCTTCCACGACCTCCCTCAGGACCTCCTCCAGGACCCCCCTTAGGACCCCCCTCAGGACCTCCTCCAGGACCTCCCTCAGGACCTCGTTAGGACCTCCCCTAGGACCTCCTTAGGACCTCTCTCAGGACCTCCGTCAGAACCTCCTCTAGGACCTCCCTCTAGGACCTCCCTAAGGACCTCCTCCAGGACCTCCCTCACGACCTCTTCCAGGACCACCTCCAGACGTCCTCGAGGACCTCCTCGATGACCTCCCTCTAGGACCTCCCTCAGGACCTCCCTCACGACCTCTTCCAGGACCACCTCCAGACGTCCTCGAGGACCTCCTCGAGGACCTCCCTCAGGACCTCCCCTAGGACCTCCTTAGGACCTCCCCTAGGACCTCCTTGGACCTCCTTAGGACCTCCCTCAGGACCTCCCCAAGGACCTCTTCAAGGACCTCCGTCAGGACCTCCTCTAGGACCTCCCCAAAGACCTCCCTCAGGACCTCCTCCAGGACCTCCCTCACGACCTCTTCCAGGACCACCTCCAGACGTCCTCGAGGACCTCCTCGAGGACCTCCTCGAGACCTCCCCAGACGTCCTTATCAACAAGCAAAGTGTCCCTTTGGTCTTATCACTTGCAAAGCTGCCTGTGTGGTCTTGTCCTTTGTGGAAAGCTGCCCGTGTGGTCTTGTCCCTCCGCCAGCGCGAGACAGACTGCCCCTCCGCCACCATGGTAGGGACACGCCTCACGCCACGTTGCGTCTCCGGTGCTCGGCTATTTAAGCGCGGCCACACACTCGCTCGTCGTTCCTCTCGTGAATCTCTCCCTCTTTGTGAGGTGCCTCCTCTCCGTACCTAACATTTTTCTATGTCCTTTATGCAATTCGTTAGTCGTTACTAATGCGATGCATGTTTGAATTTGCGATCTTAGTGTCCGAGGTTCAAGAGTTGGTAACGTCGTAATGGTAAGTTCATTTCAAAGAACGCACGTATGGTTCTTATGTTGTGTGTTGGTTGAAATATTGTCTTATTTTATGTCGAAATGGAACCTTTGTCGTGTTCCATGGTAACGTCGCGTTGGGTCGAGACGGAGTTGATTTGTCCATTTGCCGGCGTGCCTTGGTAAGCGTTCCCAACCCGCACGCGTCGATTTCTTCGGAGCTACGACGGTGCATTGGCGCTTGTTTGATAGCCACGTCGCTAGGAACAAGATAGTAATAAGCGGTCATCGCCACCATGGTCCCACAACACGGCGGATGTTGTGGGGCACCGTGAAGGTGACCAGCGATGGCATGTGGGCAGAGTACATGGAGATCGTTAGCAATCCTCACGCTCCGATCTATGGGCGACCCATGGTGTACGTCAATTTTGTTTATCTGCTCAATCCTCCGGGGCGCCGTTCAAGGAGCCGCCGACGCTCTTGTCCCCTCTTTGGTTTAATAGCGATGGGAGAGGTCTCGAGGCGCCCGACGTCGTTACGCAGATGCTCCGATTGATGGAGATTACGGTACTTTCCAACCAAATGAAGGTGTGGATAGATGGCGGGATGCTCGTGTTGATTTTCACGAGATTATCGATGGCATGTCGAGAAACGCGCCACCGAAGATGAGGGCGACTTTGACTCGCAATCCGGCGAGGACGGCCGATGATGAGGCGGGATCGTCGGTGGCATTGTTTCGACCGACACGGACTATGTTCCAAGTCGGTTGGATTGCCAGCGGCCTCTTCCTTGTTACGGCCCAGAGCACGAGTCGTCGTGGGCCTTCGATGCGACACCCCGCCAGGGGCAACATTTCCCACAAAGGTCGCCGCCAGCAAGCTATCGTGAGTTTCGCGGTGAAGACCCGGTCGGACTTACCGAGTGTCTGGTGAGTTTGAACTTTGTTTGATGTATCTTCAACCATCTGATGACGTTGTACTAACTAATATATGTAAATGCGTTATGTGCGTGTCTAATCTCGACACTTACATAGTTAAGGCGTTCTTACCTCTTGCCCCGCAAAGTCCGTGGCGCAGAGATTCCACAGGCGGAACGGCCTTCCGTATCCTGATCGTGACGGATCACACATGTGAGCTTCAGAGCCATTGCAAACGCATAAGAATGTAACCTCGGCCTACATCGCGAGCATTGTAAGCCATGCGGTTATCGCCGATTTGACCATTTCGCCAAAGGTTCTCATGGCTAACGTAGCTAATACAATAGGGTATGTCGTTAGCTACTGAAGAAGGTCCGGCGAGCGGTTTAAAGGTCCTTGAAGGGTTGTACGGTACCTACAAGGAGGCGCACGACCTAGTCCCGAATCTTTGAAGCAAATTGCGGATGCTAATCCGGGACATCGTCAATAGGGACGATAGGCTGACAGTCCAACAACCCAAATTCCCTAATCCTTGATCGAGTCTTACGGGCTTTTGGCGGCGGTCGAGGCTTCCACCATCGTCGCCCCGCCCCGAGTATGGGCGGTACTTTCCTTTTGGAAATACAAGGGCACCATTCTCACCGCTATTGCGCCGATGGCAACGACCAATTGCTCCCGATTGCCTTTGCAATTGTGGAGAATGAGAACACCGCCGATTGGCTATGGTTTCTAGCCAACATAAAGCAACATGTTGTAAGGATCGGCCAAATGTGTGTGTCATAACCCATCAGTCATGCCGGGTTGTTGTCGCGTGGCGCACCATGCGAGCCGGTACTAGGGCATCGTTCAATGGAGCGACATGCGCACACGTTGGTGCATCGCGCATCTAGCGCCAATTTCCACACACGCCCGAGCAAAGACCTCATGAAGAAGTTCAAGAAGCTCGCCTCTGAACCCGAAGCGCAAGTTCGATGCCGTGTGGCGGGAACTTGAGGTCGAAAACCCAGCGTGCAAGTGGAGGTTTCGGCCAGCGCACCGCAAAGTGAGTTATTTGAGTGGATGGCGAGCATGCCCCGACTATGAGAAATGGTCCCTTCTTCACGACACCTATGGTGCTCGGTACGGCATCATGACAACCAACATGTCCGAGGTCTACAACGGTGTGTTGAAAGGGGTCCGTGCCCTCCCCATCACCGCTGTTGTAGACGAGACATGGAACCGTACGGTCGGTTACTTCGTAAATCGGGCAATGATGGCTAGCAAACATTTGGACGAAGGGAAGCAGTACTCGGAGGTTACCCTTGCGTACATGGAGAAGAAAATTACGAAGGCCCGATCCCATGTAGCTATCACAATGGATGGCGTGAGAAGGAAGTTCGAGATCCGCTTGCGGGACAAGTACGTTCGCGGCCACATGAGAGGTGACCGGAAGCATGTTTGTACCATAGGCGATGTGGCAGTTTGCACCTGCAACAAGCCTCAACTGCTGCACAAGCCTTGCTCCCACGTATATGCTGCATGTGCTGTATTTCACCAATCTTCTAGCATGTACATGTCGGAGTACTACGACATACGACACTGTATGATACTTGGAGCGGGAGTTCAACTCCTCACGAGTGGAAAGCCACTCTGAGGACCTATGGCCGGGAGCGGTGAAGTGGTCACCGAATGAAGCACTCGGCATCGGTGCCGTGGGAGGCGTCGATCAAGGCGCATCCATAACGACATGGATGCGAGCCAGCGTGGAGATCGGCCAACACCAATAAGGTGTAGGCTATGTAAGACTCGTGGGCACTCATTCAGGAACTGCCCGAGTAGACCTTCTTCCTCCGGCGCCACTTAGTATCTGTAAGCTATCCGGTGTATTTGAGTCATGTCAGTGTTGTAGTGATGTGAGTGTTGTAATGATTTGCGTTGTAACTGCACCGCCGAGTTACTATTACCGCTTCGTTTGGGTTACGTCGTGCTTTGCGTAAAGTAGTCGCGCCCCGCTTTCGAGAGAGTTGTCACTTCACGCTTTCGAGAGTGGTCACGTCCACTTTCGAGATAGTGCTCACTTCTCGCTTTCCACCTTCTTGCGTCACGGCTTCCTTTCCATGAGTGGCCCCTTCATGCTCCCTAACGCTATATATGGATGCTTTGGTGCCATTGACCCCACTCTTCTCTTCCTCTTCTCCTTTCTGCCTTTGTAAAACAAGATGTCTTGGCCTCATCGAATATTCGAGTGAGCGAGAATTACAATCACTACGACGGCGGTTGCTTTGCCCTCGTTGCGAGGATCCCGCTAATGTGTTTACCTCTCATACGCCAACGAATCCGTCCGAGTTTTCATGAAGTGTTCAAATCTTTCGGTAACTTCTGCAAACTCAGCACGAATGAATTGTGTTGTACATATCGGGTTTTCTTACTTTCATTTGAAACTTCAATTCTTTTGTAGAACACAACATGTCGATTTTGGCAATGGGCTGACGAAGCTGACCCAGTGCTCCAAGATATTGCAATGCAAATTGCTGCCTTGCAAGAAGACTCCCGTGGTGTTCTTTGCAATTAAATGCGAAGCCTCGGCGTCCGATGAACCAATGCAAGACTCCCATGGTGTTCTCGCAATTAGTGCAATGCCTCGAGCGTTCGATCAACCCATGCAAAGTGAAGAGAAAAGGCTTCAAACACTACATGACAGGATGGAAAGAGTTGAGAAGCTGCTTCACAAGTTACTTAAGTTAGTTACTTTTGCGGTCTTTCTTCTTTTGTATCTTGTTCTTGCCAAGTAGAACGTCGGTGTGTAATGAGATTGTAATGTTCACTCGTTATCTATGCATCATGATCCTTGATGAATGAGAATAAAATTGTTCTCCTGGCATAGATAACGAAGTACAAGAGTCCAATTACATTCCAATTAGCACACTCAGCTTGGATTACAAATCACTTAATGAAGCACAACTTACAACATACAATAGACTACTAATGCCACTATTGCTCACGCTGCTCCTCACTTCTTCATCGGGCATAGTACCAGATCTTGGCCCGCGCAGTGTTCCTCCCCAGTCTCTGACGAATACATTTCGTGGAAACGTCAACCTATCGGTGACCGTGGGTTCCGCCTTGCAGTCATACCGAGGCTCCTCAACCGCCGTGTCGGCGTATAATGGGCACACACAGAGAACTGGCGTTGAGAACAAGTCTGTGACCCAAGCATTAGGATCCGTAGTAGGATCCGTGGAGGGCACCAACTCGCTCGAGTTGCGGGATGGGTGGGTGAATTGCTCGTGGTGCGGATGGGTGGGTGAATTGCTCGTGGTGCGGTTAAGCCTTATGGGTGAACGCCGCAGGTACATTGTGTACCCAGGACTCATACCATGGTGCCGTGATCGCCCATCGGAAATTGTCCAACGATGTGGGCTCGCAAGGGAGAATCGGGATAACATCCGCCATGTTCCGGTTGCACGTCCGTGCTCTCCGGAATGTCCTCTTCGTGCCTCTGTGATGACGGCGGCACCGGCGTAGGGTCCCTCCGAGGCGAGGACGGCATCGGCGAGGGTCCCTCCGAGATGACGACGGCAGAACAGAGAGTCCTCGCGTGGCAACCGCAGCAGACGATCCGCCGCCCATCTTCTTCTTGCGCCATTGGTCGACTTCGCTCGAGACGGGGAAGATGGAGGGGCGAGGGTACGCGACGACGCTCCGTCCGATGCATCGAGTCGACATCGCCGCCCTTCCGCAGCTCATGTTCTGAACGACTGCTTGACATCATCAATAACCGTCTTCAAAGGCCGTAAAAGGCGCTCCTTTGTGTTGTCCGTACCCGCTTCGAGTTCGGTGGTGCGCGCGATAGCAATATTCAAGCGGTCGACTGCATGGTTCTGAGAACACACAAAATTTTGTTAGTTAACCCTATTTGGAGGGTGGTTAATCTACTACATGCTCAACGCATCAATAAATCTGGCGTCTTTGCACACGTGCAGGTCCATCCCTAAGTCCAAGCGTTCGGCGTGGCTAGGATCTGCATGTCGGGGCGGGGGGGCGCCTGTCAATCTCGTCCGCGTGTTCCGTACGTACCACTCCAAGTACGTGTCGTAAGTCCCTGCATCGTAAGGTTGTGCCTCCTGCAAAATGGAATCAGTGGCCGTCTGCCATGCATCTACCCACGGCTGCTGCGTCTGAAGCCAGTCATCACTCTTGCGACCCTTCTTCGTCTGCCTGCAGGTGGAACAAAATAAATAACTTATGGTACCGGCATAACGTATGTCTAAAGGATCTACAACATTATTAAGTAATGCAATGTACTTACAAATGACTACGCCTTGCAAGCGGTCGCCCTAGCAGGGGATCTCTGGTGCGGCTCGAATCGCCTCATCACCGTTGTAGGGTTGTGCGGCTCAACCATGTGGGCGAACACCGGATGACAAGTTGTCCTCGAAGACGCCGCAGATCACGGTGGCATAGCAAGCTCGGTAGTCGGGCGCCGTGCCTCGCGACGCAAGATCCGTCAAGGAGCCCATACTATGTCGCGTTCAGTGCGGGGTCTCGAATTCATTGTGGAACTCGGGGTATATCGACGACTCTCTCCCTAGACCACCCCAATCTTGCCATTATCCATCGGGATCCCATGGTCGGGCCTTCCACGGATCCTCCTCGTCGCCTCCGCCTCACCATAGAAATGTTGTGTGTGCGGGTAAGGTGGGCTGGGCGGAACAACTTGGCCGTCCGACCGCTGGTGCTCCCACGACCACGGTGTAATAACGTGTGGCAACCCGAAAGCATCGGGCTCCGTTCCGTGCACGCCGCGAGCGCCGCGACAAAGTCGCGAGACGTCGCGCGCAATCTGGTGAACCCCAATTGCATCAATGCACGTCCTCATCGTCGGCGCCCACGATAGACTCCGCAAGGTGAATATAACTTCGGGTACACCATGTCCCCTGCGTGCTAGGGAACATGATCCACCGAATATAAACAACAAATATGCAATAAGGTGGCATCGAACCACCTCCTCCGTTGCGTCAATTGGGCAATGCATGAATTGTCGCAGCCAACCGTGTGGAATGCCCTTTGACCTCTCGGGATAGGTGGCAAACGATGATGGAGACGCGCCTTCGGTCCGGCGACCTCGGAGGAACAAGCGTGATGGCCTCGCAACGGAAGGCCGGTAATAAAGCTGACATCTTGCAGTGTCACCGTCATCTCCCCCCAACGGAAGTGGAACGTGTGGGTCTCCGGCCGCCAACGATCAACCAAGGCGGAAAGAAGAGAGGCATCAATTAAGAAGTTTTGCCCGTGTTCAAGATATGCGAACATAATCACCGATTGACGAAGTCTCGGAACATACCGCTCGTCCAATGCCAGTCTCCCTCGGTCCCGTGTCACCAGACTTCATGCCCATCGCCATCGATCCAAGCGTGACAACGATGCTTGCCATCCCATGCCGCTTCAAGTAGGGGTGGTATAGTACGTGTAATACGTGCCATTCTTTGCAAATAGACAAAAACTAACAGCTAGCAAAATCTAAGCACGACTTAAGCGGTACAAAATGCAATAAGCAAAAATTAAACACGAACTTACCTCACTAATCAAAAGCGCGCTGCGTTTCGAGCTCGTCGATCGGCAAGCGTTTATATAGGGTGGTTGTGAAGGCGGTGAAAGACGCGACACGATGTAAAGAAAGACAACGAAAGACAAATGACGCGATGTAAAGGAAAGCAAATAGGAAAAACGATACGTCAAAACTTTTTTCGATTGCAAAGGCGGTAGCGGCATCGAGGACAAATTTTTCACGCGAGCGCGGCGAAGCGAGGAGGGAAAAATGCGACGCGTGGGGAGGGCACTGGCGCCGACGGGGCGGCGAACACTGCGCCCGCCACAAGGGTGACTGCCGCGCCCGGGGCGGCAGTCCTGCCGCCCGGTGGGACGTGATGCGATGCAGACTGTTTTGGGGCCAACCTTGTAAATGATGGCGAACGGAGGCTACTTTTGAAAAAAAAATTTGCTATAGGATCAAAACAGTAAAAATCTCTCCTCATTTGATGGATCTAAGTCTGAATTTTCTGAAGCTTGAACAGCCATTTCTGTACTAGCAGGCCACAAGTGAGCCAGACAGGTCACTGTATTGTTCGGTGTCTTCATGTTGTGCATGGAACTCTTCTGATTGGTAGATGAGGAGGACAGTTATATAGTAGTACTAACAGATAGTACTGTGACTGACTGTGACTACAGTTTGTCTCCTTGCTGAACACAATTACAGAAAGCAAAGCAAGATCCTTCAAAAAATTACAGAAATCAAGACTAGTAGAGTGGTAGGTGATCATCAATGGACTTTACCTCTGCCTTTTCAGGTTATGGGAGCCAGCTTGATCAACCTTTCTAGCCTTTTGTTTAATTTGGAATTGTTATTTAGTCTCTTCTCAGAAGAAAGTTCAAGGCTCATGCACTGATGGTGGCGCCCAAATTCGAAATCCCAGCTTTTTGAAAAGAAAGTAGTAACACCTTTTTGAAGGCACAAATCATCCCTGGTATAGTGGCATGTGTGTTCATGCCCTCATTAGCTCATAAGCCTGGAGAGAAGATGGTGTGGATAGTAAACAGAGCATGCATGAGTTTTTTTGGCCCCTTTGTTTTTACCAAAAAAACATATACACAGACTAATTCAAGATTATTTTCTTATCTTTTTGTTAGATATTCCTATTTGCCTCTCGTTTTTCCAATGGAAAGAGAGGGCAGTAATTAAATGAAGTTAAATGGATGGAAAAGAAAATGAGAAAATGCATGCATGCAAGGAAGTGAGCGACTGTGTGCTAGACTGGAAACCCATGAACAGATCAGGAAACGCATGAGAACAAATCCGGCACTTGATGCACAGCATGACCAATTAATCTCGCCTTCGATCTATACAAACAGGAAAATTAGAGCAGTTAAAGTAGCAACCCAATTGTGTATCTATCGCTAGCTAGCTGCTATCTATATATCATGCAACATACTGAATCCTTGAATTTTCTTTTTAAAAAATAATTACAAAAATAAATAGTCGCACCAAAAAAGTACAAAAATGTATACCTGTCGCCAGTTTGACCATCTCGCCCCCTCTGTCGCCGGTCCAGGTACCAACTGGTGACAGGAACCTATCGTCAATTGAACTGGCGACAGCTTCATGTCACTATTTGAACCGGCGATAAGTAGACTGACCCTATAAAAACCTCTTGATACCTTAAAATTCGGCACATAACTCACTTTTATTCAGAAAAAAGAGAAGGAGAGAAAAGTAGAGAGGAGGAGAGAAATTAGTGAAGCACTGCCTGTCCAGTTGCCCACCTCTCAGGTAATTTTTTTAACCGAATGGATTACATAGTTTTAGATGTACGGTTACGTAGTGCGGTATGTTTTACATAATACTTTTCGGTGGGTAGTCTAGTTTTAGATATGTGGTTAATCGTGGAAATATTCTTTATAGTGCAGTGCGTCAAATATGTCCGACGTCGCTAATTTCAAAATTTACTATGGTCAAAGGACTATTATGGAGGGTCCCGAGGGGATTGATTTGTGTTATTTCCTATCGGCGACCGTGCCCCTACCAAGACCAGAGCAGCGTACGTGGGACGCTGTGATGCAGTGGTTGTTGCACACATTCCAAGTGAACCGTGATGTGTACGATCTAAGATTGAGTTATCTTGCCCCGCAGGTAGCACAACCCATATATTGGGAGTTACTGCAGCTGAAGAGAACAAATTCATGGCAGTCATATGTACACATGGCGAGGGAGGGAGGGTGAAAATTGGTCATTCTGGTCCAAGCATATGCCAAACCCACTCCTCCTTGCATGGTGAACAAGAAGAAGTCTTGGCGCCAAGAAGAAGTCGATGACTCGACCACGGCCTTGGCGCACACAATGGTTGAAGTTCCCGGAGCTGCTGATGCTGTCGATGAAGACCCTGCGGAAGTAGCTCCTTCGGTCAGGAAAGCTAGTGGTCTTACTAACAAGGGTGAGGAGGTGGAAGCCGTAGTGCAAAGGATGGATCTCAAAGACCGAGACTACATGGCATTATCTGAAGATGAAGGTTCCGATGAAGAGGATGATGTGGACCAACAGGCGGTTCCATCCGACTGGAACACATACCAGTTCGACAACCTCGTCGTCAACGAAGGCTCCCGTGTGCTGTGGGAGTACGACCAGAGCGAGGTCAGGCTAGGAGCTATGTGCAAATGCAAGGAGGTCGTACAGGACGCGGTCAAATTCTGGGCCTTGTCAGTGCGGTGCACATTCATAATCGTCAAGTCTACCCCAAGATTCTACGATGTAAATTGCAGCATAGAGGGATGCCCTTGGTGAGTACATGCATTTCAGCCTAACTAGGACACCTACTGGAAGTGCTCTATAGTAGTCCCTCACCCATGCATCGTTTCTGAGTCAATACAGTCTCACCGGAACCTGCCATCAGGCTTCATCGCCAATCTCATGTATAGTGAGATCATGGATAGTCTAGATTTTGAGCCACGATCCATCGTTCGGGCGATTGAGGCAAGGTTCAAGTACATAATCAGCTATGCCAAGGCTTGGAGGGCAAAACAGAAGGCATTGGAATCAAGGTGGGGCACGTTCGAGGATTCCTACAACAACCTCCCCAGACAACTTCGAGTCATACAAGATAGAAATCCTGGCATCCATATCGACATTCAAGACACCAC
The DNA here is from genome assembly GCA_036346405.1 of Phyllostachys edulis. Classification (NCBI taxonomy): domain Eukaryota; kingdom Viridiplantae; phylum Streptophyta; class Magnoliopsida; order Poales; family Poaceae; genus Phyllostachys; species Phyllostachys edulis. Next base: position 39,984,110 of record CM070568.1, read on the forward strand.
ACATCCGAATTAGGCCAATAAGAGGGTACTACAGCGAGCATTCTTCACGTTTGGTCCATATATCAATGCATTCTGGCATTGCCGTCCAATCTTGTGCGCAGATGGCACATTCTTGACTGGGAAGTATATGGGTCAGATACTGACTGCAATAGCAACGGACGTGAACAATCAAGTTCTTCCCGTGGTATTCGCTTTCGTTGAAAGCGAGAACACGTACAGTTGGTTGTGGTTCCTAGAGAATGTGAGGATTTCTGTTGTGCAAAGCCGTCCCAACACATGCCGCATACATGATCGGCATGCAGGCCTACTGCGTGCAATAACCCAGCTGCAACAAGGAGAGAATGTACCATTTGCATGGCCGGATCTGCAGAGCAGGTGGTGCATGAGGCACTTGGGTGCAAACTTCTACAAGCAGTTCCGCAACAAAGACTTGATGAACCTATTCAAGCGGTTATGCAACCAGAACTAGCAGCGGAAGTTCGAAGCACTCTGGAAGATTCTGGATGAGTGGACCAAGACGCACAGAAGGGAGGCAGCGAGAAGGGTCACCCCAAGCGCTGACCAGGCCCCCGAAGCATTGCCACAGCTACCCATAGATGCTCCCAGATTGACGAGGATGGCGGGGGCACAGGTGAAATGCTTCTCGGACTGGATTGAGCACGAGCCTAAGGAGAAGTGGTCACTGCTACATGACAGGGGTGGTGCTCGATATGGTGTCATGACAACTAATCTAGTTGAGATGTACAACTGGGTCATGCGCGGCGCAAGGTGCCTCCCTTTGGTTGGTATTGTGGAGACAATTCTCCGTAGTACGGCAAACTACTTTGTTGACATAAGCAACAACGCGTCGCTCGCCATGGCAAATGATAGAATGCTCTACTCCGCCATGGTCACCAATTACATGGAGAAGAGCAAGAAGGGTGAAATGCATCGGGCATTCAAGATGGGCACAAGGGAGCTTCGCTTCGAGATAATGTGCAGGGATAAAGGATGTCGCGGGACGAACCACGAGTGCACACTACACTGCGATAGTTGCATATGTACTTGCAACAAGCCCCTTCTTTTGCATAGGCCCTACTCCTATGTCATAGCCGCATGTTCGACGGTGGCGCAACATTCCGATCAGTACCTCTCTGACTATTTCACCAAGGAGGCGGTGATGCAAACCTGGACTGGGGAGATGTATGGTTACACTGTGGTTGGCCATCCGACCTGGGAGCAACTAATCTAGGCCGCGGACATTGATAGGCTCAAGGGAAAGATTGGCCGGTGACAGGTGTGGTGTATCAGGAACGACATGGACAAAGCAGAAACAGAATGTCTTACGAAGAAGTGCTCCATTTGCAAAGAGTCTGGGCACACCTTTAAGAAATGTCCCACAAGAAATCCTCAGGACGAAGGAGACATCGGCACTCCGGACGTCGCCGCGGGGACCTCATTCGGTCACCCGACTCGAGGCAGTCCACATGGGGGACGTTGAGGTTGCAACCACGAGAAAGCACGGATAGTAGTAATATGTTATTGCCAATGTTTTGAATTATCATTTTGATTAAGTGTTATGACTTTTTGTTGAATGTTATGTAATATCAGTGTGATTTATCGTAGTTTTGATAGTAATGGCAAATTCACATTTGTTTTCTTACATAATATGTAGTGCATGTACATGAGCAAGTGTATGAATTTCTGGGCGCATCGCAATATCACTTACCTTCCTACTTACGAATCATTGATACCTCAATCATCGTTGCAAAATTCTTCAAAAATTCACCACACTAGAACAACATATGACGATCACAAAATATTATTGCGAGTCTAATAGATTTCGTACCGTTCAAAATCTATGAAAATCATAAGTAGGCAAATCAGATTAGGGTTTCAGGACGTTGTCGCCAGTTCAACTGGCGATAGGTTCCTATCGGGGGCGAGAGGGTCCCTGTCGCCGGTTCAACTAGCGACAGGAATCTATCGCCAGTTGAACCGGCTGCTCCTGTCGCTAGTTGAACGGCGACAGGGACACATTTTTGTAATTTTTTGGGGCAACTATTTATTTTTTAATTATCTTTTAAAAAAATCAATACGCAGATGACACTCTCATTTTATTGAAAGGAACAGTACAACAAGTGACGGTTCTAAAGGAACTACTAGACACATTTGCTTGTTTCTCATGTTTGAAGATCAATTATCATAAGAGCACACTCATACTAATACATATGTCAAATGAAGATGCAAATACGGCGGCGAGCACCTTACAATGTCCCATCAGCTCTCTGCCATATAACTATCAAGCCTTCCTCTCGCCACGAGCAAGATTCCTCACAGACTGCTGCAACCGATCATTGACAAAGTAGATAGGAGGCTGGCTGGATGGATCCTAGGCCTTTTGTCTTGGGGGGAAGAGTGACAATGATAAACGCTATGCTATCAACTATTCCAACGTACTACATGAGCTGCCTCAAGTGGCCGGACCATAGCATTGACGTCATTGACAAAATTCGGAGAGCTTTCCTTTGGCGTGGAAACAGAGAACTGTATGGAGGTCATTGCCTTGTTACCTAGACAACTTTCACTCTACTGAAAGAACAGGGGGGCCTAGGACTCAGAAACCTCAGACTGCACAACCAAGCACTACTCATGAAGTTTGCGGCAAAACTATTGTCTAATCACACTGATCCTTGCTTCTAATGGATAAGAATGCATTGTATGCAAAATGACATACCGACACAACCTCGCTAGGGAGGCACAACAATTTGGAGAACAATTGCGGCACTAGTCCTAATGACGGTACAAATGACAAAAGTGATCATTGGCAATGGAGCAAACACCATGTTCTCGAAAGATAACTGAACGTCTCTGGGATGATTCCAACTCACTTTGCCAACCTTGTTACTTTCGTGACTCATCCAAACTGCACAGTCCGATCGTAGTGTAGGGAGAACAATTGGGTGATATCACTACAACCGATGCTTTCACAGCAAGCCGCTTCAGAATACCAATCTCTTCAAGATTTCCTATCTACCCAACTACTACAATCGGATTCTTTAGATCAGAGGGTATCCATATCAACCATGACTGCCCCAACTATGTCAACATTTTACACAAACTTGTCATTTCAAGGATTAAAATGGCCAGCGCTAGACTACACTTAGAATCGATCAATACTGCACAGCTACAGAATCTTTCTATGGCTAGCCTTCAGCGGACGTTTAAACACCAGAAATAACATGACATCAAAGCATTGGACACAAGACCCACATTGTGATATCTACCATGCAATAGAAATGATTGATCACATTATTTTGCGTTGCAAGTCTACAGACAATCTTTGGAGAAAATTAGGACTCACAAGGGAAGCAAATTCATCTCAGAACATGCTACAATTTTTGGAAAAGACAATTATAGGGGGGCAAAGTTTTCCGTAAAATATGGTCAATTTGCTTTGCGGCCTGCGCTCATACATTGTGGATCACAAGAAATAACCGAATATTCCAACGTTCTGTTGATAATACGACAATACTACATCATCAAATTCAGAGCTTATTCAATCTTTGGATTCACTGGTCAAAACCCAAGTATCATGATGGTCTTCGGCAGTGGAGTCAGCTCTTGTTGTAACTCAAATGTGCTAGTTTTTTTTTTTTTACCTTTTTTCTTTTTGTTTTCGTTTCTCCTTCCCTCACTTTTCCCCTATAACTCCAGTCTCTTTTTTGCTTTTACTTCTTTTTATCTTCCCCTTCTTTGTAACTCTGGTTTAACAACCATTTAATAGAATAGTTATAAGGTAGAGAATTCTCTACCTTCTTACTCAAAAAAAAAAAAAAGATAGAGGACCAAAGAATTGAAGATGTGCACATTATTGTACGTTCACGCACTCGCCTGAATTCTCTGATGCAGTTACGACTTCAGAAACCATGGTGGTCTATTTCGCTTATAAACTTCGTGAAGTGATCCGAATCTCAGCTATTAATTGTTTCTTACAGCTAGAGCTGTTAAAAAGTGTGCTTTGGAGCTAAATTCACAGATACAGAAATAGCATTCCAAAGATTCCAGTACCAGCAAGCGAGAATTTGCTGTTTTCTTCATGTAAACTAAAGGATGTTAGCAGTTAAAATAATTTTTTGTTTAACATTTCTCAGACCAACATCCCCTCTCTAATTGTTTATGTTTTTTTCCCATTTGTGTCAGTATTTCCAGCTTATGTTTTGGCAATTCTTCAACAAAGCTCAGTAATTCCATGCCAACCTACCATAAAATTAACTATGTGGCACCATAATTCTAGTATGGAAGAAGTCCATTCTACCCCCTCAAGTATCGGCACGCAGACACCTAACCCCCTGAACAAAAAAATCGGCCCTTTGACACTCCGAAGTTGCAAAACTGGACAACCTACCCCCTCCAGCTGTTTCGTGCGGTAGTTTTGCCCATGTGGCGTCCGGTCAGAGCGGTTTCGCCACGTCGGCCGCTGACTCAGCACACCTAGCTGGCGGGGTTTTATTTACGAGGGCTGCCATTCTTCTTCCCCCATCTTCATCCTCCCCAATCTCCATCCCATGTCTCTCCACCTCCCCTCCCCAGGCGCCGCCTCCCCTATGGAGCCATTGCTCTGGCTTTCTTTGGTCTCCGTGCGTCGACCTCTGCTCGGCTTCTCTCTCTCTCTCCTTCTCCTCCTCTACTCCCTCCATACCTACATCCAACCAATGCCATGCGAGGACTAGTTTCAAGTCTCCAAGCATCTCCACCGACGTCTACCTAACTCCCACCCAGTGACCTCCTCCTCTCTTCTCCCGACCAAAACATAAAACATCTCATCGGAGAGAAGAATCGCTTTTGCATACTCATGAAGAGGACATCATGCGTGGCGATGCGACGGAGGCGGTGGCTCAGCGTGGAGCTACGCGACAGTTCTGGGCGTTCTGTGGTCCTCCTTGGTGTCGCCAAGAAACCTTTGGCGACGAAGGGTGCTCGAGCGGATCCGGCGTGGATCGAGGCTGGCAGCGATGGATGGAGCTCGATTCGGCGTGGAGGTGCAGGTAAGACTACAGATGGTGGGAGGGGAGAGCTCCTGGGCGAGAGGGGATGATTGCGGCGGCTTCGGTGGTGGTCGAGGCACGCTGGTAGGGGAGATGGTTGTGGTCTTGTGGGGGAAGCGAGCACATGTATCGCTAATTTGGAGTGGTGAAAGGCCCTCATGTCCCCGCCTCGGAGCCGATGAACGCTGCGCCGACGCCCATGTCCCCGCCGCCGAGCCGATGAATCTGCGCTCCTCCTCCCGGCTGCACGGCCTCCCTTCGTGCCTCTACTCTGGCCGCCTTTCTCTTCAAGGCCTCCTCCGCCTCATCTTGCTCCCTTCCCGCGTCCCCTTCACCTTGCCTCCGCGCTCGCTGGCGCTCCTAGTTGCCACACTGCTCTCCTCCGGCCCATTAGCCGGTGTGCTCGCCTCTCCGCCCAGCGCCTGCAAGGTGGCGAGGTTCCGAGCTCGGGTGGGATAGCCCCGCCGAGGTTTGTTGTCGTGACGGAGAGGGACTCGATGGCCAAAGTGCCGGCTTCGGCGGGATGTCTTTGGAGAAGAAGTTGCCGAGGTCGAGGTGCGAGGAGGAGGGGGAGGCGGTGTCCGGAGTGGGGGCGAGGTCGTTGTTGTAGGCGTTGAGCACTGGAGGTTAGCCATGGCGGAGAAGTTGAGGTAGCAAAGGTGCCATTGAACCGGTTGTTGTAGAGGTTGAGGTGGCGTTGAACTATAGGTGGACTACATTGCCTTGCCTCACCTAGCCGAGTCGATGGTTGACGGGCGAAACCGCTCGACCGGATGCCACATGGGCAAAACTACCGCCAAGCAATTTGGAGGGTAGGTTGTCCGGTTTTGCAACTTCGGGGTGTCAAATGGCCGATTTTTTTGTTCAGTGGGTTAGGTGTCTGCGTGCCGATACTTGAGGGGGTAGAATGGACTTCTTCCTTCTAGTATTGGGAGTTCAAGTTTGTAAACCAAACGGTTTTGAAGTTGAGGGGGGATTTTGGATTCTCGCCAAAGTTTAGGGGTGTAATATGGACTTATTCCATTCTAGTAAAATTACCCATAATCAAGGGGATGTATCGGATACTAACTCACTTCTCAATGCTAACATGCTAACTGTGTTGAGCCGTCCGATCAGTGTGAGAATCATGTTTAGCGCTAAGAAGGGTGCAATTAGCACATGATACATCCCAACTATATAGCTCCAAAGATAGAAAAAAGAAAATAAACAATTAACCTAACATTCACATAATGTACATATACATACACCTCCATACCAAGGAAATTAATTTCGGCGAAATTTAGCCGAAATTTCGGTGATTTTGCCCCCCTCGGAAATATTTTCAATTCGTTCAAAAAAAATTTGGAAATATTTGAATTTGGACCAATCACATCCTAAATTTATTTTTGGACAAAATTCGGTCAAATTTCATCCAAATCTTGGTCAAATTGCGTCCAAATTTCGTCCAGTATAAAAACCCACCGAAATTTTGAACCGAAATTCCGTTCAATTCGTTCCCCTCCGAAAAAATTTTCAAAACGAATTTGTTTTCCCTGCTCCATACTACAAAAGAAAATCTTCTCACGAACAACCCACTAAACTGCTCCATACTACATCTCCTAGCTCCACCCTCAGCTCCTCCCACCCAAACCCTTTACCCTCTCTGTCTCCATCTCCATCGCCGTCGTCCATCTCCAGCCGAAGCTCGACGAGCATCAGCGGCGGCGCCACCTCAGACATCTCCACCGACATCACCGCGATCCCCGACAACCCCCCTAGCGGCAGGCACTCCACTCCTTTCTTCCCCACCACAACGTACCCGAGCTTCCCGCCCGCCCGGCCGAGCTGTTCCAGCGTCCGCTCCGGCGACGCCGTAGTCATGAACCGCTTCTCTCTGGTTATTTTGCTCTCGCCGAACAGCCCGGACAGGTCGAGCCCCGGCGACAAGGATATGATGTCGAAGGCGTTCAGCGCCGGCGCCTGGAACGCCAGCGCGCGCTCCGGCTGGCCGTTGAGCAGACCGCCGAGCTGCGAGTCCAGGCTGAGGGACCGCTTGAACCATGGGTGGGTCGCCAGAGACTCGACGGCGACGCGGGTCGACGGGTTCGGGTCGAGCAGGCGGCTCACCAGCCGGCGCGCCGGCTGGGACACCCACTGCGGGAACTCATACTCCCGCCGGTGCGCCTTCCGGCACATGTCGGCGATGTTGGAGTCGTCGAAGGGGAGGTAGCCGGCGAGGAGGACGAAGAGGATGACGCCGCAGGACCAGGCGTCGGCCTTGTCGCCGTCGTAGGCCTTGCGGCGGAGCACCTCCGGCGCGGCGTAGGCCGGGGTGCCGCAGGCGGTGTGGAGGTGGCCGTCGTCGCGGAGCGACTCCGGAAGCGCGGAGAGGCCGAAGTCGGAGACCTTAAGGTTGCCGTCGCCGTCGAGGAGGATGTTCTGCGGCTTGACATCGCGGTGCGCGACGCCGCGGGCGTGGCAGTAGGAGAGCGCCGCCACGAGCTGGACGAACACGCGTCGTGCGGCGTTCTCCGGGAGGCGGCGCCGCCGGAGCGCGGCGAGCCTGGAGAGGAGGTCCCCGGCGGGCGCGAGCTCCATGACGAGGTAGATCCTGGCGCGCGTGGCGAGCACCTCGTGGAGGCGGAGCACGTGTGGGTGGCGCAGCCGGCGCATGGCCGCCACCTCCCGGAGCACGCGCGGAGCCATGCCCGCCGTCCCCATCACCTCCTTCTTGTCGAGCACCTTCACCGCCACCGCCTCGCCGTCGGCCACCGAGCGCGCTAGGTAGACCTTGGCGAACGTGCCGCGCCCGAGCAGGCGACCAAGCTCGTACTTGCCGAGGAGCGGCGTGCCCTTGCTCTCGCTCTTTGCGGCCATGGCGTCCACGCACAAGAGCACCAACCAAGAACGACCTCAAGGTTGGTGGTGCCTTAGGTTGTTTCGATGTGTTGTGCGTACGGCATTAGGTGAAGAAGGTGTTGGGGTGTTGCGTTTATATGGGTGCGTTGGCTGTGCAACTTGCCGTTTTAGTTTGTTCAGTTGACTAGGGTTTTGGGTTTGGTTAACCATGGTTAATACTAATACTAGCTAGGGTTGGTGTCAGCGGCGGAGCCAGCGGCCTTCCAAAGTCTGGGCAAGTCACGCCACTCACTCGTCGGCACATACACCAGCGCATTCCGGCTCAACGCCTGCTCTAGCTTCGTAACCACAGGCTGCTTCATGCGAAGCAAAGCCCTGGCAAGTGCTCGGCCGGAGAGCCGCTAGCTCTACCACTGGTTGGTGTGTAACAGGGAAGTAAAGATCCAACCTATAGAATGAGGCAATTTGGGAGTAGTTCTGATTTGAACAAATTGTTGACATTTTAAGATGTCTATATCAATAATCTAGTCATGTCATTTATTTTAGGTAGCATGATTTAGCTAGTTAGGTAGACTTTTTATGGCATACGTGCAATCTGTTTGTGTGAATCTTATCGTTTTTTTAAGAAATTTTGTGAATTTTACTATTGTTCTTATGGTTTTCAAGTGGTTGGGTTGAGATTTTCATTGTGGTGTTGGCATGTTGCAATTAGGGAAATTAATTTCGCCGAAATTTCAGAATTTTTGGTGATTTCACCCCCTTCGATTTTTTTTAATTCGTTCAAAAAAATTCGGAAACATTTGAATTTGGACAAATTACATTCTAAATTTGAATTTGGACAAAATTCAGTCAAATGTCGTCCAAATTCCATCCAAATTTCGCTCAGTTTGAACCCCACCGAAATTTTGAACCGAAATTTCGGTAATTTTGTTCCCCTTAGAATTTTTTTTCCAAAACGAAATTGTTTTCCATGGTTGCAATCAGGGAAAACTATATCATTTCGGAATTTTTTTTGGGACCCCATCGCTAGAACCGGTAACCGCCGGTTACCGGATATTTTGGCAAAATTTCGGACTAAACTTTTGAATTAAAATTTGAAATTTTCAGATGTAAATACGAAATTTATCTAAATTTTGAATTAAAATAAGATAAATCCAAATTTTTTTGCCTAATATAAAATTTTATCAGAGTACCGACGAAATTTCGCGATAGAACTTTCCTTGGTTGCAATTGGCCCTTGATATTTGTGAGGGCCGTGTAAGCTAGCTGGGGCCATGATGCGCTACCGGTGCCAGTGGCCTTTCAAAAGGCCGAGCAATATATGCTGGGAGACGGAATCTATGCACCTATATGCCTTTGCCTAAACCTGAAGAGAATGGCTGCAAAAAATATATATGATGAGAACAAAAATATCAACGGATTCCTTGGCTCTCTTTAAAAACTCCAATCCGTGTGAAGTACAGCGATATACTTCACAAAAAAAATCCTCTTAATAAAACTATGGACCCTTCTAATCCAAAGATTTTATATCGATAATACAAGTCCCCAATTTAATTCTATTGTGATTGTTAGTTGGATACGAAGCTTCTCAATTTTGACGATCGTATGTCGAAGTTTTTTGTCTAACATATCCGTTAGGAGGGTTAAAATGTGTGGTTTAGAAATATAAAAATGATATGAGTGAATTTGTAAAAATAAAACACTTTCACAATGTTGCACTTTTACAACTTTCTTTTGAATATATGATAGGAAAATTTAATGGTCAAATAAGTATCTTGTTGACTTTGAAAAGTCAGAAAACGTCACTCTTATGTGACTGGAGGAAGTACTAAACATTAAACTCAAAAGTGGGAAATCAGATTCAAACTGGTTATAAACTTGTAAAAGAAAAGAAGGGGGAAGTTCTACCTTTTCTTGTTTTATTATAGCTGTATTTGGTTCTTGGTAATTAAGTTTCAAACTTTCTATACAGGATTTACTTTTATGTCCATTCTAAAAGAGCATGAGCATGAATTTTTCTGTTCCGAGTTATTTGTCATTTTTTTAATGAATATCCTTTTTTTTTGTGACCCTCCATCGTCAAGGGACAAGTCAAAAACAAACAAGAGAGTGACCTTGAAGATGTCTCATGATCTATTGTCCATTCGTTGAGACTGACATAGTTGCCACTAGGGCTCATTTTCACTTCTTTTGTGTTATGGTTGGTTTCTAAGTGTTAAGAAACCGAGCTAGACCAGGCAAGCTTGGTCCATGATGGACTCCTCTCTTCATCTAGTAGTCTATATAAAGGGGGACTCCTAACCATTGTACTACAGTTTTACAGAAAAGCAATAAAGAGAAGCCATAAGTCTCCTCATATCTCTGTGTTCAATCTACTATTATATTCTTGTGTTCTTGCATTGTTTGATGTGATTCTACGTTTGTCTACGAGGTGATCGTTCGGACTGGACTCGCCAGCGACGATTCCTCAACACGTTATCAGCACGATCGACTCCAACCTACTTCTAGGCCTACTCTACTCGGATCGAAAGATAACTATCGTAGCACGGCACTCATAGATCGAATCGTATTTTATAGATCACTTTCAATTCTGTAAATTTGGTTTTTTAGAGTTTTTCCTACGGTGCAAATCCGCTCTAATCTACCGCGAGCCGACTTGAAGTCGCCAGCACAATGCCGATCGGTGGGTTGTATGAAAGAGTAGATAATGATTGCACTTAGTTTGTAGTTTGCATATTTTTACCCTAATCTTCGCGAGCCGGCTTGTAGTCGCTGGCATAATGCCGATCGGATGATTAATTGGAAGGAGGGATTGTAGATTGTACTACATTGCATGAACGGTAAGGAAAAACTTCAAGACGCGGCGTCGCTTCGCCTGCGGCCGCACTACCGCGTCTTTGGAGAAGCATGGCCTTAATCTTGGCGCAAGACCAGATCGCCGGAAGCGGCGCGACGCGATCACAAGACTACACGCGCCATACGCTACTAAAACGCGTTCTCAGACAACCACGCTACATACCATCAAGATGTAATGCCGCCATCGCCGCCAGACGGGCTCGTCGGCTGGCTCGAGCGCGCCGTCACCCGCTTCGAGCTGCTGGCGATGCCGCTGCGACCGACCGCCGCAACACTCGCGACGTAGCCCTCGCGACCTCCACGCCACACGGCGGCGCTTACGCCGCCAAAGACGGCCAAGACTGTGCTTTGCCTCGCGACGGCGCTGCCGCTCTCCCCAAGACGGCCGCGCCACCACTGCCGGCCTCCTCTCGGTCCTCCCGCGACGAGGCGCTTTCACGGCTTTGCACGGTCTTCCCGCCCAAGCGCTGCTCGCCTTGCACGGGCGCGCCCCTATGGTGCCGCACGAAGCACGCCGCATCCTCCCACCGCTCACCGACGATGCGCACCCTCCGCCCATAGTGCCACACCTTGACCGGCCCCGCATGGCCACTCCTTGCCAGGCCCTCGCACGCCACGCCACTACTGGCCTGCAGCCACCTCCCGCCATCGCACTCCGTGTCCCCCGGGCCGTGCCAAACCTAAGCTTAGGCTAGAAGCAGCCGCTGCTCCATCGCCTGCATGACACCGTCCAAGACCGCCTCGCCGCTCGCTGCCGCCGGAATGCAATTGCCGTTAGTCTAAAGCAACAAGAAGAGACTCGTGTGGCTAGGGTTTTTAACCCTAGCCGCATGGTTTGGGCCATAGTGGACTAGAAAAAGGGAAATGGACCCAGCCCATGAATTTTTCGAAAAAATCGAAGAAAATTGAAAAGGAAAGGAAATTTTGCAAAAAGGCCCTTGGTATTTTGAAAATTACGAGATTTGTTTGCAAATAAGGAAATTTTGCAAAAAATCCCTCAGATTTTCTGAAAATTAGCGCTTTAGCCCATGAAAAATGCAGAATTCGCCAAAAATTCATATTCCAGTAGAAAAAGGCCTCGAGAATTAAAATTTTGAATCATTTTTGAGGATTTGAAATATGTTTAACTCTATTATTATTATTTCTATACAATTTATATATTGTATTTACTATTTTGATTATCTGTGATTGTTTATATTGCTTTTAATCACCAAAAATAGCAGTAAATCATGAAAAATGCATAGAAAAATACGAGATCACGAACCGGGAGTTCTAAGAGCATTATGAGAATTTTGCGACCATTTTTTGCAAATTACCAGCCAGAATCTTATGGACTCTTTGCATGAATATGTAGATAACTGGCATCACGAACTGGGAGTTCGAAGAGCTGGCCCAGCATGGGCAGAATTTGTACTAGTCTTCAATTCTATGGTAAGGTAACCACGGATGAGCAGAATATTGAGAAGACTCTCTCTACCTTTCACCCGAATGCGGTGCAATCCGCACGCAACCATCGTCAAGACGGCTACAAGGAGTATGCCAAATTGATTGACATCATGTAAGTTGCGAAAGCTCAAGATGATGTTCTAAGGAAGAATTACATGTCACAGCCGCCTAGTAGTAATGTTGGCCATGAAGCCAATGCTAGTAGCTACAAGGTGAGAAAGCCTCTCATAAAGGAGAGGGGCAAGAAGGGTAAGGTCGTGGGTCACACGTTATTGATGCTTTCCAGTCTAAGAAGAATGGCAAAAGACAGTATGAGGCACACCTCGCCATTGTAGGCACAGAGGGTCTACAGCCATTAGTTGTACTCATGGATGTGAACAACCCAGCAGCAGCCCCCACCACTCCTCATTTGGACATCGCAACGGTCGCAGCCGTAGTTGACCAAGGGGAGAAGATCGCATGGAGCAGATTGAAGTAGAATATTGAATTATTTATCCTTTGAATAATGGTTGTAAGCTCTAGGAGAGCAAAGCATAAAATTCTTGTGATAAGTCCTGCAAGGCTTAATTTTCCCGTATTTATAATAGCAAATTATGTTCTGGTATTTTAAGTATCAGAACGCGTGTGGCGCCCTATGGAGAAAGTGTGCTTAACGGACAGTGGCACAACGAATACCACCTTGAGAGAGACGATTTTTTTTCGATCAGCAAGAATGCTAGTAGTCTTACGACAACCGTAGGCAGCGATACTTGTATAATAGGCTTAGGAAGGGCCACAATTATACTTCCGATGGGCATAACTTTGGTCATGAAAGAAACCTTGTTGTACCCAGAATCGACTAGAATTCTCAAGGATATTCGCACTAACGGTTTCCACGTAGAGACTGAAAAAGAGTATGGTAAAGAATACATGCCCATTACAAAGCGTGAATAAAGTGGAAAAGGGTATTAGAACGACTTCCTTCATATGAAACTGGGCTATACTACACTAATATTAAGACACTCGTAGCTTATTCTGTCCTGAAAACCGTATTTAGAAACTCTGAACTTTCCTCTCTAGCATGATAGATTATGCCACCCAGGTCTTAGGATGATGAAAAATATAATTAACAATTCACAGGGACATAATATCGATGTAAATAATTTCTTGAATCAGGAAGATTTTATGTGCCCTGCATGCGCCACCGGGAAATTAATTACTAGACCTTCTGCTCTGAAAGTGAAGGATAAAGTCCCTGCATTCCTGGAACGTATCCAGGAAAACTTTTGCGGTCCTATACAGTCCCTATAAGAGCACTTTAGGTATTTTATTGTGCTTATCGATGTTTCCTTGAAATGGTCGCACGCATGTTTATTGTCTACGAGAAACCACGTTTTTGCAAAGCTAACCTCGCAGATAATTAAAATTAGAAATAATTTCCCTGATCATCATGTAAAGTCCATCAGAATGGACAACGCCGAAGAATTTACTTCGAAGGCATTTGATAATTATTACATGACAATGGGAATTAACGATGAGCATTCCGTACCGCATATCCACACCCAGAATGGACTAGCAGATCTTTGAAGAATTATAATTTACCAACTACATGTTGGGGACACACAGTCCTGCACGTAGCAACTCTCATCAATTTTAGACCACTCGCATATAACATCCATTCACCTATGCAACTAGAGCAAGGGTCAGCACCGAAAATTTCTCATTTTCGCAGATTTGGTTGCAAGGTTTATGTACCTATACCACCACTGCAGTGAACTGCAATGAGCCCTCTCCGAAAGTCTGGGATATACGTTGGTTATGAGACAACATCCATAATCAGGTATTTGGACTCTGTGACTGGATATTTGCATACTGTCCGATTCGCTGGTAGTATATTAGATGATGGTAGTTTCCCGTCATTAGGGGGAAATCAACCCCTTGATGAAAAATTTGGAGAATAACGTGGTAAGCCACGGGAATCCATACACATGACTCGCACACTAGTGAAGCAAATAGAGAAGTCCAGAAGACAAGAGAAGTTCAGAAGATAATTGATTTGCAAGCATTAGCGAATCAACTGCCTAACCACTTTAGTGATTTGAAGAGCGTGACCAAGTCGCATATTCTGCATGCAATGTACCGAAGAGGGTTGAAATACCAAAGAAAGAAAAAGGTATCCCTAATCCCATCCTGAGGCCTCAGAAAGGACGAGAACTCCAGCCCCTCGAATCCGAAATAACAGGGGACGCCTGGTGAAAAATGATAAGAAGGACTTGACACAACCGATCACTGAAGTTCCCTAGAACCAGAAGAGGAGCCAGTTGAGACCTGGCACCAGTATGGAACCTTTAGGAAGAGGCATACCAGATTTGAACATTCCTACAGAGGAAAATATCAGCATGGATGTGTGCGCACACATCAGAGCTAAAAAACTAAAGAGACTTGCTCCCGTAATTAGAAGCAGCGGTGGGCAAGTAAAAGCATTAGAAGAATCGCCCCATGAAGAAATAGCTATAAACTTTGTGACCACAGGAGAATCTATGAATAAGACATAAAGCAAGGCTCGTTGCACAAGGTTTCACTCAACGACCAGGAGTTGATTATGAAGAAACCTATTCCCCGGTCATGGGCGGAACTACTTTTAGATATTTAATCTCAATGGCGGTAAACTTGAATTTAGAAATGAAATTGATGGATATGGTAACTGCATACCTTTATGGAAACTTGGATTCGGGCATTTATATGAAGGTACCTGAAGGTATTCCTGTCCCGAACCAAGACAGAGCAAATAGAAATCTATACAGTGTGCAACTCAGAAAGTCAATGTACGGACTTAAGTAATCAGGCAGAATGTGGTATAATCGCTTAAGCGAATTTCTATGCACGAAAGGCTACACAAACAATGAAGATTGTTTCTGTGTATTTATACGACGATCTCAGGATGGATTTTGTATAATATTAGTGTATGAAGATGATCTTAATATCATCGAGACCTTAGAAGGTATTAAGAAAGTAAGCTCTTACATGGAGTCAGAGTTTGAAATAAAAGATTTGGGTAAAACCAAACATTGCCTGGGCTTGCAGCTTGAGCATACCCTTGAAGGGATATTAGTGCATCAATCAACCTATACTCATAATGTGTTAGAAAGGTTCGGCTTTGAAAAGGCATATCCTTCGAAAGTGTCGACGGTCGGAAGATCCTTGCAGCAAGACAAGAACTCATACAGACCTAGAGAAGAGGGGGAGGAAGTCCTGAGATTGGAATTCCCATACTTGAGTGTAGTTGGAGCACTTATGTATTTAGCAAACTGTACTAGACCGGACATTGCATTTACCGTGAACCTGCTAGTAAGGTATAGTGCAGAACCTACCAAAAGGCATTGGCAGGAAATAAAGAACATCTTCCGATATCTCCAAGGAAGCAAAGGTCTTGGTTTGTTCTACAGGAAGAACCAAGACCTAAATATGACTAGCTATGCAGATGTCGAGTACCTGTCGGACCCGTATACAGCAAAATCGCAAACATGCTATGTATTCCTATGTGGTGGAACTACAATTTCATGGAAATCATCTAAGCAAAGTCTTGTATCAACTTCGACGAACCACTCGGAAATCATAGCACCGTACGAGGCCTCGCAAGAATGTTTTTGGCTTCGGCGGATGGTTCACCACATCCAGCAGCCATGTGGATTGAATACCGCGCAAACCCCCACTATTATCTATGAAGATAATATAGCCTGTGTTGCACAGGTGCAGATGGGTTATGTGAAGAGTCATCTCACAAGGTATATCAACCCCCAAGTTCTTCTATGCTCTTGAATCACAAAAGATGGATGAAATTAAAGTACTGCATACTAAGTCATGTGAAAATCTTGCAGATTTATTCAGTAAGTCATTTCCAGCATCTAGTTTTGAAAGGTGCATATGTGGAATTGGAATGATGAGACTTAGAGAAATACAGAATTTAGGGCGAGAATCTTCACAAACTCATTATCGAAACTTGATCACGAAAATCGAGTACCCAAAGAATAAATCCTAGAGATTAAATAAAATTGAGTGGATTGTACTCTTTTCTCTTGACGAGTTTTTCTGAAGTTTCTCGGCTAAGGTTTTTAATAAGGCAATTCGTGCAGCACAGCAGAAAGTGTATCATGTACTCTTTCTCTAATTTTTTTCCACTAGGTTTTTATGGAGTTTTGATGAGACATGAATATGACAGATGAGTGCCCAAGGGGGAGTGTTAAGAAACCGGGCCCAGGCCAGGCAGGCCTGGCCCATGGTGGACTCCTCTCTTCGTCCAGTAGCCTATATAAAGGGGGGACCCCCAACCATTGTACTACAGTTTTACAGAAAAGCAATAAAGAGAAGCTAAAAGTCCTATCATATCTGTGTGTTTAATCTACTATTCTGTTCTTGTGTTCTTGCATTATTTGATATGATTCTACGTTTGTCTACGAGATGATCGTTCAGACTAGACTCGTCATCGGCGGTTCATCAACACTAAGGTTCGTGGTTCTTCCGCATATTCCGTAAAAAACACCTCAATATTTTTTCCCTTAAAATCAAATGTTTAAATTAGCAAACTTATTTTTGCGAGGAATTAGTAAAGTTAGGTAACATTCGTTCATGTTTGGGTGGAGTGGGATCCCATCAATTTTATTGTAAGCTTATATAGAAAGGAGAGAAACTAAGTTCTTTTTTTGTTAAGTATAGTTGCATGATTTTCTTGAGATCAAGCATGATTTTTTTTCTTTCATTTTTGGGTGCTTGTTATTTTCTCTCAATCGCCATCCTCCTGAGAAATTGACGTGTTCATGGTTTTCAATGCACAAGTGGTAGACAAAGGAGAGTGCCACTGAAAATACCAACCAATCTATTGCCTATTTCTTGAAATCGACTTAGCTTTCAAGGAAGACCAGAATCGCCACCAAATTTGTCAAATTCGTATATTATGTTATACTAGTTAAGTACTCGTGTGTTGCTATGAAACATCTTATGAATGTAATCATTTATCCATTAAGTAGATATAATATATCTTAATTCGTCAAGGCTCGCGGAGCAGAGCAGAAGAGCAGGGGCGGAGAGGAGGAAGTGAAGCCTATCCAGATGCGACCGATGGAAGCTACGACGGGTGACAGGGCAGAGGCGCGCGGAGCAGAGCAGAAGAGCGAGGGTGGAGGCGAAGGTGGAGAGGAGGAGGAAGCGCAGGCGGCGTTGTATGTGATGCTGGGAGAGGAGAAACATGGAGTGCACGATGTGAGTAGTTTGCTGATAACGTAGCCCACATATTAGTAAAGGAGGACATAGATGAGAGGATGGAGAGGATTACAAATTCTAATGTTTCAGTAGTAGAGATGGTTCCTTTGTATGGACGACCAACATAGCGTCATAAAACTCTGTCCGGCAAAATCCAATACATTTTGTACCTGGCCCTTTGTACTTATCTAAAGAAATGGAAACATTCGCCCCCTTTCATGTGCTGTCTCTTGAACAGTTTTCAGTATCTACTTAACAAAAAAAGAAAAAAAAAATCAGTATCTGAAATGTAGTACAAGTCTATGCCAACACTGAGGCGTCAACTTGCATGCCATGATTGGTGGGCCCACTTGCCCGACACCTGCCGCCGGGGTGAGGGCCCGGAGTGACATGCAAGTGGACCCATGGAAGGCACGGCACCACGGCAGATTTCCCGAGGAGCCACTAGCTTGTAAAGGATCGGATCTTTGCCTGACGAATAGAGCATGCGACGCAGCTCTCAAGTCTCAACTCGCCAATAGGAAAACAATTTCAGGTTGCCGTCACAATAGTTTGATTATGGCTGTAGCCTGTAGCCTGTAGGTGATGTGTTCTATCCTAACAAAGTATACTAGTGCAAGTGGTCTTGAGGCTTTGTTTGCCATGCAACTCAGTTTCCTGTCGTATGACAAATCAAAACTACGACCCTCTTTAAAATTGACGGACCTCGTTTCGGAATTAATGAATTTCACACATATTTTCTAGAATTCTCGTTGTCGGGTTGAAATCTCATCTTTATAATTTAATTCCATGATTATTCCCTATTTAATATTTTGGCTCAGTAACAGACAACGCGAGTCCAATGAACCCTAAATCCTTACCGCAGCAGACAAGAAGGTGCAAGATACCCGGTCTTGTGACAAACAAACTACTGTGTATTGCAGGCGATGTGACGCGGCAAGAAAGTGAGATGGGTTCGTGTGTGTGCATGTGGCCTATAGCGATTCGGTCCATGATAGGAAGTCAGAGATTCAGAGCGTGGAATGGGACACGTGTGTAGGATCAAGTATAACCGATTAGAGGGGGTGAATAGGAGGTTTTAAAAAAAAATTCAACTAATTAACAATTTTAAACAAGATTGTCTTCAACAAAGCTTACAAGCACAAATATAATAATAGAACTACTAAGCTATTTAGACAGTTATGAGCTAATGTCAATACTAGATACAATTCTAGCTAAGCAAATCTACACAAGCAAATTGCTAGAAATGTAAATGCAGAAGTAGTAAAGACAAAAATAAACCACAATGGAGACAATGAAGTTTTTTCCGTGGTATCGAAGACTTGCCGGTCTTCACTAGTCCACGTTGAGGAAACTTGAATGAATCAAGCCGACTCCACGAATTAAGCCTCAACCCTCGATCACTATTCTTGCTCTTCCTCCTCTCCGGAGATGGTTAGCACACAACCACTTCATAATCCGTTGCTGGGACTCTTCACAATCTTCCTTGAAGAGTTCACCGTGCAAACTTCCTTCAAAGTCGTCTAGGTGCCGGCAAGCACCAAGAATAATAAACCAAGTGTTTGCTTGAGAAAAATCAAGTACCAACAATATCAACTAATGATGCAATTCACTTTGAATGCTCTCAACTACCTCAAAATGGGAATTCAAAGCAAATGAGTAGTAGAGAGTGTCTAAGAACTAAGGGTATTCAATGAGAGTGAATATGCACAAGAAGTTCTAAGCTAGAGACAGGTAGGGAGGTATTTGTAACCCCCAGGGGCGGATCCAGAATTTTCAAGATGGGTGTTCGAAGTTACAAAAATATTGATCAATATCGAACATAAAGATCCATAATAGTACTAATGGATAATGGAAGTACTAATTGTTTGTACAGAAGATAACATCTCAATTCTCAAATAATTTAAAGAAATTACAAAATAATTAAGAAAATTACAATTTAACTCGACGGTGCTTCATGCCTTAGAAGCAAGATATGACGACATCATCCTTAACTTGCATGAAAAATTCTCGCTCAAGAAATGTGACCAGCAAATCATTCAAGTATTGCTCACCCATTCTATTTCTTAGCTTATTCTTCACATACTTCATTGAAGAAAATACTCTCTCAACACTAGCGATTTACTCTTTGGAAGAATTAGCACCAATTTGAGAAGCTTGTAAACAATTTTATAATTGAGGTTCTTCTTTGTTTGAACAAGCAGAATTGATAGCTCGACGAGATTTTTCACTTTTCTAAACCTTTCATCTCTACGCATATCAGTAATGAAGTGTGTAAGTTGAAAGGGAAGATGCATCAATTATGTGCTTGAGAAATCTTTAGGATAAAATTGAGCAAGCCTAACCAGGTTTTCCTTCTATAATCAGGACTACAATTCATTTGGATTATCTATAATAAGCATAAATACAATATTCTTCTCAGCTCCATGTTTTGTCCATTTGTTAGTCACGTACTGGTTTCTTCTAATAAGCATAAATACAATAAGCATTAATACTTAATATATACTGGTCATTTCACTCGGCTCATCTTCTTTGTCTCTGAGCTGCCATGGGCCTCCTCGCCTTGCCCTCCTCCTCTGGCGATTGAAGAACGCAATGCAGCAATGGCCACGGCAAGATGCCCACAGAGCGGAGAAGGAGCGACCAACCACCGCCCGCCTCGGCGCCTCGCCTCCCGGCGCCCGCCTCGGCCTCGCCCTGGCCGGCGGCGGTGGCAGTGGCCCGGTCTTGTGGCAGCCTTGTGGCCGCCTCGGCTGGCGCCTTGCCTCGCCGCTGCGGCCTTGTGTGTGCCGCTCTCTTGCCACGCCTTGATCGCCGGACGCCTCACGCCTCCCCCTCCACGACGCGGGCGCCCGCCGGTGGCCTCGCCGACGTGGCGGCGATCACGCCCGTCTTCTGCCTGGTGGCCTCGCCGATTTCAGATTTGGGGATTTGGGGATTTCCGATTTCAGATTTGGGGATTTCAGATTTGGATTTTGGGGTGCTCACTGCGCAGCGCTGGAGCTGGTTTGGGGATTTAGCAATTTAGGGTTTGATGTCTTCAGGAAATAGGCTTCGGCCTGTGGGTGTGGTGCGCCTCGGGCCTCAACTCATGTGCTTGTGTAAATTTGTGGCCTTGTCTTGTGAGCCATGAGACGGAGTGCGTGGCGTGGCGCCGCTGGAGTGGGATGGCCATGACTGTCGACAAAAATCACGAAATGAATTCAATTTTCAATGTATACATATATTATACATCATATATACTGATTTTTTGCTCAAAATTTTTGGGTGTTCAGCTGAACACCCATGAACCATTGAGGATCCGCCCCTGGTAACCCCCACCAACAAAATTAGCCGTTTGAATCAAAACCTTGAAAAATTCAGCATTTATGGTAATACCGTCGTTCAAGCCTGGTATTGCAGTAGTTGAAAAACAACGGTCGACTGCTGTTCATTAAATACGTCTGTTATAGCTGTTACGAAAAAGTTGTGGCATTACCACCAACTACAAACCGGTATTGCGGTAATACCGTTTGGCTATATTGGTATTACCGATTTTCAGAGGATAAGAATCACAATAAAAACACCCTCTCTGGAAAAATCGTTCCACCATGTAAAACTTGGTATTAGCGACTTGCGGTAATACCACAGAAGACTTGAGGTTATACCGTTTTCAGGTTTCAAGAAAACTCCTAAAACATGCTTGCTGGAACATCCATACCGCCAACAATATATCGGTAGTACTTGCGGTCTTACAGATTATGGGATTTCAACATAATCATGCAAAACATGCTCTCTGAAAAATACATACCACCATGTATATTTCGGTATTACCAACCTGCGATAGTACCACTCAATACTAGCGGTCTTACCGATTTTTCTGAACAGTTTTCCAGAAGCAAAAGCAAATGCAATACATGACTCCTAGTTGATCAAGATGGCACATAAAAAAAAATCCTCAAGCTACTAGCCATGATCCCTGTTTATAGTATGACATTTAGCCTATAAATCCAATCTTTTCTCCATACACCAAGATCGGTAAAATACAATAAAAAGATCCTAAGACTAAGCGATACATTTTTCTTGAGCCATGTCGATCTCTATCACCTTTGAATTGCTATTTTCATGTCATCATTCAACCTTTGGGACTAATCCTTTAAACAAACTTAGCACACATGTTAGTCCCCTAATACATTGTTGACATTAATTACCAAAACCATCATTGGGGGCCTAGATACTTTCAATCTCTCCCTTTTTGGTAATTGACGACAACTCAATCAATATTAATGATTTGAAATATTTGGAATATACACCAAGTTGTATATTCTAGTTTTGACATTTGATTTGCAATCAATTCTAGAAATGAGAGTTCAAGGAGATGGAGATAATTGCATTCAAAGTCTATCAATAAATAAATAAAACTCCCTCTAAAGATGTGCATAATTATTCAAGAGGTGATTTTCATGCACATTTGTGTATTGTTAGAGATTTTGGCAGAGTTTCCTTTATTTATTGACCACGAGAAACTTGTAATAATTCAAGCAAAAAGATAATAATAACTATGATATAAACTTGAATACTTAAAATTGATTAAACAAGGATAATAGCCAACATTTTGCATAGCATGATATGAGAGTCAAGATGCAACAAAATTAAACTAGGCTATTACAAGCACACAAGTTCTAAGTATTTAAAACATAACAAACAAGTCTAACATAGATATATATAATATAAGATAGTAGCGGCCCAAACTTCTTGCTTGCTCCCCCTTAATCTTTCAATTCTTTTCTTCTCCCCCTTTGGCATCAAGAACCAAAAGGTATCACTCAGCTAGATCTTGAGGAGGTTGAGAGCTTGACAGGTTGAAGCTTGAAGTGGATCTTGAGGAGGTGGTGCATCTTGATGATGCGGAGAAGAGACTTGACGACGACGACGACCAAACCGAACAGGCGAAGGAGGTGCAAGAACTACTTGCTCTAGAGCATTCACACTTTCTGTCAAACCAGCCAGCCTATTGTTGGTCTCAGTTTGAAATTCTTGTTGAGTATATCGAATCTCCAAAATAGCTGAATAAATCTAAGAGAGAGTGACTGGATCTTCAGCTGGAGTATTTCCTTGCACCTGTGGGGGGATTGCTGCAAGAATTGGACCCCCATCCCTTGGCTTATATGGCTTATGAACTCCTGGATGTCCATATCTGAAATAGATCTTCCTCATGATAAGAGTCGTAATATAAGGAGCAAAATAAATTCTTTTGATCCTATCATTCTTAGAAACTCCAATTTCTTTAATGATGAGATCAACAACATTGAACTTCCTTCCATTCATGATATTCTCTATGATGTTCTAGGCATGTCCTTGAATTGCATCAAAGTTACCAATTTTAGGAAAGAAAGTGTGATTGATGATCCGGTTGATCAAGCTTGGTAACAGGAGAAGTCCTCCAATTCTCCAAGGTACAAAATTTACAGTTTCATCATAGAACTGACGCTACGCTAGAGTTCTGAGAGCTCCTCTTTCATAGATTTTCTCTTGTGTTCCTGAGCATGTCCTCAAAGCTCGCTCAAACTCAGCTTTGGTATCTTGCATACGCTGAGTCCCTGTCATCCATATTAGAAGATCAAAGTCTGGGGATACATAAACAGTAGCACAGAACTATCGAATCACTTTTTCATTGTAGTCACACTTTAATCCCACTATCTCTTCCAGACCAGCTCTTTGAAAAAGACGGCAAGCTCCAGTAAAATGGTCAATTCTCTCCAAATGTGCCCAATCTATATATCTGTAATCAGCAAATTGACGATGATGGCTATAGAGTTGAGCATAAACTTTCTGCTGGAATCTAGTATGAAACCTTGAGTCCGTTGAGTTTGCTGGTTTTTCAAATTGATTTGTATGACGAAGACTTGCATAATCGTCACTTAAAATCTGTGAGAGATCAACAACAGTCTCTTCAGCCTCTTCCATATCCTCATCACTTTCTTCTTCCTCAGAATATTCCTCATCCTCTTCATCATTTTCACTTGATTCTTCTTCTTCTTCATCCTCAGCCACTTGAGGTTGTTTTGATGATTGACCTTGGTCTATTGTCCTTTTTTATAATAGAAAAGCAACTGTCTTGGGATCATTGTCCTTCCTTGGTGTTGTTGCTTTGCGAGATGCTGCCTTTCTAGTGGTTACTCTTGGTTGAGATGGTTCAAAGGATGTTGGAGGATTATATCTCTCTTCTGGATCTCCATCAGGGGTAGCACCCTTGCGAAGAGCAGTTTTCACCCTTGATATGGTTGCTAAGGTAAGAGGAAGCAATTAGGATACGAAAGGATAAGATTGAAGCAAAATAGTTTGATTTAATCAATTTTTCTCTGTTGGAGCGGTAGTACCGCTGTATACATCCAGTATTACCGGAAATCTGTAATACCGATTCTAACGGGTGGTATTACCGCACCCGTAGATGTTTTTAGGGCAATCATTCAAATCTTGATCCTAACTAATGTTTGACATGAATTGATTCATGAGATAGATATAATAAGTCATCAAACACTAGTTTGTACCAAAATGCCCAAAAGAAATTGATTATTTCATCCACATTTTGATCAAACCCTAGAAATGAGGTAGATAATAAAAGGATGAGAAAGAGAGTGATTCAAGGGCATTTACCTTAAGGAATGAAGGAAATATGACTTCTAGAATCAATCCCGAACAAAAGATTTAACAGAAATCCACAAAATCAACGAATTTGAGTGAAGGTTTTGTGGAGAATAGAAGAGAAGAGAGAGAGGGACTCGGTGGTTCTTGAGACTGAATGGGGAGCGGTTATACCGCAAGTTTAAGGAGGGGAGAGGATAAGGCTTCAGTTGTAACCGCTACTTGGAACCATCAGCCATTTGCGGTAAGATCGCTATTGAGGAGCGGTAGTACAGGTGATAAACCGTGGTATTACCGTTTTGCCTGACAAAAACTGAAGCTGAATAAAAAATGTAATTGATCCTTGATTCAAGCACTCAATTAAATATTTCTAGGATCATTATGCATGAGATAGATAAAAGAAATCCCAATGTATATAGTTTTTTTTATATAAAAATAGAGATTTCAAGGCAGATTTTGAAACTATTTTCATAAATACGCTAAGAAAGCTAAATGAGATCATATGGACATGAGGCATGAGTTTCAAGCAACATTAGAGTGATCTATGACATTTAACTCATTCCTTAACTTGCAAAAGAGGCTCTCATCTAATGGTTTAGTGAAGATATCGGCTAATTGATCATCGGTCCTTATGTGGCTAATTTTGATATCTCCTTTGCCCACATGATCTATCAAGAAGTGGTGACGGATATCTATAGCTTGGTTCTTGAGTGTTGGACCGGGTTATTTGTAATCTTCACAGCACTATCGTTATCACACAAAAGAGACATATTTTCAAATTTTATTCCATAATCCATCAAGCTTTGCTTCATCCATAGCAATTGAGCATAACAACTACCCGCGAAAACATATTCGGCTTTGGTGGTGGATAAGGCTAAGGAATTTTGTTTCTTGGATGACCATGATACTAAAGATCTTCCTAAGAATTGACAACTACCTGAGGTGCTTTTTCTATCCACTTTGCAACCCGCACAATCCGAATCCGAATATCTAATTAAATCAAAATTTTCACCTTTGGGATACCACAAGCCAACGCTAAAGGAATGCTTTAAATATCTAATAATTCTTTTCACGGCTACCAAATGGCACTCTTTTGGTGATGCTTGAAACCATACACACATGCAAACAGTAAACATGATATCGGGCCTAGATGTGGAAAGATAAAGCAAACTACTGATCATGGATCTATAAAGCTTTAAATCTACCAGTTTACCTCCTGCATTAAGGCCGAGATGACCATTGGTTGCCATGGGAGTCTTGATGCTTTTTGCATCTTTCATGCCAAATCTCTTGATCAAATCTTTTACATACTTTGTTTGGCTCACAATGGTTCTATCTTTGAGTTGCTTGATTTGAAGTCCAAGGAAATAGCTAAGTTCTCAGATCATAGACATTTCAAATTCCCTAAACATCATATCACCAAACTCTTTGCAAAAGTCTTGATTAGTAGACCCAAAAATGATATTATCAACATAAATTTGGCATACAAAGAAATCATCATCTAAAACTTTAGTAAACCAGGTTGAATCAATTTTTTTAATTTTGAATCCTTTTGAAACTAGAAAATCTCTAAAACGTTCATACTATACTCTAGGAGCTTGTTTAATACCATAGAGCGCCTTAGAGAGTTTATAGACATGATTAGGATTCTTAGGATCTTCAAAACTAGGTGGTTGCTCAACAAAAACAAGTTCGGATATTTTTCCTTTTAGAAAGACACTTTTAATATCTATTTGAAATAATTTAATATCGAAGCATGATGCAAAAGCAAGTAATATCCGAATTGATTCAAGTCTAGCTACAGGAGCAAAATTTTCACTAAAATCCAAACCTTTGACTTGAGAGAATCCTTGAGCGACCAATCTTGTTGTGTTTCTCACAACCATTCTGCTTTCGTCTTGCTTATTTCTAAAGACTCATTTTGTACTGATTACGTTGTGTTCCTTAGGCTTATCCACCAATATCCAAACTTTATTCCGGTTAAAGTTATTGAGTTCTTCATAAATTACATTCATCCAATCCGGATCATCGAGTGTTTCTTCTCCATGTTTTGGCTCAACAGAAGAGATAAAAGAGTAATATTCACAAAAAGAAGCGACACGAGATCGAGTTTGAACACCCTTACATACATCACCCAATATTTGATCTATTGGATGATCTTTTGCAATTACATTATGAATTCTTGGTGGTAGGTTGAAAGGTTGATCATTTTCCTTGTTGTTGTCTTCATCAATTTGAATTCGACCCGTTGTGAAAGAGGTAGGAGGTTCAACTTGAATGGAAGATAAATGGATTATTTGGATCTTCTTTAGGCTTGATATCTCCAATTTGCATATTCTCCATAGCTTGTCTTAAAGCTTTATTTCCTACATCATCCAAATTCTCTTGCTCTTCTTGAGAGTCGTTAGTTTCATCAAATTGAACATCATATTTTTCTTCAACTAAACCGGAGTTTTGATTAAAGACAAGACAAGCTTTACTATTTGAAGAATATCCCAGCAACAAACCAACATCGCCACGACTTGCAAATTTTGAGAGACGGGCATCCTTTTTTCAAAATATAACATTTGCAACAAAATACACGAAAATATGAGATGTTCGGTTTTATTCCAACAAGGAGTTCATAAGAAGTCTTTTTTAAAAGACGATACAAATAAAAATGATTTATGGCATGACAAGCGGTATTGATTGCTTTCACCCAAAATCTATTGGAAGTATTATATTCATCCTGCATTGTCCTAGCAATTTCAGTTAATGTTTGATTTTTCCTTTCTACGACTCCAGTTTGCTCTAGAGTGTAGATTGTAGAAAGTTCATACTTTATTCCAAGTTCATTACAAAAAACTTCAACTTTAGTGTTTTTGAACTCAGAACCATTATCACTACGGATTTTCTTAATTTTGAAATCAAATTCATTTTGAGCCCTTTTTACAAAACTTTCAAAAATACCGAAGGTTTCGGCTTTGTCATCTAGGAAGAATACCCATGTATATCTAGAGTAATGATCCACGATAACTAAACAATACCTATTTCCCCCGATAATCTTATAGGTTGTTGGCCCAAACAAATCCATATGTAAGAGTTCTAATGATCTAGAAGTTGACATGACACTTTTGGAAGGATGAGAATTAGCGACTTGTTTACCGGCTTGACAAACACTACAAAGTCTGTTTTTCTCAAACTTCACATCCTTCAAGCCAAAAACTAAATCTTGTTTGAAAAGCTTTTTAAGTTGAATCATACCAATTTGACCTAGCCTTCTATGCCAAAGCCTATCCAAAGAGATTTTTGCAATTAAACAAGTTTTCAAGCATGAATTATTTGAAGAAAAATCAACCGAGTAAAGATTTCCAAATATAAATTCTTTGAAAGCTAAATAATTTTCTTTTTCATTTAAAATGGAAACACCATTTTGAGATAATGAACAAGTTAAAACAATATCACATATTTGAGCAACGAATAACAAATTGAAATTTAGATATTCAACTAAATATACATTAGAAATGGAAATGTCATTTGATATAGCAATTTTACCTAATCCTATTACCTTTCCTTTGCTATTATCACCAAATATGATCTTGTCAATTCCTTTTCTATTTTCGAATGTGGTCAACATTTTTTCTATCGCCGGTCATATGTTGAGTGCATCCACTATCAAACACCCAATATTTTTCACCGGTCTTGTAGTTCACCTACAAAACAAGAACTAAGTTATTTTATGTGCCCAAATTTGTTTGAGTCCTTGGAGGTTAGTGACTATGGTTTTGGGCACCCAAATGGTATTCTTTTTGGCACCTAAAATGGAAGTGCCAATAAATTTTGCTACTACTTTGTCATCGTTAGACTTTCTAAGCATGTAGCAAGAATCATAAATGCCATAAGACTTAGTATTAGCAATTGAGTATGCATTTGACAAATGTCATATATTATGATATTTATTGCAATATTTGACATTCTCTTTTACAAACCTTGCAGACTTATAAATTGGCTTCTTACCTTTTTTAGGAATGAACTCAAATCCTTCATTGTTGAATGAGCATATTTGCTCACTCAATAGCTTGTCAAGAGTTGCTTTACCCTTGAAGCATCTTTCCAAGCTCTTACTTAGCTTGGTGACTTTCTCTTTTAATTCATGGTTTTCAACAACGAGTAATGGATCACATGTATTAACCATATTAGCAATTGAATCATTTATATAGCAACATGGCATGAATAACAAATCATTACATGATGTAGAAGTGCTAGACATGGATAAAGCATTTGAAGCAACTTCTATTCTAGGCATCTCATTCATTAAATTGCAAGTAATTCCAATATTTGAATGAGATTTTTTAATATCTTTCAAGAGAAGAGAATCATGAGCTTCCTTTAGCTCCTCATAAGACTCTTTTATAGAGATATACTCTTTCTTTAAGACTTTAAATTTTGATATCTCTTTTCCAAGATATTCATTTAATTCTTCAAGCATATCCATTAATTCATCATATGAAGATTCATTATCATTAATGGATTTTACCTTATCTCTTTTTGCCATGAGACAAGTTGGAGTAAAGAATAGCGACGATGCTTCCTTGATGGCGATGTCGACAAGTGCTTTTTTCTTGGAGGACCCTTCATCATTGGAACCAGAGTCGGAATCCGAATACTCTTCATTGGAATCTCACTCTCCAATATGAGCTTCATTTTTGCCATCCTTGTGAAGCTTTTTGAAATGCTTCTTCTTTGATGATTTGCCCTTGTCATCCTTCTTGTTGGGGCAATTGGAGGCAATGTACATCTTCTCATCGTACTTATAGCAACGAATATCGCTATAGCGCTCGTTGTCGTTGGAGAATTATACTTTCTTGCTTTTTTTTCTTCAAAATCAATGCTTCGATATGGGCGTTTTCTCATAAATTTCTTCAATTTCCTCACAAGGAGAGCAAATTCTTCTTCGGAGCCTTCTTCTTCATCCTCTACCTCATCACTTGATTCTATTTTTGCCTTGAAAGCGGTAATCTTTTTCTTTGAGAAAGATGACTCCAAAAGCTCTTTCTTATCCTTCTTGTATAACTCATTGGTGATGAGATTGCCCAAGAGACCGGTTGACGTCATTCTTGGTAATTCAGATGAATTGAGAAATAGAGTCATCAATGTCTCATATTTCTCCTGTAGAGCCCTAAGCATTTTTCTCACAATATCAACATCAAGAAGGTTAGTGTCTAGGCCCTTGAGCTTATTTACAATGTTGTTAAGACGAGAATAAATCTCATTGATATTTTTATGAGGCAACATTGCAAATGTTTCATATTTAATCTAAGCGTATGCAATTTAGCTTCTTTAACCATGGATGTGCCCTCATGAATTTTCGAGAGCGTAGTCCATATCTTATGAGCGGTTTCAAGATTGCTCACTTGATTGAACTCATCCACGTTTAAAGCTCCAAAGAGAGCATTCATCGCTTGAGCATTGAGGTGAGAGTTTCGATCATCACGATCCATGGGATGTGTAGGATCAAGAGCCATAACGAAACCCTCACTAGCCATCCTTTCTCTCCTAGATGGTTAAGTCTAAAATTAGAGAGACCAAGCTCTAATACCACTTATAGGATCAAGGATAACTGACTAGGGGTGAATAGGAGGTTTTTAAAACTTTTCAACTAATTAACAATTTTAAACAAGATTGTAGTCAACAAAGCTTCCTAACACAAATATGATGATAGAACTACTAAGCTATTTAAGATAATTATGAGCTAATGTCAATACTAGATACAATTCTAGCTAAGCAAATCTACACATGCAAATTGCTAGAAATGTAAATGTGGAAGTAGTAAAGACAAGAATAAACCACAATGGAGACAATAAAGTTTTTCCCGTGGTATCGAAGACTTGTCGGTCTTCACTAGTCCTCGTTGAGGAAACTTGAACGAATCAAGTCGGCTCCACAAATTAAGCCTCAACCCTCGATTACTATCGTTGCTCTTCGGAGATGGTGAGCACGCAACCACTTCATAATCTGTTGCCAGGACTCTTCAGAATCTTCTTTGAAGAGTTCACCGTGCAAACTTCCTCTAAAGTCATTTAGGTGGCGGCAAGCACCAAGAGTAATAAACCAAGTGTTTGCTTGAGGAAAATCAAGTGATAACAAGATCAACTAATGATGCATTGCACTTGAATGCTCTCAACTACCTCAAAATAGGAATTCAAAGCAAATGAGTAGTAGAGAGTGTTTAAGAGCTCAAGGGTATTCAATGAGAGTGGATATGCTCAAGAAGTTCTGACCTAGAGGTAGGTGGGAAGGTATTCATAGCCCCAACCAACAAAACTATTCATAACCCCAACCAACAAAACTAGCCGTTTGGACCAAAACCCTGAAAAATTCAGTATTTGCGGTCATACCGCCGTTCAAGCCCGGTATTACCGCAGTCGAAAAAAATGGTCGACTGCTGTTCATTAAATGCGTCTGTTATAGCCGTTACAAAAAAGTTACGGTATTACCGCCAACTATAAACCGGTATTACTACATTGCAGTAATACCGTTTGGCTATATCGGTATTACCAATTTCCAGAGGGTAAGAATCACAAGAAAAACACCCTCTCTAGAAAAATTGTTCCGCCATGTAAAACTCGGTATTACCGACTTGCGGTAATACCGCAGAAGACTTGAGGTTATACCGTTTTCAGGTTTCAAGAAAACTCCCAAAAACATGTTTGCTGGAAAATCCATACCGCCAACAATATATCGGTATTACCGCCTTGCGATAATACCGCTCAGTACTTGTGGTATTGCCGATTATGGGATTTCAACAAAATCATCCAAAGCATGCTCTCTGGAAAATACATACCGCCATGTATATTTCGGTATTACCAATCTACGGTAATACTGCTCAATACTAGCGGTCTTACCGATTTTTCTGAACAGTTTTTCAGAAGTAAAAAACAAATGCAATGCATGACTCTTAGTTGATCAAGATGGCATATAAAAAGATCCTCAAGCTACTAGCCATGATCTCTCTTTATAGTACGACATTTAGCCTATAATACGATCTTTTCTCCATACACCAAGATCGGTAAAATACTATAAAAAGATCCTTAGACTAAGCGATACCTTTGCCTTGAGCCATGTCGATCGCTGTTACCTTTGCATTGCTATTTCCATGTCATCATTCAATCTTTGGGACTAATCCTTTAAACGAACTTAGCACACATGTTAGTCTCTTGATACATTGTTGATATTCATTACCAAAACCATCATTGGGGGCCTAGATACTTTCAATGTGTCGTCTGTCTAGATTACCGTGGTGCTATTTTTGTCATTTTGGCAGCGAGAGGACCAATTTTTTCTATTCTGTTCTGAGAAGAGGCCAAATAAATAAAAACTCCCTCCTCCCAATCAATTTATGGCTAGACTTGCACAGGTAGTGACTATGCATTGAATGCAATCTCTGAAGTTTACAGATGACCGCATCACGATCACAAAATGCTTAGTTACGAGTAGGTAGCCATCAACAACTTGGAACATATTAACTACATCATACTCTTTGGATATGTGCGAGATGGATTAAGGGCATGTTTGGTTTGTAGCTTAAGGTTGTCATGTCTAAGTTTAGGCATGTCACAATGGTTTAAGCAAGCGTTTGGTTTACTATGTTTAAACTTGTCACAGTTTGTTAGATGAGTCATGGGGCTCTTACCATTGAAATTTCTACCGCAAGTATGACGGGAAAATGAGTGTCACGCTCCTCAGCACGCCACAACGCCAAAAATTTTCCACCCCATCCTGATTAAAGTCACCTCATCTATCTTTTCTCACACTTCAGAGCACTCTCCAGCACACACACCACTCACCACCAGTCCACCACCATACATTGGAGAGGTCCTTAGCTTGTCCTCGTCGCCACCTTCCTCTTCTCAGGTAATACCCCTCTCTTGCCATCCATTTCCTCTCCATCTCCACCATCCCCTTCCTCTCCTCACCTCACCTTCCTCTCGTGCATGCAGATCTGGTACTCTATGCAGGTTCTACAGAAGCAAATGCCCTTTTTGAGACCCTACCGCCAATCTGTTCTCGATCTACTATTTTGTTGCTTATTCTTCATCCTACTAGCATTGTCGTCTAGTCACTCTGGTTCAAAATCCAGTTCGTGTAGGAGAGCAAATGTAATACATTATCTCTCGGTAGAAATGTCGCCGAAAGGAGACCAAATGAGGTTGCAGTAGGGACGGATGAGTGGATGGCGTAGAGGTCCCCACGGCTATTGGAGCGAAGAATCTTGCAACATGTCCGCAAATCCTTAGCAGAAA
Source organism: Phyllostachys edulis (assembly GCA_036346405.1). Classification (NCBI taxonomy): domain Eukaryota; kingdom Viridiplantae; phylum Streptophyta; class Magnoliopsida; order Poales; family Poaceae; genus Phyllostachys; species Phyllostachys edulis. The sequence goes on from CM070568.1 coordinate 40,016,418, forward strand.
AACCAGAGAGGTCAAACTCAATGGAACACGAGTTATCAGTGGTAAATTTATAGACGAAAATAAGATTTTCAATGAGGTGAGGAACAATGATAACATTGTGGAGGTTGAAGGAAGTGGAGGATGTGGAGAGAGAGGTGTCACCGGTTTGAGTGACTAGGACACAGGAACCGTTGCCCACGGTAATGAAAGAACATGATGGAAGGGGGTTTAGGGGTAGTGAGAATGCCAACATCTGATGACATGTGGCTAGTTGCACCGGAGTCCATGACCGAGTCGCCCTAGAGGGAGACATTGTTCATGGCGACGATGAGACCAGATTGATCCCACATTGGCGGAGCAGTGTAGACCGGAGTGGAGGGCGGTGCCACAGACTGTTGCGACCCATGCAGAGACGCGAAGGAGGTGTAGTACTCCTATGGTAGGGCCGGCACAGTACAAGGGCCGAGGAGGCCTTGGCTAGGCATGCTATGCCACTAATCTGCCTTGCCGAGCAGTGGAGTGATCTGGCCAGTCCAGGGATTGAAGCAGATCCAAGGATCGGCACCAGCGGGAGGACAACCAACAGTTTTGGTGTTGGCATGCTTGTCGTTGTTGTCGCTGCAGCTGCCACGGTTCTTGTTACGACGTCGGTCATTGCGGTTGGAGGAGGAACAACTGAAGGTGGCCCCGACGCATGACTACAGGAGCCAGAGAGAAGGGCGCATGCAGTGATCATCTTGGCGGTGTTGATCTTTCGCATCTCCTCAAGGAGGGACCGAGTGTGGACGAAGGTGGGAAACGATGTTTGTATAGAAATTTGAGTCGCCATGTGGGAGAGTCCATTGTTGAGGCCGTAGAGTGTTGAGGATGAGTGCCCTATCAGAGATAGAGTCCCCGACGTCATGAAGAGTGTTTACTAGGGATTTGAGCATCTGACAGCAGGCGGTGACTGTCAGATCGCCCTGGAAAGTTGCTGAATTTGGCTTCAAGATAAAGTGCACGGCTCTCTTTGTTGTCGAGGAAGTGCTCCTCGGTCGCCGTCCAGAGAGCGTGCGCGGTCTAAGAGGATTCCATGACGATGTCAAGTATCTCCTCCGAGATGGAGCCGTATAGCCACATGAGGACCGTGGAGTCCTATTGTGACCATTCGACATCGGGTGCCTCCTGAGTGGGTTGAGCGACATGGTGGAGCAGGCTGAATTTCCCAAGCATGGTGGTGAAGAACGTACCCCACTTGGTGTAATTTGACGTCTTGAGGTCAAGGGTGACGGGGATGTGCGTCTTCATGTTAGCGACGTTGATCGCCATGGAGGGAGGAGTGAGGGTGGATGTTGAGGGGGCAGCTGTGGAGGTCAGGGCGACGCTACTGTTGTTGGAGAGGGTGCTACTGGTCGACATGGTGGTGGCGGGTGGGAGAAAGAAAGGGACAGGGAGGTGCGCTAGGAACGGCACCTGCTTTTATACCATACAAAATCGGAAGAAGTGAGATAGAATGGAGAGAATGCACCATATTTGGGCAATCTGCATTATAAAAGGATTATAATGGTGCCATACAAGGCAAGTGTAACAAACAGAGAAAGTAACAACGATCAAATCAAAGGATCCACTATACATGGAATACACCTAGCTATCCAAATACATATGCCGAGATACAAGGAAACAAACAACGTGATCTCCAAGTATCATGGCATACAAAAACCACTCGTTAACAGAATGGCGTGATGGTGGTGTATATATGTGGGTACGTATATCATTAAACATTAATTAACAGTTGCGTCGTTTGGTGAAGCAGCACTGTTCATGTTTACATATGCATGTAGGTAATTCTGCCTTGTTTTGTTAGTTCCAGCTAGCTGTTGTTGATTTGTTTTTGTTGATATATGTGATCTGAATTTCTAATATGGACGAATCCGAACATACCATATTAACGGATTAGTTTCTTACTTGGACTCCAAGCCCTTTTACCCCCTTATATACCTCTTGTAAGCCGCACGGGGAGAGTTGACGTCTCATTGTAATTCCCATGTGTTTTGTAAACACTCCCTATATAGTGATCATCGCTGGTTAGCACCCGTGGTTTTTTTCCCGCAAGGGTTTTCCACGTAAAAATTCATGTCTCTTTTGTCTCTATTTTTTCTAACAAGTGGTATTAGAGTGCAGGAGATTAGGGTTCGAGAGATTCGAGATAGAAAAAAAATTGCCAGATCCAAACTGGCGTCGCCTTAATCGGTGTCGTCCCAACTCCTGAGGCCTTGTCGTGCATTGCTCCCGAGGATAGTCGTGTGCACACGTTGGCTTCAGGCTATCGTCCAGCGCGCCTCTTTGCTTTGCCTCAATCTGCAAGCGACAGCATGCGGAAAGAAGAAGTAGTAGCCATCAATCCGTCGGTCAAAGCGTGCGTCCCTCGCGTGCATCAGAGCTCGCCCCCAGGCAATCTGCGCAACAGGTGAAGCCCCCTAAGCTGCTCGCATGTAATCTCTAGAAGAAATCCATTCTCCAGCAACACAGGTCCCAAGAAAATTTAAGAGTAAATTACACTGTAGGTACCTGAACTTGGCAGGTGGGTTCACTTGGGTCCCACTTCTTTAAAAGTGTCCATTCGGGTACCTAAACTATTTAAGTGGGTCAAACAGGTCCAAAACAGCCCGGGCTGGCATTGACCGGTGACGTGGAACGTTGACCCGATCGGCGTGGCTCCAGCGTGGCTCCTAGCGCACAAAACTGCGTCCACTCTCCGCCGCGTCCACACTCCAAGCCAATCCCTAATCCCTAATTTCTCGGTGGATCTCCCCGTGACAGCGGTGGCGAATGGTGGTGACGAAGCGGCGGCGGCGAAGGCGCTCCTCCGGCGGCGAAGGTCTGCACTCTCCTCCGACAGCAAAGCGGCGGCAATGGCGGCGCTCCTCCCATGGCGAGGCGTCGAGTTCCTCGACAAGAAGCCGCCTAGGGAAATCTTGCACTCCGTTGATCGTGTGCCCAAGGCGTGTGAGCAGGACCGTGGTGCGGTTGACATCGAGAACAAGAGAATCCGACCGTGATTTCTTCAAGTGCGAACCATCGGTGAGTTGTTGTGTCGATTTGGGATTTGGGATTTGGAGTTGGTTCTAATCTTGTTAAGTATGATTGTCTTTGAGTCGTGAGATGGTTCTAATTTGTAGCTTTTGGGCATGGGAGGAACAATATGGCAAGTATTTGTGTGAACGGGGCATGATCTCATCCAATGAATACAATGTGGCAGTGATGAAGACCGAAACAATGGTGGGAGAATTACTAGTTAGAGAAGGCATGGAGGAGAAGTTATCGTGCTTGTTAGCATGTTGATGGCGGTGTTAGAAGTAGGAAAGGAAGTTGTATTTTTGCTGAAGGGTTTGCTTGTTGTGTGTGTGTTGTTGTTAGTTTCTTGGGTCTCATTGCAGCTTTTGAAGATGAGCATGTATGGCAGATGTTGAAATTTGTGTATATAATGGAAATGAATGGTGTGAAATGGTTGGCTTCGCATTATTCTCTTTGCAATTGTATTTGTTCTTTGTTCTTGTGCTGAAATAATGGTGTGAAATCTATAGTGAACATGTAACTGGATTCTAAAGAAACACAATAATGCATCCAGGTCAAGCAAGCAGGCATTTTGGAGAAGCAACAACTACACTTAATTGTTGAATTGCATGAGTAAAAGCTGTTGGCACACAAAATTGCATACAACTGGACACTTTCATGTAGCATCAAAATAAAAGTGTAATGCATACGGCTCAGGCTGAGATCGAGGGCATTCATTTGCCATTGGATGCAAACATTCACTGCCTACAACAATTTTCAGAAGCAAGAAAAAGTGACCAACGATTCACGAACACAAAATTGCATACAATGACAACTTTCAGTTCACTTGTAAACATTCATAAAACATCGATCGATCACTTCATAGCATTCTGAAATAGCATTATATTGCATAAAGCATTCATGTCGATTCAGCCATAATATTGCATAAAGCATTCATAGCATTACACAAATAACTTAAGAAGTCTTGTAAACATCTAGATGGACACTTTCTAGGTTGACATAACTGCATCTCATCTAATGACTTTGTTTCTTCACAAAATCACAAAATACTATTGTTTTATGCGCACAAAATAGAACTTCATACCACCGGTTAGTGCGCACAAAAAGAACTTCATACCACCGGTTAGTGCGCACAAAAGAACTTGCGGGACATCATTCACTTGTTGCCGGTAGCCTCCTTAGCTTCAACACTTTTCTTGTGCTTCCTCATCTTGGCTCTACCATTTGTCATTGCGATTGGTGAGTGCATTAGTGCAGTTGTGGGTACATTGTCGTGAGAAAGCACATCCAGAATTGGATCGACTTCTTGTGTTTGCCTCAAGGATGGAGTGGACTTGACATAATCAAATAGCATGTCATCGGTGTTCTTTCGAGAATTGGACGATCATGATTTTGCTCAATACTAAACAAATAAGCAGATTGGCATGACATAAAATGCATGAAACAAAACATTTACCTCGATAAGTATTTGAGACAACATAGTGGAGCTCGGTTGGGAGGGCAGTGCTCATCTGGTGGTAGTGGGGCGAAACGACTGGGTGATCACAGGGTCTTCCTCGATCTCTTCTTGAGCGGTGCTCTGTGCTTCTTTATTGGTTGCATCTTGGGCCTTTTCCTACCTTCTTAAGGTCACACCCCTAACATTGTGGGTAGAAGACCCACAGTGCTGCATGCATGATCACACCATGCTTAGACATTCTAGCTCTGATTTTCCCGGCACTTCATGTGGTTTGTTTCCTTCTACATTTCCTTGGCCTACCCACTTTCTTCTCATACAGGTGGTTTAACTTCAACACCATTCATCTTCTGCTTGACTCTTTTGGTCTCTACATGGCATGATGTTATGGCCATATGCCCTAGTATACCTTTCAATTGAGTAGCTGTGGACCATATCTGTGGTGCAAGCCTCTCATGCCTGAAGCATGAGATAGCATGGTTGCATGGAATGCCTATCAAATCCCATCTTCTGCAATCACACTGCTTAGCATTTAGGTCCACAATGTATTGTGAGTCCCTTTCCTGCACCTGGAAAATGCCCATACCAGCTGGCAAAACATAGCAGTTGTTGGCCATCTCAGCATTCCTTTCCAGCTTCTTCCTAATCTTGGGGCATATGTGTCCTTGCCACTGCTACATTTCCTTTTGCTTGCTGTATATCCTGGTCATGAGTTGGCCCTTGATCCTCTCCATCATGCTTAAGATTGGCAGCTCTCTAGCATCCAAGATATACCTTCAAACATAAGTGAATTGTTAAGTTAGCAACATACTTACCCAATACTAGCTTGTTGAAATCCAAGATAGAACTCCAACTTACTTGTTGAATACTTCAGAATTGTTGTTTAACAGAATGTCACACTTGCAGAAATCACCAAAAAATGCCCTAACCCATGTGTTAGGTGCCAACTCCTCTAAATATTCATAAGCATCCACACTAAGAGCTTTCATCCTTTCCATGTTCTCAGTCCACTGAGTAATAGTACTAGACCTTGCAATTGCCCACAACATATTCTTCAGTGTTTCACCCTTATGGCAAACCTGAAAATTGGAGTAGAGATGTCTCACACAAAATCATGCTCTGAATCAGGAATTGATCTCTCTTCTTTGGAATCAATCCTGCAACATTACACGGTGTTTAGTATGCATAACAAGAGAGAAATGATGAAGTGAATGTAAATAAGCATGTAATGAATTACCTTACCTTGTCTGTCATTATAGTATAGGCATAAGTGTTTTCAATTCCAAGGTCATTCTTGATTATGTAGAAACCATTTCCAAGTACTCTTTGACTCCACTTCCACCTGACCATTGCTAGTGGATAAATCTGATCATTTGGGTCCATGCCCACAATGATAAGCATAATCCCACCAAATTTTGTCTTGATGTGGCATCCATCCAAGCGGTCGATGGTGCGCAACCTTCAAGAAACCCTCTTGCAAGCATCAATTGAGAAGTACATGGTCTTTGAAGCATTTATTGTAAACACTTAGGAAAAAAGTGCTTCGAGGTTAGACCTCATCAACTCTTGTGCATAATCCCACGGTGATTGTATTGCCCACCTCATCCCCATATATGGCCCTTAGTGCCATTCTCCTTGCCCTTCCTAGTTTGCTCCTAGAAGGGTCATGTTCCATTCTTCTGAACAATCCTTGCAAAATTCACGAGGTCATCTTATCATACGCCTAAAGGTTTCAATGTACTTCTCGGCTATGAACTTTGCGGTGAATGTCTTCAACACCCACTCCTTTTGACAAGTATGCTCATCTACATATCTCTTCACCATAAAGCAATTGTACGGCTATCCTTAGTCGCATACATACGCCATGGGCAACCCTTCATACAGTGGGCTTGGATTCTTCTCTGGTCATTTCTAGGCATCTGATAGCAACTCGTGCTTGCAACTATACTCGACAATTGCTTTCCTCGGCACCTCAAGCGATGGGAACACCAACCCAACTTTGAAGATAGGGTCCAACATGTCAACATCTGGCCTAAATGCCTTGAAATTGAACTTGGGTGTGTCATCATCATCTGAAGAATCGGCAACCGCAACAACTCTTCCTCATCGATGACATATTGTCTTTGGGTTCATGAGGATTAACCTCGTCATCGACATTATCGACAAGCAGTCGTCATCTCCATCTTCTATCTCGTAGTCCTTTGTCTACAAAATCAGAATCCTCCTCCTCATCTCCATCTTCTATCTCACTTGCCACTATCTCCTTCATGTTGCTCGATGGTCTGCCTCCTCATTGTCCTTGCTCTTCTTGCATTTCTTGAAGATATCATCATAAAAGCTCGATAGCTTCTCATCAACAATCCTATCATTGATAAGTACCTTCACAGGGCTCATCACCTTCGACAAGCCCGGGCAGCTGGTTGTGCTACGATATCATCGATTGACTCTTCCTATCTTGTTATCATGATCAACATACATCGTTAAGTTCTTGTGAGGGTTTGTCCTTTGCAACCATCTTTGTTAGTGTCGGCGTCCTTCTTGATGATTCTCAAACCTTCGCCAACATGTTTCCCGGCAAACACCGGTAAAGCTTCAAGGTTTCACTCTCCTCATAGCAATTTGTTGGACAAAATCATCTACCCGAGAGGAGACCACGTGTCTGTCTCTAGCGATCAAACCAATTAGTTTACCACCCACATAGCTCGGTTGCTACCATGTCATGAAAAAACCCACCATGGTGAACCTCCTTTGTGAATTCGTCATCATCGGGCCCTACATTGTTAGCGGAATGAAGCAATTTCGGAAAACTACCGACCAAGAAAACAACATGAGAAGATTTTGCGAATCCGTGCTCAACACATCGCACAATCCGAAACCCTAGATTAATAAAAAGCAACAATGCATAATGCCGACCGCCCATGAGCAAAATTGCAAGCAAAATTGCAACCAAATCAAAACCAAAACCAAAATCAAAACCAAAATCAAGACCCGGTAGAACCTTTGAAGCATGAAGCGCGTACCATATGCCAGAGGCGGTTCGCCTTCTCCCCGCAGCGTCGGCGCCATGCTCGTCTTCGGTACCCTACTCCGGGAACCACTATTCGGTTGACAACGCCGGCAACGCAAAGAACCCCTCACCGTCGCCTCCGCCCGAACACCGGTGCTAGAGATGAACCCTGCGCTGCTTGTCGAACCCCCGAGCGGTTTTGTGCGCTCGGCGTGACGAGGATGCACTAGGAGCCACGCTGGAGCCACGTCGGTCGGGTCAACGTTCCACGTCACCAGTCAATGCCAGCCCGGGCTGTTTTGAACCTGTTTGACCCACTTAAATAGTTTAGGTACCCAAATCGACACTTTTAAAGAAGTGGGACCCAAGTGAACCCACCTGACAAGTTCAGGTACCTACAGTGTATTTTACTCAAAATTTAATAAATCACCAAAGACAAGCTTTCCTGTTCGGTCACGTGGAGTGATCAAATTCCGGCGATTTTTGCTACGTCCACCTGAGAAGCGTACCAGGAGATTCGAATATCTTTGATTCGCGTACATGGAAGGTGTACCAAAGAGGTCGTGTTTTTTGCTAGGTTTACACAGATCAGTACCAGTAATTTCAAGATTTATTCCACATGGCGACTTTGAAGTATGATCTTCCACTCCTGGGTCGAGACACAAGATTTTTGCTATGGCAAGTCAAGATGAGGGCTGTACTGGCACAGATGGATTTGGATGATGCGTTGGAAGGATTTGAGAAACAACCTACCACTTGGACCACTGATGAGAAGCATAAAGACCGTAGGCTTTATCTCAGATTCACCTTCATCTATCAAATAATATTTTGTAGGAGGTTTTGAAGGAGAAGACATCTGCTGCATTATGGCTGAAGCTGAAACAAATTTGCATGACAAAGGATCTCACCAGCAAGATGCATCTTAAGCAGAAGTTGTACTCTCACAAACTGCAAGAAGGATGATTCGTGCTTGATCATCTTTCAGTGTTTAAGGAGATCGTTGCCGACCTAGAGTCGATGGAGGTAAAATATGATGATGAGGATTTTGGTCTTATTCTTTTGTGCTCCCTGTCTAGTTCTTTTTCAAATTTCAGAGATACAATATTATATAGTAGAGATACTCTCACTCTTAATGAAGTTTATGAAGCTTTGCATGCTAAGGAGAAGATGAAACAGATGGTACCTTTTGACAATTCAAGTTCGCAAGGAGAAGACTTGTTTGTTCATGGCAGGCAAAAGGAGAAGAACTCAAACAATGGATCTCGATGCAAAAGTTTGAATGGCTACAAGAACTTATCGAAATCCAGAGGCAAGTACAAGTCGTGCAAATATTACATGAAAAGTGGGCATGACATCTCTGAATGCTGGAAGCTGCAGAATAAAGAAAAGAAAACTGACTATTATAGGCCAAAAGGAAAACCATATGATGAACATAAAGTCTCCCTTGCTGCTGATAATAGTTCTAATGGAGAAGTTCTTATTGCCTTTGCTGCATGTGCTAAGACCAATGATGAATGGATTCTTGATTCTGTCTGTACCTTCCATATGTGTCATAATAGGGATTGGTTTGCCACCTATGAACCTATTGAAGGTGATACTGTGTTGATGGGTGATAACTCATCTTGTAAGGTTCTGAGGAATTGGTTGATTCGAGATCAAGATGTTTGATGGCGTTGTCGAACTTTGTGAGATGTAAGGCACATTCAGTTTGAAAGGAACCTCATCTCTTTGAGTACTCTTGATGCTAAAGGGTACAAGTATTACGGTGAAGGTGGAGTTTTGAAGGTATCAAAAGACTCTCTTGTTGTGATGAAAGGCGATATTAAATCATCATCTGTACCATCTGCGAGGTACTACAATATTAGGTAATGTTGCTATAATTTTAAGTTCATTATCTGATTCCGATGCTACTAATCTTTGGCATATGCGTCTTGGGCATATGAGTGAAATTAGTTTGACAGAATTGAGCAAGAGAGGACTTCTTGATGGACATAACATTGGCAACCTGAAATTTTGTGAGCATTGTGTGTTTGGCAAATACAAGAGGGTGAAGTTCAATACTTCGGTTCATACTACAGAATGTATTTTGAATTATGTGCATTCTGATTTATGAGAACCATCTTGCAAGCCATTACTAGGGGGTGCTCATTATATGTTAACAATTATTGATGATTACTCTAGAAGAGTATGGCCTTATTTTTTGAAGCATAAATCAGAAATATTTTCAGCATTTAAATAGTGGAAGACTATGATTGAAAGGCAAACTGAAAAGAAGATAAAAAACTTCAAGACCGATAATGGGATGGAATTACTGTTCTAATGAATTTGAATCATATTGCAAGATTGAAGGATTGTTAGGCACTACTTTGTTAGCCATACTCCTCAACAAAGCGGTGTAGGCGGCGTATGAACGGGACCATCATTTCCAAGGCCCATTGGATGTTGTCAAATCTTGAGTTTGCATATCGTTTTTGAAATTTGAAGCCGCTTCCATTGCTTGCTATCTTATTAATCGGTCACCCGCTATTGCAATTGAAAAGAAGACTCCAATTGAGGTATAGTCTGGTTCCCCAACAAATTATTCAGAATTGAGAGTTTTTGGTTGTACTGCTGATGCTCATGTTGGTAATGAAAAATTATAGCCTAGAGCTGTTAAGTGCATCTTTCTTGGTTATAAATCTAGTGTTAAAGGATATAAGTTTTGGAATCCTAAAATAAATAAGGTTGTGATTAGCAGAAATATTGTCTTTAATGAATCTGCTATGCTTCATGATAAACTACCTACTAATGTTCCTGTTGAGAGTGAGCAGAATTCAAGTGTTCAGGTGGAACACTTTGTTGGTTCAGCTGACACATCAGATAAAGAAAATATTGTTGTTCATGATGCACCTATTGTTGAGGATCCTCCTATTGTTGAGCAGCCACCACAACGGTTCATTGCAGTTGACAGGCCTAGGAGGGAGATTAATTCACCCAAGAGGTTGATTGGAGAAGCTAATATTGTTGCTTATACTTTAAGTGTGGCAGAAGAAATTGAAGGTAATACAGAACCTTCATTATACTCTGAGGCTATTAACTCCATTGATTGTAATAAGTAGATAACTGCTATGCATGATGAGATGGAGTCACTTGAAAAGAATGACACTTGAGAATGAGTGAAATTGCCAAAAGAGAAGAAGCCTGTTCATTGCAAGTGGATTTTCAAAATAAATGAAGGTATTTCTCCTACTGAACCAACAAGGTATAAATCAAGGTTGGTTGCTAAAGGTTATAGTCAGATTCTAGGTATTGATTTTAATGATGCCTTTTTCCTAGTTGTAAAGCATAGTTCTATTCGTAGTTTACTCAGTATTGTTGCTATGCATGATTATGAACTTGAGCAATTAGATGTTAAAAATGCATTCCTACATGGGGAGTTGGAAGAAGATATTTATATGGACCAACCTAAGGGTATTGTTATTCCTGGAAAAGAACACATTGTTTTTAGATTAAAGAAATCTCTTTATGGTTTGAAGCAATCTCCTAGGCAATGGTACAAGATATTTGACTCCTTTATGCTCTCTTATGATTTTAAGCGGTCTGATTATGATAGCTGTATTTATTTAAAGACTGTTAATAGTTTAGCTATTTATTTTCTTCTCTATGTTGATGATATGTTTATTGCTGCAAAAGATAAGTCAGAAATAGCAAAACTGAAAGCACATCTGAGTAATGAATTTGAGATGAAGGACCTAGGTGCAGCAAAGAAAATTTGTGGCATGGAGATTATTAGAGAGAGACGGTCTGGCAAGTTATACCTTAGTCAACAAGGTTATATTGAGAAGGTCCTTCGTCGTTTTAATATGCATGATGTAAAACCAGTGAGTACTCCATTAACTTCGCATTTTAGATTGTCTTCAGCCTTATGTTCTGAGTCAGATTATGATATTGAGTACATGTCTATAGTTCCATATTCTAGTGCAGTTGGTTCTCTTATGTATGCCATGGTTTGTTCTTGTCTTGATTTATCTCATGCACTATGTGTTGTTAGTAGATACATGGCTAATCCTGAAAAAAAACATTGGAAAGCAGTTCAGTGGATTTTCAGATATTTGCGTGGCACTTCTAATATTTGTTTGCAGTTTGGAAATTCTAGAGATAAACTTGTTGGTTATGTTGACTCTAATTATGCTGGTGATTTGGACAAAAAGATGTCTCTCATAGGTTATATTTTTACCATTGGTGGTTGTGCTGTTAGTTGGAAGGCAAGTTTGCAAGTTATTGTTGTCTTATCTACCACTGAAGCAGAATATGTGGCTATTTCTGAAGCTCGTAAAGAGGCTATTTGGTTGAGAGGTTGGTACACTGAGCTTTGTGGAGATAATTCTTACACTGCTATATTTTGTGATAGTCAAAGTACTATATGTCTTACGAATGATCAGATGTTCCATGAGAGAACAAAGCACATTGATGTGAGATATCACTTTATTCGAGGTGTTATTGCTCAAGGTGATGTCAATATGTGCAAGATAAATACTCATGATAATCCAGCTGATATGATGACAAAGCTAGTTCCTGTTACTAAGTTTGAGCTTTGCTCAAACTTAGTTGGTGTTACAGTTTAGTCCTAGAGACTAGTTCGCGCACGATGATTTTTATCTTATTGTGGAGTTATTTTGGTGATTGATGATTCTTTATTATGCTACAAGAGGAAATTCGTCTAAAGGTGGAGATTATTGATATATGTTATCCAAATTTCTAATATAGACGAATCCGAATATACCATATTAACGGATTAGTTTCTTACTTGGACTCCAAATCTTTTTATCCCCCTATATACCTCTTGTAAGCCATATGGGGAGAGTTGGCGTCTCATTATAATTCTTATGCGTTTTGTAAACACTCCTCATATAGTGATCATCGTCGGTTGACGCCCATGGCTTTTTTTTCCCGCAAGGGTTTTTTAATTAAAAATTCGTGTATCTTTTGTCTCTATTTTTCCAAACACTTTTTTGTTCAGATCTGATAGATCGATCTATTTTATTTCTAAATATTGGTATATATATTAATCAGCTGGCAAGTCAAACTCAAACCACTGTTAAGTGAAGAAACTAAAAGGTTAAATTCTTAGATTAGTTTTAGAAAATAGAACATAAACTTACCTCCCAAAAAAAGAACCAATTAATATTTAGGATATGAGCAGAATCTTACTGTGCAAAAGTATGCAGATGGTGGCAGTCGACATTACTCTGTCGGCAGATTAACTGACTATTGGATCCTATTGGTGGTGAATGCTAATCAGGAAGACTGTGCCAGTATCTATGTATGATCTAAACCGCTAAGCAGTGGAGCCCATCGAGATCGTCTGGCATGGACAGCACGCGGACGACGAACGCTGTGTTCTAGCTTGATTGCACTGTTCAGGTTTTTCTTTTCTTCTTCATTCGTCCGAGAATACTGCAATGTTCAGCTGAAGAAGTCTTAACGACGACGACAACGACCAGAGGGACTAGTTGGTTCTGTGATCTCAACGGCGCGATGCACGCTCATTCCAAAGCTTGATTCCTGGTTTCCGAGGATCGAACAATGCTTGGACGGCCGCTCGGGTTCGTGGCATTCAGAATATTGAAAATGGTTGCAGATCAGAGCGATCGACAACGCACGAACAGTACAGGCAGGGCAGGGAGACGCGATGGTTGATGCCTGCGGCGGCGGCGGCGGCGGCGGAGCCCGGCGACCCACTGCGCCGGCGGACGGGGTGGGGTGGCAGCAGCATGCAAGTTTTTGGGGTTTGATCCACTGACAATGCACTCGGCTGCTAAATCTGAAACGATAACTCCAACAGCACACACCACCAACTAGGCTCGCAAAAGGGTCGAACGGGGAGATCGAGGTTTAGATCTCGGTGATGCGATATGATCTCCTGACAACATGACGATGATGACTTTTTGCTGGCGAATTGACCCATGGCAAAAGGATACAGACATATGGGAAAAAATGGGGTGGGGCGGGCCTCTCCGTGAGGCCCCTCCATTCACTTTAATAAAATGGTCTACTAGAGACGTTTTTATTTAGACACTTTTTATTACGTCTCTACACCCACAATGAGATAGCACGTAAAGACATTTCTCGAGACGTTTTTATTGCGTCTCTACCTGCTTGCCTCGCTATTGCCCCCTCGCCCCGACGCCCATCTCCCAAATCCCCTCGCCCCGACGCCCATCTCCCATCTCCCTTCCCCTCCCGGCTCCCGCATCTCCCAAATCCCCTCGCCCTCACCCTCGCCGCCGCCTCCGCCGCGTTCCTCCTCCCTCGCCGCCGTCGCCTCCCTTCCCCACGTTGCCCTCTTCTTCAACGACCTCCTATCGTGGGCCCACCTTGGGCCCGGTTCGCCCGCGTTGTCCCTCCTCGCCCACCTCCTCCTGCGCCTCCCCGCTGCTCAGGACCACTACGCTAGGGCCGCCCACCAGCGCCGTTCGGGCTCTTCCTCTGAGGCGATGGGGCCAGGTGTTGTGCTCCTCGGCACAGGGCTTGCTTGCTTGTTGCTTTCGCTGTGAGCTCTTGCATATTCCCCACCGGCAGGCGAGGCGAGGCGCCTTGACGATCAATTTCGATTGCCTGTTCGCGTATGTCCCTTGCTCATTTTGGTTTAGTTGATTTTTGCAGAGATCTGCTACATCTGTGATTCCTGCTGTTGAAGTTGAGCCCCTAGGATGTTCATTTAATCCTCCATTTGAAGCCCATCAAGTATGTGTTTGAATTTATGTTCTAAAGCTTCAGATATTGGCAGAGTTACCCTCTTCTTAGTAATAAGTAATCCTTAGGCTAATGGATATATCACTTTTACTAAAAAAAACTTATGTAGTACGAATTGGTGTTTGTAGGATTCTCTTGCTCTAGTCGTTGCTGATGAGATGTGTAAAATCTACACGAAAGAGCTGGGACCTAAACCTATGCCACTTATAGTTCCCGGTGAAGCAATCACTGAAGAAGATGTGAGTTTTATGGTTGAGGCTTATACATAGCTGATAGCTCCATCAACAGATTTTTGAAATTTCTACAATCTCCTATCCTTCTATTAGAAGCCTTAACTGTTCTTATAAATACTCAACTGTCAGTTTGTGTTAGAATTTGTGAACTTGGATGCGCACTATGAATCTAAATGTTTTGGAGAGTTAGGTTGCATATAAGATGACAGTTTTATTCTGGAAAATCTACCTTGCACCAAGCTATTAAAGTAAATTTCGTTGTAGTGCAATATTGATTTATTGAAAAAGATGGCCATCCAAAAATGATATTTCAAACAGCACAAGTATACCTGTGTTGAACAATTGAGATTTTTTTTCTTTCTAGTCTCTTAGAGGCACTATAAGTATCATGAAAGCACAAAGTTATTTGATATTTCAAACAGCAGAGGTATAAGAATAGAGCATGCCTGGTTCCTTCCATCTAGATTGTAATGTTAGTATACACAATGCAATTTGAGTTCTGCTAGTTCATGTGTATTGGAATTGGATTGCTTGAATCCTTGAATTAGAAATGCAGAAATCAAGATTTATAAGGATATTTAAAATGAGACATCAATGGCAAGTAAACACATTCATTAAAACATCTTTTGCAGGCTACGTTTTGTAAGCCGTATGACCTGTAAGTATGTTAGTATTTTACCTTTATTTTATCCGGAAACCATTTCAGAGTATTCGTCTGCCCTTGACTTTTGAAATAAAATAGTATGGTTCTGCACCTTACTAGTGGATTGTGCGCTTGTGATGTTACATGTCGGGACCCAAAATATGAAATTCTAGACCCTCTGTGTACAATGCACTAGTCCAGGATCACGCTAGTGCACACAGTGTCAACATAGGTGAATATCGATCCACACAAGCGATTATTAACATAACGAGTAGTTTGATAACAAATAGTTGTTTTGACCTTATGGTCGAGTTACAATTATTAAGCCCGCAGAGAACTAGCAAGAAATAAAATAGCGGTGAGCGAAGAAAACTTGGCGGAATCCCATCAATTCACCACAGGCAACTGACTGGGATCAAGACCCTACGATCAAGCACCTTCGATGAACTCCTCCTCGAAAGCAGACGAAGACTCCTCTTCTTCTGTTGCATGTTTTACAACAATCATGAGTACACACCGTACTCGTAAGTCATACCACAGAAATGCAATTATGGATGCAGGCTTATTCCAAAGGAATGGCTTCTGTGGTTCTTTTGCAGAAATGCAGCATTTGCAATTTAAATACAAGTAATAGATTGAAAACATAAGTAAAACAAATAGACAGTAATAATTTGACAGTTTTAGTTCACAAAGACACATAGCCTAAACAAGTTATTCACATAGCCATACGACTTAGGTCACACAACTCCCTTCCCAAGGTTTTATGAAAATCTACCCCTCGTGTGAAATCCCCGAGCATGTCCATGACCGCGGACGCGGCTATTCGAATAGATTGTTTAACACTCTGTAGAGGTTGTACACTTTACCCACAAGATACAACTAGTGTAGCTAGCACTAGCCGTAACAAAAGCAGTTGAAGCGTCATCTCGACATTGACACTCGGTATGCTTATCATACGAGGCCTTTACCGTTGGACAGGGACACGGTGAACCGCCCGTGATGCGACTACTTGGTAGTACACACCTCCACCCAATCCGACACAGCTAACCTACAATCTGAGTAATCAATACCAAGACTCCATAACTTACTAAGTTAGGCCCGTCCCATTAGGCATGTGGTTGTACGAAAGGCTCAGTTCAATGGCGCACAAAGTTAAGTTCTTAGTTGACCGGGGCAAGACTTCCCAATGTTAACCTATCATTCCCGCCAACACAGATCCACCATAAAAGTATACCAGACCACTTGCCCCCATCCAAAACCTTTTTCCACCCTGTTGGTTAAGTGCAACATATGCCATCAACGAGTAATAGCACATAGTACACACAGTTTCTATCACATAGTTTCATAGTCACTTAGTCAAGTTTATATTTGCAACTACATGAGATGATGACTCGTGGTATGGCTAATTAACTAATCGCATCTAACCAACCCACATTGGTAATACAATAGCACCAACTAAATAAACCAAACTAGGGTGACAAAAGATTATGGCATACAATTAGACAAGGAGGTCATAACAAATTGGACATTAACTAATCCCAAAAGCATTGAAATAAATAATTAAAGTAAATGCAATACTTTGAATCAATATAACTTTTGAAAACTAGGTTCGATATGATCAAAGGTATAACTTGCCTTGGAAAAGGTCTTGGTATTACTCTTGGTCTTGAGATGCTCCTTGCTCTTCAAAACCTCCCGAGGTATCAACGTCTACTCGCAAACGAAATAAACAAACAAAACAAAATAAATAAAAATAGAGGCAAAACAAACTCCAAAAATTAAATAAAAATCCCAGATAGGTAGATCTTGAATTTAGATGAATTTAGAAATTTGAATGGGCTCAATCGGAGTTCGGATGCAAAAGATATGGGCTTGGGAAGATTAAAAATCTAAAGAAACCCTAATTTTGGATTATCCCGAATTATTATTTTACAGAAAAATGGAATAATGACGTCGGCTGACGTCAGCGAAGGAAATTCCGAATTAAAAATAAATCTGGAGAAAAGGTTGTGTGGCTGACATGTGGGCCCTCGGTCCATGGGTTCACAGAATAGTCAACTGACACGTAGGGAACCACACGTCAGAGACTCGGCCCATGGTGGAACAGGTTCACCGAGATGGTTGGTTCTAGATTGGGGTGAGATGGCACGCGGCGCTGACAGGGATGCCACGCCAGCAACGGAGGCAATGTGGCGTAGATGTGGCGGTGAGATGGCCTGGTGACCTGGCGTCCACGTCTACAGTGACGTCAACGCCGGCGAGGTCTTCGGTTCATCCGGCAATGGCGCTCTGAGGCTCGCCGTGATAGCGGATGGCCCAGGTAGAGAGGCTATTGCGAACCTAGTGGTGGGCTTCTTGGCACGGAAGAACGACGGTGGTGGCCGGAATTGCCGTCGGAGCGGAGGAGGACGAGCGGCTGTTATCGGGGATGATCACCAGAGACGTCCAGGAGCAGCGAAGGGGTGCACGAGGTTGCGGCTGCGATGAGGAAGGCGATGGCGACGACCACCGAGACGGGGCACGGCCGACGACGGCGGAATTCGAAGTTTTGGCTTGCGGCTCCAAAAACCTAAACTCCAAATTGCGGTGGCGACGGAGCTTTAGGAGAGGAACGGGGTGGGGCTTCGGGATGAGGAGGCAAGGGCGAACCCTAGGGGCCTTTTTATACCCTGAGATCGGGCGCAGATAAGGAATCCCCAAAACTGGAAAATCTCGGACTTGTTTGTTCTTAGAGATAGAGAACGAATTGAGATAAGATTTCACCGGAAACGGATACGGGAGAGATAGGGATGAGATTCTAAGCGTTTTAGAGATAAGATTTAGTTGGAGATTTTGATTTGTCGTACGGAGCTTGGAGCCAAGCGACCATAGCAAGCAAGGCGCGAGTTGGACTCATGAGGAAAAGCGAGCGAGGACGAAAACTCGGCAGATCCCACTGTCGGTGGATCTTGGGCCTTGAAGCAAGCAATGGCTGACTCTGGCGTTGATCCAACAGCACAATTCAATCGGATGACCCACGAGATAAAGGCGAGTTGAGTGCTTGCGAGAAAGCGGGCGAGGAGCGAATGAGGTGGGCCGCCTGGAGCGGGCCAAATAGGAATAGGAGTTGGGTTTTAGCCCAAAGATTATCTGAGATTTTAAATAGTTTTTTTCTTTTTAAGAAAATACCAGAAATCCAAATAAGCAATAGAAAATAGCAATTGAACTTGGAAAAATTCTAGAAAAATCTAGAAAATATATCCAAGCTCAAGGAACCCAAATAAAATAGTTTTGACCATTGTTGATGTTGACTTTAAATTGTTTTGATGTACAAAGTCCATGTTTAAGCTTTTGAATTAAAATCAAATAAAATCCAAATGGTAAATTTTCTCCTACTACCTATTTAGAAGATTTTTAAAGCTTAGAAAAATTGGGATGTTACATTACATACGAGTCTGCATACAATTGATTACTACCTTTTGTTCTTTCACCTAGCCTGCATAAATTTTTTCTTGATGCTGATGATGGAGATGAAGATGTTGCAGAAGGTGATGGAGACCAGGATACTGATGCCTTGGTTGGATAGAGGTTAAACTCGACTATATTCATGAAACTCTGTAGAACAATTTTGGACTTTAACACATGATACTTTTATTTTCAAAGCTTTCATGGTTACTAAATGTAAATGATGGTTGTAAAAGCTTAGTGACATCCTATTTTTTTGGTTAAATGCTTATATATTCTGCAAGGGAGTTATTATTTTAGAAATTTTTGTGATGTTATGTGTTACATATGTTCTATTGTTCCTCGATTTCTACCATTAGAAGCTAACAGAGCAAAGCATGGGATATTCATTTAGGGCATCTGCTCAGTAATTATGTGATGTTATTCATATATAGGCTAAATTGTTTCTTCTTGATGCCACTGCATAAGTTGTGGTGATTTCTTGATGGTTTGGTTTTGTGGATTGGTGCAGGAGGCGTGAGGGCGCGGGCGGATTCATGTATAGGCTAAACTGTTGCTTCTCGATGCCACATGCATATATGGTGGCTTCTTCTCTCCATCAACTTTGAATATTTCAGGTCACGCCAGACCAATCAAGCTGACTGCATTTTCTTCAGAAGTTCAACTTTTCCTTCCTTTGCAACATAAACTTCAGCTCCATTATCTCGCCTAGCATTAGAAATTGGTGGATGGCATTTATCTTTATGACCTTGTCTCCAATGGGCTATTTGGCATTTAAAGGAACTGCAACAAGGAAGGTGTCATTGAAGTTGAACTAGTAACACGGTAAGAATCTTATGTATCATGCTTTTCTTAATCATATGGTGGCTGGAGCAATGCAATATCAGGAGGAAACGTAGGATGAACATGTTTGTTGAAGGTTATCCAACTATTTATTGCTTTCTTATCTGCCAGGACTCTTTTAGGCCTTCATATTTTAGCTTGTATTATTACAAGCATGTGTGAATACATATTCCGAAAGTGACCATGCGACTGAAAAAAAAGTAATGCCAGTGAACCTTGAATTGTCATGCATGAACAGCAGTAACATTGCTCGAGTTGTTTGCTGACAAAAAAAGCAGCCATTATTCTTAAGCCAAGGTATTTGCAAATTAATTGATTCCCATATTAATTAGATGCACTATGTTTATGTCTTTTTTCAAAATAAACATTGCATTCTTCAAAATGGACCGGTAGCATGATTCACTATTTCTTATTCTTTATCATTTCTATCTTCACAATTTGCTACTTCAAAAAAAAAAAAGAAGTGCCCTTGCGGTTCCTGTGCTTTCAATTTCGTATTGTGTATTTTCTTTGTTTTCGATAAATGCAACTCTTCTTATGTCATACATACATGATTTCTTTTTGAGACATGAATAACATAATAAACAAGTTTATCATTGAACAAGTACCAGGCGCTGTGATTTGGAGGTGGGTTAGGCTATTTGTTCCTGAAAACGCTGCCGTTGCCGCTGCCCTCTAACCACTCGTCGCCTGATTTAGTTGTAAGATTTGTAGGAATTTTTTTTTGGTGTGTTTGCACCTTTGCATGTGGATGCTAGATTCAGTTGTTAACTCGATTCAATCCGCAACGGAGTGTCTATGTTTTTTCTTCTGATTTTATTATATATTGACAATGTAATTCTACATTTGAAATGGCTTTACCTAAGATCTGGAACTTCTTATGAAAATACTATATCCTCTGAATATTTGTAGTTTAACTAGCGATAAAATATTTCTACTGAACAAAATAAAAATGGAAGTCTCTAGCTCAATCTAAATACGTGCATGAATACGTATCTATGTTTCTTGGCACGCAATCAAGCGTCACTAGAGAGAGTAGAGACAATATGGAAATGCATACATGAAAGTGTCTCCAAGGTTGTAGAAACGCAATCTAAACGACTCATATCATTGTAGACGCGCTTAACAATATGTCTCTATGATCTTTGACACAGTACGTGGGGAGACGCTCCAGAGACGCTTTACAAAAACGACTCTACGTTGCTATAGAGATGATTGAAAATGTCTTTAACCCATAAAATAGACGTCTCTACAGGACTTTTGTGTTGTAGTAATCGGTAGTTCTTCTTCTCTCCCGCGCGATCCAAATGACCGAGGAGGGCCTCACCAGAGGCTTTCCTTCCCAGATATATGCACTACTACAGAACAGACCTTTGGTCGAAGCGCCAAATGGGCAATAGTCTCGGAGAAAATTGCGTCCGGGACCAAAAGATCTTTAGTCGGTTGGTAACACCAACCAGGACTAAACGCCCCCGCCCAACGGCTCTGGTGGCGAGCTTTTGCGGGAGGACATTTAGTCGGTTGGTGTTACCAAGGGACTAAATGTCAACCTTTAGTCATTGGTACTACAATCCGGGACTAAATCTTTAGTCCCGGATTGTAGTACCAACTTGGACTAAGGTTGGCATTTAGTCGGTTGGTAACACCAACCGGGACTAAATCCTTCTATTAAACTCTGTTTGGCGTTAAATCACAGAGGAGGAACGCCGCCGTCGTCATGCCAGGCCACGCCATTGCCATTGTCACCACCCGAGCCGTTCATTCACTCAACCGTATTCACCGGCGTGTTCGCGGTAAGCTCTGATGCTAACCTGCCGTCCATTATGAAAAATATGAAATGTGAAATTTGAATAATTTTTATATGTTATAAAATTGCCAATTAATTCATAAATGGAACTTTCATGATTTTTGTAGGCCACAATAAATTTCCAAAAATCATGAAATTTGTTTTTCCACTAAGTTACACTGTGAACAGTCCATATAAAAATTTTAAGACTATTTGGACAAAGTTGAATTTATACCTATTTTATGCTTATTTATTTAATTATTATTCCATGAATTTTGTAGGCTAAATTAATGATCCAAAAATTCTGAAAATTGTTTTGCCATCTAATTAGGCTATGAACTATCTGTACAAAAATTTTGGGATCAATCTGAAGACTTTTATTTTTCACCTTATTTAATAATTATTTAAATAAATGAAAAATGACTTTTACATGTGTTAGTTAGGTTAAGCTTTGAGGGTGTTTGATGAGATAAGTCTTATCTTATCAGATCCAACCTCTTGGGTAAAAATAATAAATATTAATTTTGTTTTAATAAATAAGTTTAATATTTAATTATTAAGTAATTAGTTAATCTCTTAATTAGCTTAATCACTTAGTTATTGTTTGCCTTTTGGATTGATTGTTGACCTAGGGTCATTCACCCTTAATGACTTTGGGCAATTTAGTTAATTATTAATTATCATTTAACTTGATGTCCCTTCTCCTTAAGCTTACTGTTTTGCGTTAAATCACGAGAGTCAGGGAGCGTCGTCGTCATGCATGGGACACTCCGTATTCTTAGGGCAAGGCGAAGCTCCTAGTCTGTATTTGTCAAATAGTGCTGATTCTTTGAAAATTCAAAATAAATTCATCTTAATTTCAAAAATTCTAAAAATTTTGGGTAGCCTCTCTATCATGTGTACTATCCGGGAAAAATTTGAAACTTGAAATTTAATTATGTGATATGTCATATAATGCGAGCGATGACCGCCATTGGATGTACAATGCGATCGCCGCTCAAAGAGTTCATTGATGGCGTGCATTATTTCTTAAAGTGGCCGAGGCAAACAAGCGGGATGGTTTCATGTCTTTGTCCATGTGCCTGTGTAAGAATTTGAAGGAATATTCGGCTCAAGGAGTCTTCACTCACACTTGTTGAAGTCGGGTTTCATGCCAAACTATATTTGTTGGACCAAGCACGGAGAAACCGGGGTTATAATGGAAGAAGGTGAAGAAGAACAATTGGACCCTAACGACATTATTGCTCAATACGGTGACCGATGATCTTGCAATGGGCGAAAGTGAAGAAGAGGCGGGCGAAGACACACTCGTGAAGATGATGCTCTTGGTGATGTCATTCGTGATGCACAAAGAGATTGCGAAAGTGAAAAGGAGAAGGCTAAGTTTGACCGCATGCTAGAGGATCACAAGAAATTACTATACCGTCCGTAGAAGATGGGCAAAAAAGTTGGGTACAACCTTGGAGTTGCTACAATGGAAGGCCTGAGAATGGTGTATCCGACAAGGCATTTGGGCAATTCTTGAAGATCCAAAAAAGATGCTTAGAAGCCTAACGAATTGCACGCCACTACGTCTGAAGCAAAGCAATTAAATGCGCCCTTTGGGATTAGAAATCCGGAAGATACATGCATGTCCTAATGATCGCATCTGTATCGTGGCAAGGACTACGAGAATTTGGATGAATGCCCGTATGCAAAGCGTCGCGGTATAAGATCGGCGAGATGACCTGGCGATGTTGAGGGCGAAGAACGCGTCGGGAAGAAAATCCTGCCAAGGTTATGTGGTATGCTCCTATAATACCACACCAAGCGCCTGTTCATAAACAAGGACCATGCAAAGTTGTCGCGATGGCACAAAGAAGACCGTAAGGTAGACAACATGTTGAGACACCCTGGCGATGGGTCCCGGTGGAGAGCAATAGGCGAGAGAATTCCGGAGTTTGCGGATGGCCAAGAAACCTAAGGTTAAGCTTTAAATGCGGATGGTATGAATCCTTTTGGGGACGAGCACTAGTCATAGCACTTGGCACATTACTCTATGTATCTACAACCTTCCTCCATGGTTATGCATGAAGCGGAAGTTCATTATGATGCCGGTGCTCATCCAAGGCCGAGGCAACTTTGCAACGACATCGATGTCTACCGAGGCCATTAGTTGAGGAACTCTGCTTTTATGGAGCAAACCGGTGTGCGTGTGTGGGATGAGTACAAGCAGGAACACTTCGACCTGCGAGCATTGTTGTTCGTAACAATCAATGATTGGCCTGCTCTAAGTAATCTTCGGAGACGGACAAACAAGGGATACAATGCATGCACACAATGTTTTGATGACATTGACAGTATATATTTGAAAAAATGTCGAAAGGTCGTGTACCTTGGCCATTGTCGTTTTCTTCTTATGAATCACCAACTAAGAAAGAAAGGCAAGCATTTTAACGGTAAGGCGAACACCGAACCAAGCCTCATAACCGAACCGGGAGGATGTACTTGATATGGTCAAGGATGTGCAAGTAGTCTTTGGAAAGGGACAAAGGCGGCGAACACATTAGAAAGATGCTAAGGGACACGCACCCATGTGGAAGAAGAAGTCCATATTTTGGGAGCTACCCTATTGGCAAGTCCTAGAGGTCCATAGCGCGATCGGCGTGATGCACGACAAAGAATCTTTGTGTGAACACTGCTAGGATTCATGGATGTGTATGGAAAGTCTAAGGATTCACTCAAAGCACGACAGGACTTGCGGCGCATGAAAGAACGAGACAACTGCATCCGAGAGAAGGCAGGGCGATGGGCGCCATTACTTAAGACACTGCTAGCTTCACTCTTAGCAAAGAAGAGAAGGAAAGCATGTTTGAATGCCTAAATGACATCAAGGTCCCATCTGGATTCTCCTCCAATATAAAGCGTATAATAAATGTGCGGAGAAGAAATTCCTACACTTAAAGTCCCATAGCGCCACGTGCTTATGCGCAATTGCTTAGATTGCTTTAAGAGAATTCTACCTCCACATGTACGTCGGCCACCGTGAAGCTATGTGCATTCCTCAATGCAATTTCTCGAAGGCAATCAATCCAATGGAACTAGCTACTCTCTGAGAATGATGTGGTTCAATGTCTTGTCGACTTTGAGTTGGTGTTCCTCCATCCTTCTTTAATATCATGACACACCTCCTAGTTCACTGGTCAAGGAGATTAATATTCTCGGTCTGTGTTCCTACACAACATGTTCCCCTTTGAGAGGTTCATGGGAGTCTGAAGAAATATGTTCACCGGCGTGCTCGGCGAAGGAAGCATCGCCAAGGGCTACGGGACGAGAGGAGGTCATTGAGTTACGTGTTGACTTCATTCCCGACCTTGACCCGATTGGTGTTCTGAATCGCGACACGAGGGAGACTTAGTGGAAAGGAACACTAGGGAAGAAAACATATATCGATGCAGGGGCGATTATTTCAATAAAGCGCACTACAGTTCTTCAAAACTCCTCCGTGGTGGAGCCGTATGTCGAGTACACAAGGAGTTCCTCGATCCGGTTTCGAGGGAAGAATGAAGCTTGGATTAGGCGTCATCACATGGAAACTTTCGGCGGTTGGTTGCGAAAAGAATGTCGAGGTGATGACAATATTGATGAGCAAGCTGTATTTGTTGGCTAGGCAACCATCGTGGCACATCCTCACGTACAAAGTGCGAGATAAATGGAAATACATTTTACACGTAGCCCAAGATAAAAGGACACGAACCAAAAGCAGTGGTGTCGCGTAGATGCCACAGACCCAAATGGAAAGAGGCAAACATATTATGGCGCATAGAGGAGATTTGGGAACTAGACTACGCACCTAATTTTAAAGTCCCTTTGTTCGGTGCCAATGGGTGAAGATGACGGGAGGCGGGGTAACAATCGACAAGGAGTATGGAATGACAACGGTGGACCTCAACAATATTGGGTACAAAGGCGAACCATTAGTCTTCTAACTGCTGATGTGAATCGGTGTTCTATGTGAAAGACATGTCTACAAAACCCAAGAGAGGGAAAAACGGCGACAAATCAACCAATGAGCTAAAAGCGCCACATAGTTCTTTCGGGGAAAAGAAACATCGTGGGAATTGAGGACAAGTCGGACAAGTCGGAAGATTATGAAAGGGATGACCGAATCCCGCCCTTCAGTGTGACCAAAGACCCAAGCATCTGCTAAATGCCGAGGACACTCCATGGTTCTGGCATGATCATAACCAAGGGTCATCGTCAAGAAGAAGTTCACCATCTGTGCCCGCTTGATATATAGTGATGTTTAATAAATAGTGTGTATTAGAGATTTTATGTAATAATTGTAACCGGATGTTTCTATCATATTTTTCTTGTTTTTTATCGTTTCAAATGAAATTCCTATTCGATAAAAGGACACATGTGGTCACTATAAAAGTCGTTTGAAATGTCAATAAGATAAAAGGAAATGCAACTATTATTTTTTAAAATTTATGCCTAGTATTTAATTTACTATGCATTTAACAAGAATTAGCATATTTATACAAATAAACTTAATACAAAACCCAAGCTGTGAAAACTGGCGGGAGGCGAATAGTGGGGACCTTTAGTCGGTCCGTGTCTGCTTGGGACTAAAGGTCACAAACCGAGACTAAAGGTTCTCTGGAAAATATGTCCCAGCATAAAACCTTTAGTCTGGCCGTGGCACCACCGGGACTAAAGGTCGACCTTTAGTCCCGGTCCGTATTACACTTGGGACTAAAGGTCTTTAGTCCCGTTAGTATACCGCTTGGGACTAAAGGTCCCCTCGATATAACAACAGTGGCTTCTTCCTTCTTCCACCCCTTAGTCTCCTCGCCGTCTCCTCGCGCCGCTCGGCTCCGGCTTCGCCAGCGCCCGGCCTCCTCCTTCCTCCGTGGCGCCCCTCCCGCCACCACCTCCACTCGGCTCCTCCCTCCGCCGCTCCAGCTCGCCCGGCTCCTCCCTCCGCCGCTCCGCTTCGCCTTGGCTCCTCCCTCCGCCGCTCCGGCCCCAGAGCCTGCTCGGTCCCGGCCTCCGAGCCACCTTTCGATATGTCGACGATGTACCATAGGTCCTCATTATCTGAGATTTTGATGATGTTCCTTGATTTTTATTATGCACGATTCTTGATTCATTAATTATCTAACATTTTTTTACTACCGTCTCGATTTATTCGGCATTTATATGTATGGTGTATATCACTCCACCATTGGTCACAAATGCGGTTTGACAAGTATGGCCTAACTACATAGCATAGCACAATGTTTAATTAGATAGTCCTCTTGACAATAGTTGATCTGAACTAAATAAGGTTCGACAATTTAGACCTAACTATAGCACGCATAAGTAGCACAAATGTTTATCTCCCATTTATCGAGAAGAATTGTTACTGGCGTGTGTATGTTTGTAGGATTCTTGCGAATTCAGCGTTCTAAATGGAACTGTCATGTACAATGGGTTTACATCATTTGTCTATAGTCTACATCACGTAAGATTTAAGCTAATGTGGATGAAAGAGAATAAAGAGAGAAATGTCATCTACAATCCTATAGTATTTGTAGCACGAGAACCAAGAAAAGCATTAAAAAATTGTGTGGTGTTTACAATCAGAGGCGACTATATCACCAAAACCCATTGTATAAACTGTTTTTAATGTTGTCTCTGGTAACATAGAGAGTTGATATAGATATGACTATCTGCACCATTGTACATGCCCTTAGGTCTTGGCGTATATCACGAAGATCCGCGTGACACGCTTCACATGCTCTAAATTAACTCTCCATGCAATGCAATTTCAATCATATATAAGCAGCACGCAGCGATGATTGCTGATTTTTTTAATAATGATTTCTACTCTTGATTTCTATTATTAGAGACCACACAGTTTTACAAGAGTTATAACAGAAATAATGAGACGAGAGCTTCTCAAAAGCGACTAAGCCCTCGAGAATACTCCAATTACTGTACAAAATAGTCCACACACTATCGAAAGCAGAAATCCTCGCGGCCTTTTTACGACGACAAACCGCAAAAACGTGGTATGATCGGTTTCACTTCTAAGATTAAGCTCTAGTGGGTAGTTTGCCACCTTTTATGAGCGGTATTCTCTTGACATTCTAGATTGTCTTGAAGCCGATGGTTATCAACCATATCGATATCTCGAGAAAGGGTTGAGATCATTTATTTTTGGGTTTAGTTCAAAGAACACTTGCTCTCATGAATTGCCATGCATGTGTTTGGTTGAATAAGGCATGTTTGGGTGGTCAATGATTATTCTTTACATCTCGCTTTACGAAAATTTCATGAAATTTTAAGATGTTCACCATGTTTATCGCTAACGAGCCTAACGAGTCGAGTTCGAGTTTTTAACGAGCCGAGCCGAGCTCGGTTTTGCTCGTTATCTTAACGAGCCGAAGCCGAGCCGAGCTCGTTTTCTTAACGAGCCTTAACGAAGTCGAGCCGAGCCGAGCCGAGCCGAAGTCACTCGTTATCCACCCCTACCGATCACGAATCGTTCTAACGTCCTACACATATATTTGCGAAATGGCCGACCGAATGACAACATGGGCGATGCCATGATGGATATTATCAACAATGACGCCTTACAAGGTGCCCAATTGAAGGTGATGACAACAATCAAGAAGTAGATGGCGGAGTCGATGCTTTGCCGATTATGAAGATGAGCAAGACAATCTTTGGCGAGGTCTATCTACAATCTCTTATGTATACATGAAATTGAGAATAATTTCATTTGTCGTATAAATATATTTATTTAAATGTTTGTGTTTCTACATTAAGTAGCCCTCTGGATCGGCGACAACAACGGGAAGAGTAGAAATGTACGAGGCCAAGAAGCCGTTGGAGGGTCGGTTCATTCTCTCGAATTCGAGGAGGATCTGAGCAAAGTACTTGGACCACATGCACGAAATTTGTCACCACTTGTGGGTACCTTGTAAGGGACAGGATCGATCAATGCTCGTGAATGGAAGCAAAAGAAAGTTGCTCCTCATATTAGTTTTGTCTCTGATCGTGACAAGGCACTAGTTTGGCAAGATGTCCTTCAACATTTCGCGCTCGTCTGAAGATGAAGCTTTGAAGGAGAGAGTTAGGAAGCGGGCTATGAAGAAGATGGCCACACAATTCCGGTGTTGGAAGAAGAAATTGTACAACACATTTATCAAGAAGAACGGCCTTGATTTCAACACTAAGGCCTACGTCAAGTTGAGGCCGTTTTGGGATGAGTTTATGCAGTTCAAGACATCGGAAGAGGGTGAGGCACGGGTGATAAGGAACCAGCAGAATGCCGACAAAGAAATACCACCATCACTTGGGATCGGTGGCTCTGAGTGCCATTCCTAAGTGGGAAAGAATGGAGCAGGAGATTCTTGCCAAGGGATCGAACGAGAATCAATCAA
The DNA here is from genome assembly GCA_036346405.1 of Phyllostachys edulis. NCBI lineage: Eukaryota > Viridiplantae > Streptophyta > Magnoliopsida > Poales > Poaceae > Phyllostachys > Phyllostachys edulis. The sequence goes on from CM070568.1 coordinate 40,045,013, forward strand.
GCCCGAAAGCGCCAAGTATTGGTTTTTCGGTCATGGGGAAGCACGGACCTAGAGACCGGAAAGATAGTGTATGGCATAAAACTCCAAAGAGCAAAGAGAAAGATTTGCTTATGTTCGAGGCTTGGTGAGAGTGGCAGTGGCAAACCGAGCAGAGATAAGGATGGTGACATCATGCGGAAATCTTGAACACGGTGGGCGAACAAGAGGCTATGGGGAGGTGTCGTGGGAGCATGCCTTCCCTAAAGACAAAGCCACCTATAAAGCCGCCAGAGAAAGAAGTACGAGGAGGCAGAGCGGATGCGAGGATGGAGAAATGGTTCTTGAGTCACGGAAGTGGCTCGTGAAGCGATAGAGCGAGAAAAAGCACTTGAAGCCAAAATGAATGAGGAAATCAAAAGGCAAGTGCAGATAGCGATAAGTTCCATCCAAAGGCAAAAGCGCATCGAGGCGGAGTCAACATCAGCCCCTAATCGGTTGAAAGCGATTGCGCTTCCACGGAGGTGCGGTGATTCAACATGACGCAGGCTGCGCTTCCCGTGGATGACATCACCGATCCTCTCACGACATGTGATTTGCACATTCGAGGGAATGCCACGGTCATGGTGGCTATCGGTGTTGTATCTCGTGTCGACCCTACGAAGACACCAAGATGCCATGGGGCATTAATACCTCTGGATATGCTAGCGTCTCGGTGGATAGAGTTGTGAAAGGTAATAGCAATGTGCCTCTTGACATTGAAGGAGGTGATGGGAGAAGACTTTAGGAGAAGCGGAGAAGACATTCATATGTTGGCGCAAGCGCTATATCATTATTCCTAGGCGTCACCTCCTCCTCCTCAACAACCTAACCCTAGGTGCGGATGAAAGTGAGCGAAACATTTTTCACTAATTATGTATTGGCTTAAATAACGGTTTACTCATACCACGTTGTTTTCGTGAGAACCTCCCCAACCTAAGTCCAATTATCCATTCACCACAGTCACAGTGTTGCAGGCGATGACAATGAAGTGGAAGACACGGTGCATCCCCACCGCCCCACCGGGCTCCAACGCCGACACGGCCCCCGGCAAGCTCCATCGCCTCCACGGCGGGCTCCAACGCCGACACCGGCCGCTCCATCGCCTCCACGGCGGGCTCCAACGCCGCCACCGGCCCCATTGCCTCCACGGCGGGCTCCAACGCCGACACCGGCCGGCCCTCTGCCAAAGAAGAGGCGCACCCCACAAACGAAGGCGTCGGCCCCACCACCGCCGAAGAAGAAAGCCTTAGGAGAACACCGGCTATTTCTAAGACGACGAAACTTTCCTATGAGAAGATCGCCGAGAAATAGATGCTTGATGAAACAGATGTGGACAGTTTCTTCGCGAAAGTCAAGGCTAAAAGTAAAGCAAAGCGAAACCCTGAGAAGCCGTACTTCTTCGTACGTCCAGAAGTTCTAAGGCAAAGGGTGGACGCTCACCAGAAAAAGTTACATCATGCTCGTAAGGATTCGCCACTATCGGACTATGACCGCACTCTCACCAAGTCAATTGAGGAGGCGAAGAAGAAAGAAGAGAGCACGGAAGGGTGTTGCCTGACTCGGGAACAATCACAACAATCGATGCCCCGCTAGTTATTGGGAATGAATATGGTTCAAACACGAGCGTGCTAGAACAGATATCAGGAAATGTGCATTTGGATCAACTTGATGAATTTTTAGCGGAAGCTGGTCTAAGCATTTCCCAAATGCTCGTGAGCACACATCAAAAGTGCTCAGGAAGTTGATCATTGGAAGAAGGAATATGTATATGGCAAGAGTCTATACAACCCCGAGAAGCTCATGGAACTTAAATGCATAAATGTACTTGTTAAACGAGTGGTACATGGCGGCGTGTCGCAGTAAAAGCGGATGACTATATTTGCGTCAAAATTAGAAACCATCATTACTTAGTGGCGATGACATTATAATGGTTCGGTTTAATGAGTTACACCGGCTATGCCACATGAGCGCTCTAGACAAATCTCTCATCATTTGCTTTTATGCATGCGTGATTCTTTCTTTTAATAATCTCACTCTAGCATATGTATATGTATAAGTAATTATCCTCACACTAGCTAGCATGTCTATACATATGCAGAGACATGATGAGAGACCTCACTGCGAGAAACGACAAGAACATTGGTTTCGTTGATCCATATATCGTATTCAAGGACCCAAACACTCCCTACGATCAATGGAGACCTCAAGCGGAGAGGAATTTCCGGAGGTTCTTGATCAACCAAAAGAACAAAAGATTTATACTCTTCCCTACAACTTTGGGTGAGTGTTGTTATCGTGTGCACATTTTACTTTCCTTACTCAATCCAACATAAAGATATATATGTTGACTCTATAAACAAATCACGATTTTCCTTTGGATCTTGATTGTCTTCGATCTCTCCGACGGTCATTTGCTAATCTATGACTCGTTGAGAAAACCGCAGAAGATTACCAAGATATGATAGACATTATCCGGGGTAACCCGATCTTTAAATATTTATTCTGCTCTTTAACTCTACAATAGTTAATTAACGATCAATTATTAGGCGGGGTTTGGGCTTGGTTCGATTCGGCTACACCGTCCGGATCTGAAAGCGCCACTTCTGATCCACACCGATCGGGTGTAAGTTGTACTAGCTCCCGCATCTTTACCTTATCATGCTTGACTCACGCGGGATACGAGAGTAATCTTTTATATCGCATGCATGGATTCTCTGGCTGACCACCGAGCAACAATTTGTGTGGATACTACGTTTGCGAGTTCCTCACGGTGTATGCAAAAGAACCCATCTCTGATCTGTAAAGTACGTAACAAGTATATATAATAAATCCATTTTATTTATTTGTTGCTATTAAATAAATCTTATGTATATTAATACTTCTTTCGTTTAATGCAAATTGAAGGAGATATGGTTGAAGGAGCAGTGTTGGATATGGACCGCCTCAAAGGAATTCAAGAGACAATCGCAGATTTCTTAATGAGCATGTCCTCAAGCCCGACACCGAGTTCTACTTTAACCAGATGAACAATTGAAGCCAAACCGGAACGAACATTTGTATGACATTTAAGTGGAGGACAACATTTGTGTTGTAAATACCAAGGATGCATGAATAATGTTGTAAATTTTATGTGCATATATATATATATATATTATACATATATATAGCTCCATAATATATATAGTTTCATACTTTATTTGTGTGTAATAATGTTCCAAACTAAATTATATGTGGGCGTATACATATATTAGCGGCGAAGAATACGCATTTGAAAACCTAATGTAATTGTAAAACCAAAATCAATAATGAATTGAAATGGAAACAAAAAAGAAAAAAAACACCTTTAGTCGGTTGGTAATACCATCAAGGATTAAAAGGCGACCCCCTTTTAGTCGGTTGGTATTACCAACCGACTAAAGGTCGGCCTTTAGTCCGGGCCTAGGACCGGGACTAAAGGTGAACATTTAGTCTCGATTTCTAGTCCGGCTCTATAACCGGGACTAGAGGCCCTTTAGGTCCGGGACCAAAGGTCTGTTCTGTAGTAGTGATGGGTATAGTGCAAGTGATCTATCTAAGCAGTGGAGCCCAGTGACACTGTTTGGCATGGATGAGCAACATGCACGCAGGCGATGAGTTGGATCCTACTGTGTGCTTTATGCTTGATTGCATGTATAATTCAGTTTTCGATCATGACTAGCAAAATAATTGCATGTATAATTCAGTTTTCGATAATGACTAGCAAAATAATTGCGCCCCCAGTTAACAGTACAGTACCGTCGGCAACTTATCCCAGAACTTGAGATATGATCATGATGGACAGGAGAGCTCATAATTAACTCATGCGACAAAGGGCTATGTTAGTGCAAAATTACAAAAGATCGCAACAAAATTTGCAGATTATTCCAAGGTATCTCTCTCTCTCTCTCTCTCTCTCTCTCTCTGTCTGGAGGTGTTTATTTCAAAGGTTTCGCTGCAAAGAAATAATCTCAGTAGCTTCAGCATGGATCTGCACAGAATGAGTACGGCGCTACGGGCTTCTAAAATAAACTTAACTACGTTACTGGGCTGTTGCCCATTTCAGCCCGGCCGTACGCCATTCATCGCGGGAGAATTAAGGAACTAAGCTGGGAACTTTGCATATGGGCCTGAATATATATATATATATATAGTGCTAATGGGTAATTAAGTGTTAAGGTACTAATGCCAATCTTGACCGTTGGAGGTGGGAGTATGCAGAGTGCCTAATGAAGACGCATTAGAGGTAAGAGCATGCAAGGTGATTAAATGGTTTAGAGGTTGAAGCCCGTATTAATCTTGGTTGTTCAATCCAGATCCAACGGTTAAGATTGATATTAGCACCTTAGCACTAAATTTCCCATCAGCACTAGATATGTTCTCACATATATATGAAAATGGTATGGTACTCCTGGAGTACGTGCTCTCACCCCTCATATACCACTTAAATCGTATGATAATACCTCTTTATCAATTTGAGTATGCTCCAATAATAATTATAAGATACCTCAAAGTGAGTTTCATGGAAATCCACTTTTATACCAAAATCCGTGTACATACTTCTTTTATATATGAAAAATGGTATATAGTAAAAATAAAGGGCTTCAATGAAATTTTTTCAATCAAGTCACATTGGAGTATTTTATAATTGGTATTTAAGTATACTGAAAGTGATAAAGAAATATATCTGTTTAAGTGGTACTCCCTCTGTATTTAAATAGATGACGCCCTCCAACATAAACCATGCTTAGCAGACGACATGTATAAAAAACGGAGAGAGTATATTGGAAGTGAGAGTACGTATTCCCAATGGTACGGCCGTCTCACACACACACACACACACACACACACACACACACACACACACTCCGCTGCCCCCTCTTCCCCTTCGCCCACGCCGCCCCCTCCTCCCCCAGCTGCCACACCCCGCCGCCTTCCTCCTCCCCTTCGGCCTGTGCCACCCCCGCCACTCCCTCCTCCCCTAGCCATGATGCCTCCGCTGCCCCCTCTCCCGACACGCGTGGATCTAGACCCGACAGGTGGGTGGCTAAGGGTCCACAGCCGCCACGAACGGTTTAGCCATGACAGCGACTCGGAGGTGGTGGGCGGCTCGGAAGCCACAAATGGATGCATAGTTCCATAGCCCAACACACAAAGCTTGCATCCACAAGGTTCAGTATTTTAGTTCTTGGATTGTAATGCATGTTTCCTTTGTATAGTGGGAATTTTGCATTTGGATTTTAACTTCTTATAGTTTAATTGGTTTCTTGTTACCTGAAAAGGCTTAACCGATTCGTTTTCTGACTCTCTTGTGGTACCAGTTGCCTTATCACCTAGAAGATTACGTGTTGTGTGTGTATCCCGAGAGTGTCTCCAAAGGCCTCGGGAATGCCAACATCAATTTTGTGCCGTTGGATGATGAGATGATTGTTTGTTACACAATTAGTGAATCCTCATGATGCGATCTGGAAGGAAGGATTATCCGCCTACCATCGGTGAGCTTCTTCCAGTCTTGTTCAGGTACTTCTAACTTGCCTACCATCGCTGCTAATTATCATTTTAATTCATTGCGAGCTCCGTTTAGCTGCCACACCTATAAATTTAAATTCGAAAATTTCCCATTCGTACAGTAAGCAAATTTTAGGTGGTACCATGGTTCTGTGATCAATAACTCCTCATGTGTTAAGGTTTGATGTGCTGCATGAAAAGTTGAATAAAATCTCAGATGTATTTTGGTGGACACAACATTTTTTTTAAGCAAACATTGGTAAGAGGATAACCGAGAGGTTGTGGTGTGAAGAAAGAAATATTTAATGTGATTATCAGGGGTCGGGATTTAGTGTTCCCATTTCATACATTATGCTTTCATAGTCCTCTGAAGTATTATAAAAATTCCTCAAAAAAAATAATGTTAAGTAATAGGCAGTGTGGCAGTCGATTCTACTAAGTTTCAGCTTTGGTCTAACCTGTTGAAGAACGAGCAGCTATGACTGCATCTATGCGTCCATTTTTAATTTTTAAGATTTAGATATTGCATGACATTACATTTATCCTCACAATACAAGCAGACCCAACATGAAGTTTAAACCCTAAGGAAACTAATTTTTTTGTGTACTGCACTTCATGAAAGTTTACCTGAAGATATGTCCACAATTTTTTGGAGATTTTTTGTTATGATAATTTGGAGGCATGGTAGCGTTGTACGTATAGTATCACAAGTAAGAGAAGTTTTTGCGGAGAGATGGCTTAAGTGTTTCAGTTTCACTACTGAACTGAGGGGTTGCCATGATCAGAGATAGGACACCCCTTTACCCTTGAGTAAGCTTGAGGCCACCATAGCATGTTGTGCTAAATACGTTGCACACTAGATTCAAAGTGCGTTTTCAGTTTTACTCTTATGTGCTACTACTCCAATTTTAGTGAGAGTTGAGTTATTCATGTCTTCTGATCAAATAATTTTATTTACTACATTTTGCCTTGTCCCGTACTGTAGAAATAGGGAAATGATTTTACAATGCTATCTAAAAATTACTCCCTATTTCCGGAGTTGGTCCTTAGGAATAACAAGCTTATAAAGATTCTTGATGCCAGCATCTTCAAGGGTCTTTTGGTGTTTGATGCATCTTTCAATGCGATATCTTCCTTAAATGGGCTATCCAAGGTTTCCAGCACATTGAAAGAACTCTATGTTTCAAAGAATGAAGTTGCAAAGATGGAAGACTTGAACACTTCCATGCATTAGAAATTCTTGAACTTGGTATCAACAGATTAAGGGTAAGCATTTTGGAGTTTTTTTAAATGTTGGTGTTCACTGCAAGTTATTTCCTCTGGCCAATGAACTTAACCATATCTGATATTCTGATGATGCATGCTGTAGTACAAGACTTATTTATATCCTTGACCCTATAGCCCCTACATTCTTACATGTTCCAATGCATTTCAGGTGATGGAAAATCTCGAAACCTTAACAAATCGACAAGAGCTATGGCTGGGAAGAAACCGAATCCGAGCAGTCAACTTATGTGGTTTGAAATCAATCAAAAAATTAGGTTTGCAAAGCAACAGGTTGACTTCAATGAATGGGTTTCAAGTACTATATAATAATTCCCCCAATTCCCTTGCCTTTCCCGGTCTAATTGCTACATGTTAATCTATCCATTATTCTTTAATTCAGGAATGTGTTGCCCTAGAGGAGCTGTACCTCAGGCATAATGGAATCCAAAAGACGGAAGGCCTATCTTCCTTGCAGAACCTTCGTGTTTTAGATGTTTCATCTAACAAGCTAACTGCTGTAGAATATATTGAAAACTTAACCAGGTAACATGATACTATGTGACTGATAGTTTATCTTTATCATCCTCATCATCCTCAGCGCTCCAAAATTCGTGCAAAAAATTCGCAAATATTCGTGTCAGGGAGGGAAATCTGCATCAACTTTAATTTGCAAAGGTAAACAATCTATGAACTCAAAATTTTAATTTCCGAGTAGTAAGTAGTAGCAGGTGATGCAATAGGAGGAGTTAATGTTTTTGTTTATTATTGTATGAAATAAAATTTATATTTATTATGTGGTTTAGTATCCAGCTGATATGTATCACTCTCTTTTAAGGTTTTGTTGCAACGCACAGACACCCTATTAGTGTATATACACACACACAACTTGTGGGATCTGAGGCACCGCAATGCCTCAACTTCATCCAGCGGCTAAAGCTGCATTACAGAATCGTCTTCATCTCGCCTGCAACAAAAAGTAATCCTCAACTCCTAGACGGCTAAACAACAGAAAGTAATTGTGCCTTGCCTGCAACAAAATTGCTGGGATGCCACGCATGAACATAAGTTTTTTTTAATAATAGGTTTGCACCCATTTCCATTTAAAGGAAACAAAACTACAAGAATTCAGATGACAACAAAAATTACAAAGGTCCCTAATCGAAACAGCACCATTAAAAACTAAGAGTAACTAACAGGTTTTGAGAGAAGCTCAGAAAGCCCTTGAACAAAATCAAAGTTTTTAACAGTTTCCATGAACTAATCTGCTACTCCACGGCGTCCATCTGCTTCGAGCTCCAAAAACTTCAGTAGCAACCTTCTCAATGGCTCTAGCGCCCTTGAGAAGCAACTCCTGCTCTTTCTTCTTCTATAAATTGAACCAAAAATCAATCCAATGACAGATAATATGAATCACTAAAAAAGGTTCTATAGACCAATTTTTACGGAAACACGTCGTATTACGTACTTTCCAAATGCTCCACAAAATAACTGTTACACCAACCAACATCAGTTTCCTGTGCTTCCTAGCAAACTTCTCTACAACTCATAATATTCCAAATATATCTCGACAAAAAACACATCATGAACAAATGAGTTGCCGCCCAAATGTTTCTTTCTGATCAAATCGAGCGTCCGGTCCTAGCTGCCCTGCAGCCCGACCACATAAGGTTCACCAAGTCAAATAATTAATTATCTCACGCAGCTTACTCGCACAACGTAATCCAATTAAGATCAAATCTCGTATAACCATTATCTCTCCTCTAGTGTTTGGTCATCAAGAATGCACTAAGTACATGCAACAGCTAGATCAACTTCCCCATCTCTCCTCTCGATCTCTCCATGCATCTAGCTCCATCGTCCCTGGCTTCTCCTAACATGATGGTCACCTCGACCTGACCATCTTCATCGCGCTCCTAATCATGACAATGGCAACGACGGCTTCCGCGACGACGAGCCGGAGCCGTGGGCGGCCACTCTTCCGGGAGTACCTTGGCGCCGAGTTCATGTCACCTTCGCCGATATGTCGGTGCACCCAGCATTGACTTACTGATGCAGACATCCTTAGCTATATATGTTATTCCATATAGTGTTTTCAATCCATTAAGTATCTCAGAATAACATGAGCTCACTAAAAGAGTTGAAAAGCAAGAAAAACTTAATAAACATGTGAATTTGCTCCTTAACGGATTTCCTTTTAATTTTAATGGGAGGTTTATACTACGTTGTTAGGTTCATAGGAAGATCAAAACGTGATGCTTCTCGGTATCTTTTGATGCTCACAAACATAGCTGCAGCCCGTGGGAGGTAAGGGCATATGAGAGGAACCAGAGATGGTGTAGTTCTGTTCAAGAAGTTCATGACAATATATGCAACGATTCAGAAATTTTAAGTGTGCACAATATATATATTTGGAAAACTTATCAAATCTACTTTTCGTTGGATCAAACGACATGTAATTTGGAGCTTTCTACACAAAGTTATGATAAGTTGATTGGAGGCCACACAGGCTGTCAGACAGTCGCGCGAGGATTGTTAAACAATGTGAGTCTATCGCTTGTGGGGCACCTATAAGTGATCTCCTACTTTTCAAATGTTTAACAGGCTTACTTTTACAAGTCTTTTATGGATTCAAGTTGTTTCAAACAAGGAAATTGAAGATAAGAAGGATTGGATTCAATTCGTCACACCCAGCAGGAGATCATATTAAAAGGTCCATAACTTTCAAAAAAGAGTATTTTTTTTAAACGTGTGGTTACTTGTTGGAAAGCTTAGTCCGAGGCCCTCCCGATAGGTGAAGCGCCAACATTATATTCCACACGTATGCGCCGCCATAACATAAACAAACCGAAGGTCATAAAGTTTGTGTTTCTTTTTTGCTTGTATTAGAGTCCAAGTATTTTTTAGATATCTTAGGAGGGCTATAGAAGTCATTGTATAATGCCCATGTAACGGAGACCGCGTTTAACTTATTCAGAAAATTGCTCACGCATTGTTCTAGGGTTTCCAAGCCGCAGACCGATTCCTATAGAATTGTGCGTTCTTTCTACGGTCATTCTTGCGATCCATGGTGATTTGCAGGGAGGATTGCATCCACTTTTGGCGTGATCAAGTGGATAGTTACCGAAGTGTGTGGTTTAGAGAATTCGTTGAATTCGTTCGTCGCAGGTTGTTGTACTCACAGCGTGTTTGCCTCGTCAAATTCGTTCGGCTATTTGAGTTATCTTTGATCATACGTCAAGAAGATAATCACCCCGTATCACTTCCACTTCATCCTCTCCTTTGCCATCGACTACACCGTCCCGTCGGGGCCCGCCGACCGGCCGCTTCGCCGTGTTCTGGGACGAGGCGCGCCTCTCTCCCGCGGACGTGGCCGCCGTGAAGCGCGCCCACAGCAACGTCCGCGTCGCGGTCAGCGTCGCCAGCGACTCCGTGTCGTCCGCGGGCACCGGCGCCTCCACCAACGTTACGTTCCTCGCAACCTCCGTCGACGCTTGGGTGTGCAACGCCATGGACTAGCTCACAGAGTCACAGGGATCCTGAGACGGTACGGCCTCGCCGGCGTGGACTGGTGGACATCGACCAAGAGCACTTCGGCGAGACACCGAAGTTGTTCGTCGAGTGCGTCGGGCGCCTCGTGCGGCGGCTCAACGCCGGCGGGGTCATCTCGTTCGCCTCCATTGCCCTATTCGCCAACCCCGACGTCCAAGCCCCACTACCAAGAGCTCTGGAAAAGGCATGTACACAGTACATTCGTACCGCTTACATGTGGGTCCGAAATATCGCGGACCCACCAGGCGGTGACATAACAGTTACACGTGTATAGGTATGGGTGAGAGTTCGAGTACGTGAACTTCCAGCCGGTACGGCGGCGGCAGGCTGCTCGTCGGCTTCGGTACAGACCCCAGCAGCAACGGGCAAGGGGTTCCAATTGTCAGTCGAGGCCCATTAAAATCCAAACAACTCGAAAGTCGGGCCCACACGAGTCCCGCGCCGGCGCGCTTGGATAATTGGATTGGAGTCGCTTGATTCGAATGGATCGATGTGGTCAGATGGGATTGGGCCGGATGGCCAAGTCTGTAGGCCCATTATGTAAATAGATACACCCGGGCTCAAGCCCATAAAAGCCCAGGTTAGGACACGAACCCAGCGTTGCTAGAGGAGGGAGACTCGTGTGGCCACTGACCAGGGAAAACGCGGTCCACGGGAGGAGTCCACGGCCGCCTGGACCCGTTCCATGCACCCTCGCGCGCACGGTGGGCTTGGTCTGGTCAATCGTGCAGTTGTGTCGTGTAACTGTGCAGTCGTGCCGCGTAACCCACAGCAGCCTATCTGCACCGCACGATAGGGATCGGGCAGCTGGGGTCTGGCCACGGAGTAGCCGTTGGGGCGGTGTTCTGCCAGTCAACGCTTGACGCATAGATCACACACGGTTGTGCAGATCCACTGCTCCTTGGGCGATCCTTGTGCCGTGGAGTACTCATCTCGAAGCAACCTGGCTTCTAAGTGCAATTCCTGCAGAAATTTCGCGCTTTACATAAAGAGAAATCCATATGCTCTAAACAAGACACCCCTTTTGAGGGGTGGGCCCAAGAGGGGCAGTGGGGGCTGACGCCCCATATCGATGGCCGGCTTATGGTGTATCCATCTACCACCCTCAGCCGAGCCACGCTCAGGCAAATTCCCTTGGCGGTCACTTGATCTCACCTTCTCATGCGAGAGTGTAGTATCCGACCTCCCCAGTAGCTCACTACTCCAAAACAAGCACAAAGGTATAAGCCACCTGAAACAGCAACCCCATCTCGGCAGGAAAAGATGATGGTGGCTGAAATTAGCAAAGCATGCACCGAGGCGTCAATGCCAGCGGTAGCTTCTTGTAGTGGTTTGAGCCGCTAATAGAGAGCAGGAACTCCGTCGAGTAAGTCACTTTCGCTGCTCCCCTCCTCCCTTCAGACGTAGAAGAAGACTAGGAGATTTGGGCTGTGTAGGCCGCACCAAAGCTAAACCATGTATTGGCAGTTGGATGTTTCTGTGATGGACGCCTAGGCCAATGGATCACACTTGATAGCGAGCGGCTGGTCAGAAACGTGGCAGACTACCGTTGGCTGGCAGCTCGGTATTCGGCAAGCCGCATATAGGTGAGCAAGTTCCATTAGCATAGTCTAAATTTTGGTCCTAGGTCCACCACTATCCCCGGTGTGCGCGGAGGGAAACTAATAGAGCCTCCCGCGAAATCTTTACTATTATAAAAGAATGACTTCATGGTGGTGGTGAGTCTGCTATACCACCTCCTCTCCCCACTTTTTAAGTTGATGAGATCTTTTGTGAATAGATATGCATACATTTTTTTTAGATAATGGAAGAGAAACCTCTCCCGGCCTCTGCATCAAGGATGCACACAGCCTATTTTATTAGCAAGTTTAAAGCACTAAAGTAACCAAACTAGTAGAAATGGCATGAAGCCTTACAAGTAAATGATAACTGGAATTTAAACTCAATCATTACAAATCCTGTGACTAAACCGCCACCCATGAATACAAAAAATTTGTTTCGCCACAACTTCCAGTTGGTCACTTCCAGCCAGCATGGACTCCTTCTTGACCAGTTTCTGCAAATTTGTCCAAGACCTCAGCCAGTGCCCGGTCAAAAGATAACTTGCAATGGATTAGTAACACTCTTTTTATTAAAAACAGCATCATTTTGGCATAATCAGATAGACCAATATAAGGCACTAGCTCCCACTAGGAGTTGTGACTTTAAATTTTTTGGAATACCGTTTAACCAATTTTCAAACAGATTTGCTATACTCACAAGAGGAAATAAGTTAAATGCATATTGAACTGTCTACCATGCAAGACGTGCAAAGGAACATTCAATAAAAAGATGTTAAATTGTTTCCTCTTAATACAAAAACAACATGTTTTGCTTCCCCTCCAATTTCTTTTGAACAAATTATCTTTAGTTAAAACTATACCTTTTTTGAGATAGCAAAGGAAAATTTTCACTTTTAATGGAATTTTAATTATCCAAAAAGAGGTTCATAATAGAGATTTGAGAACTTGTAATTACAGCCGCATAGAAAGACTATACTGAAAAAAATCCTAGACTTGTACAAATTCCACCTGAAAACATCTATATGAGAGATCAACTGTACATTAGCGATTCTCAAATTTAACTCATTCCATGCATGTAACTTATGCCCAACAATAGGTCGTCGAAAAGATATATTTAAATGAGCTGCTCTCAGAATATTCCCCACTGTATCATCATTTCTCCTTACCACATTATTAAGGATTGGATATTGACTTTGCAGTGGAGAGTCTCCTAACCAAATATCTTCTCAAAACCTAGTTTGCGGAAAAATAACTGATCTTTTATTTTCATTAAACCTGACAAAAAAAATGGGAAGTTTCAAGCTTATTAACCATCTACGAAAGACACTTCCCACCCATACTTGAATAATCTTCTGTGCATAATTAAATTATCTGTGCTTGTGGTTTGCGATGAGATTATATATAGCTTGTTGATTAGATGCAAATTACTGATATCGGTTTTATAAGTTAATAACTTATATTATGTTTATTTAAAAACCGTTGCAGCACACGTACACACTCGGCTAGTGTGTAAAAATTGTTGTGCACGCGCGTGCGTAATATTTGTCTATACGAGTTTAATTTTCCAACTTATGTCCTTTTTAGGGAAAAACAGTAGGAAACGATCCTTCTTTTCCGAGTTATGTTGATCTAGACACTCGAGTTGTCCTGTCTATTTTCGAGACCGACGTGTCAATATTTTTTTTTTTAAAGATGACGACGTATCAGTCAATCGCGGCATTACTCCTCCGCGTCATTCTTTAACACGCCCGTGACGCTACGTTGTTTTCTGGTTGCCAGGTCAAGATCTCAACGCTGGCGACGCGGAAACCTGGACCGTCGGATCGGCATCGCTTTCACCGCGTCAAAAGCAGCCTCGCTCGTGCATCCATTCCCTTCCTGCGGTGTGGCCTCTCACGCAGAAGACGTAGTCACGTTGGACGTTGTCAAAATAAAATCTTGACCATCTACCTAAGTAGTAAGTACTGGGAGTCACTGCTAGCTCCACGAGACCACCACTTTGACCATCTACAGAATAGAATGCAGCTTTCTACTCTCTCTAGTCACCAAAAAAAAAAATCATTTTGAATATCGATACGGTCCAAAACACAACTTTACAACTAATTTCTATTATAATAAATTTATAAAACCTAACAAAATTATACTTAAAATTTTTTTTTTCAAGACAAATATATGTATACTATTTTCATGTGTTCAATCTAAATATTGAAAAAGATGTCGGTAGTCAAAGCTTACAAATTTTGGACGCTAATTAATATTGTACTTCTTCCGGTCACAAAAAAATATCGTTTTGGACATCAACGTGGTCCTCAAAATGCAAATTTGACCACCACTTTCTATTGTAATAAATTTATAAAACCTAACAAAATTATATTTTCATGAAAGTTCTTTTCGAGACAAATATATACATACCATTTTCATGTGTTCAATCTAAATATTTTTTTTAAAAAAAAATCGATAGCTAAAGTTTACAAATTTTGACTTCGCATATCCCAAAACGACATTCTTTTGTGACTGGAGAGAGTAATATATTCGGAAAACTAATAAAAATGTAATATTATGATATTATTGTTTCAGACGAATCTACATATATGATTTTCATATATCTAATCTAAATATTTAAAAAATACATCAATAGCCAAAGTTTGACTGCACGTATTCCAAAATGACTTGTTTTTTGAACTAGAGGGAGTAATCAATTTTATGCTTATTTAACACACTGGCATCCAGTCTAAATCACATTCTTAGATGATCACTACTACTCCCCTGGTCACAAAAGAATAACGTTTTAGATTACATGCGGTCAAGCTTTTTAAACTTTGACTATTTATATCTTTTTTAATTTTGGATTGAACACATGAAAATGATATGTATAGATTTATTTTAAAAAGAACTTTTATAAAAGTCTAATTTTATTAGATTTTAGAAATCTTTTGCAATAAAAATTATTGGTCAAATCTGTATTTTGGGGACCATGTCAATATCTAAAATAACTTTTTTTTTTTGTAATTGGAGGGAGTACTAGCTAATATGAACGCCCTCCCGGTATATTGTCTGAACTTTTGAATGGATTCGATCTAGGCAATAATTAAACGAAGTTTACGGTTCTCCTAGTATTAGTAATTGATTCAGTCAGACACCGCATGAACGGTAGCAAAAATTCCAACCGCGAGACTTCGGTGAAATTCAATACTTACAGTTTGGGTTATTGAATCTTTCTAAGCAAGTCGTAAGCATCTTGTCAGCTCCATTTGTCACTCATGTGTTCAAAGCGCACAACAAAGTGCCATTGTCCATAAATGCAAGTACAAGCACACTTGAAGAATGCCTACTGTATTCTTGCGTTCCAAATAGACTCTAATTAAGGAGCATACTAAGCATCTGCAGTGAATTTAAGTACCATTCGTGTGGATGCTCGGACCGTCCGATCGGAAATGAACCCTAGACAAACAACAATCAGTGATAAATTATATTAAGAAATTTACACATAATTTTGCAGAAAATTATGTGCAAATTAGGCCCCGTTTAGAACGCGGGCGTTCCACCTTTTTTTTTTTTTAGAAACAGTTTGATTCCGACTGTAATCGGGCAAAATCCTCATGCTCCGAATAGGGACTTGGACACCGGTAAATTAAGAAATTTACACATACAACTACTCCGAGGAAAAGATGAAAGCAGGGCACCATTTGACATTTCGAAGCCAAGAAGGATGGAGGGGTGGACAGTGAGGGTAGGATACGAAGCCTGTGTTTGTATCCATGGAAGTAGACACCTCATCTCCCCTGTCTGTCTCCTAGAGATGCGACCGACCTCCAGCTGTGCACACCTTGGACACCCATTAAGTATGATGATGAACAGGTTAGATTATGTTGCTTAATCATGCAGACGCAAACAAAATCTGGTCCTACACTAGTAGTACACTACTCCTAATTCGCAAGCATCGAACTCCAAGGCAAAAAACAAGTCGGAGTATTCAACCTGAATACGGTCATTCGCAGCCGGACTAACCATAGTAAAAATTTAAGAATAAGAATAAGCCAGACCGAAATATGGTCCTTGTATGTAAACACAATTTGGTCAGAAATGTTTACCCGTCAATACCTTTCAAAAAAAGTATCGGATCCTCTCCGTAACATTCATTTGACGGATTAACATCACAGCTTTTCTGCTGGATCGCCACGGATAATTCAAACCAAATCTCTGCCTTTTGCTCTTCTGATCTTTTTCCTGTTGAGATGTTGCGCTTTTGGGATGCTTGCTGTGCTGATCTGATCTGCATTTTTGACTTGGCTAGGAGGACAGAGATGGAAACCAATTAATACGGGATGGAACGGTGGCTGGCTGGGCACGAGCGATCGACAAGTCAATGCCATGCCAGCTTCTCCTTCCTCCCGTTCAGATTTCGGACATGATCGTTCCCCCTCCTATATAAACCAAACCCCTCCCTCAACCTAAACCCAATCTTTTCTTGTCTCCCTCAACCTCAAGAGCTAGCAGCTAGCTTCTCTCTGTCTCTCTCTCTACCCCTTGCGATCTTGTGATCGTGCTCCTGCTGCTGCTGCATCGTATAGATATATAGATACAGAAAGAAAGAAAGAAAGAAGGCCGGGGAGATCGATGGAGGTTCTGAACCAGGAGCAGATCTCGGAGTTCCGGGGGGCGTTCTCCTTCTTCGACAAGGACGGGGACGGGTGCATCACGCCGGAGGAGCTGGCGACGGTGATCCGGTCGCTGGGGCAGACCCCCAGCGCGGAGGAGCTGCGGGAGATGATCCGCGACGTGGACGTGGACGGCAACGGCACCATCGAGTTCGCCGAGTTCCTCGGCCTCATGGCGCGCAAGATCAAGGACACCGACGCCGACGAGGAGCTCCGGGAGGCCTTCAAGGTCTTCGACAAGGACCAGAACGGCTACATCTCCGCAAGCGAGGTAGTTACTCAGTCACTGGCATGTGGGCCTCACCTATACAGCCAGAAGCTCCTCCTCTTCTGCGTTCTGTCACTGTCTGTAAATGTTTCGTTTGCACTAAAATTATCATGTGAATTTGCTTGCAGCTGAGGCATGTGATGATCAACCTCGGGGAGAAGCTGACCGACGAGGAGGTGGACCAGATGATCAAGGAGGCGGACCTAGACGGCGACGGCCAGGTCAACTACGACGAGTTCGTCAGGATGATGATGCTCTCCGACCAATGATCGATACTTACCATCATGCATCCATGCATCGAAGAGTTCTACTAGCTAGCTTAATCCTGCATCTACGATTTAACTCCATTTTTTCAATGGAGGAAATGAATTAATTAGCCATGCCTTGTGAATCTGGTTTTTGATCGATCCATCGATTCGTAAATTAACGGCGATGAACAATTGATCGACAGAGACTCTTCACCAGCTAGCCAGCAATATTCCGTGTTGGAATTCTGAACTTACAGCCTTTAAACAAAAAAAAAGTGAAGAGTAGGTTAGTTGCTGTATTTGTTTCTTTTGTTCGATTGACCGACCATTATGTGTTGGATTGGAACATGACTTGTGGATTTGGTCCCTTAATTTTTACCTTTTTACCTTTTCTTGTTGTTGACGAGAAATAATTTCATGGTGATTCTTTCAGACTTTTTGACCGACCCACCCAGTATTTGTCTTGTGTTCCCCATTATAAAGCTAAGTTACGTACTCCATGCTTAATTAGCTATACTTTTGTCTAGTGGTTGAGCCATGTAACGCGCACCTATGCACCATGTCGTATGACTGACGGGGCGTATCAGATCATGCAGGGTTCAATCCACCTTAATTATGTATATATGCGGCTAAAACTGATGATGCCCTGCTCTGTTTTTTTCTCGTGCGTGGATGATGGTTCAGATGTTTCTAGATGTATTTTCACACGTCTTAGCATGTTAGATCACAACAAAAAAAAACTGATGATGCCCTGCTCTGTTTTTTTTCTCGTGCGTGGATGATGGTTAAGATGTTCCTAGATGTATTTTCACACAGCTTAGCATATTAGATCACAACAAAAAAAAAACTCAAGAAAAATATAAGGAACACACAAAATCTCAAAAGCATCAAAGAGAGAGTTTGAACAAAATAGAACTCATCTTGTGGCAAACCTTGCTGGAATTGATTCAAGAGATTGTTGGTTTATAGCTACTCCACCATGGAGGATAAAAGCTCAATACTTGAGCACTCAATCAATCCATCTCAGCCTTCTCTATTTCTACTTTTCCAAAACCACAAATTATGGTTTCTACTTGGAAGGGTTTAAGAGGAGTAAATCACGCACCCATTCTTTTTATAGTGGAGGCAATCAAGAGAGAAAACCTTAGAGCATCTACAATAGTTTGTTTCTTACCTTGTTACTAAGAGGAGAGAGAGTACTCAATCTAATAAAAAGAAACAAGTCTTCCAATGGATTGTTTCTTAAGCTTGTGTCTGAGACTTTAATTGCTACAAGTGTGCATGATTCTTGATGATCAATAATGAAGTACAACTTTGTGGCTTACATGTTTTAGCTTATTTATCATATCAATAATAAAGTCGAGCTGTACAAATGATCTGGTGTATATTTTGCTTTAAGACAGTGGGACCCACAAAACGTGTTTTTAGATAACAAGTAAGTCTTCAATAAAGTATTTGGTTGTTTCTTGTGTCTTGTATTAACAATTTGCTAGTTTCTTCATCTGGAAACAACCTCACCTTCTCTCCTCATCTTCTCTCCTCCACATCACCTAAATGTTGATGTGGCAACCCCTTAGTAACAGCTGACATGGACTGTTGTAGATGCTCTTATCAGGCGTTTGTTAAGCCCCCACATAAACGGGTCTACACTCACACACACTTCTCAAAATGGATGACGAATCGGGTTTCCCAAATCAGTCTCTTTGTGATCTTCATCTTCTCTTGACCTAAACCGTCTCTCCTTAGACTGTCTTGTGCCACGGTTTCTCCAAAAAAACTCCAACCCGCTATTTTCGGGAAGATACCAAAATACCTCTTCTCAATCCTTCTTCGAAGATCGGGTCCAAATGTCGTGAAGCAATCTCATGATTCACCACGTGTAAGTTGATTAATAACTCTCTTCATGTCGGCAAGTCTCTCCCATCCAGCTACTATTGGAACAACCATAACACTTACATTGACCCCCGCGTCACTTGATGCAACCCACGCACCAAGCTTTCCGTTTGATCATCCTTGTCCATGTTGCTCCATGCTTGAGTCCAATGACATCACCCGACATCCTTAATCATTCTGGACCTCAGTTCTCCTAGTCTAGCCCCGATCATCCTCGCTGTTGACTGTCGTTGACTCCCAGCCGCATGCATAATAATAGACCAAGAAATTGAATCTGGGCATAAGTTCATCGCAACTTGACCCAGGTAGTCAAAACATATATCATGCAACACATATGCTCTGAAACACATGACTTTAGTCAAATCCACGAAATTCACTGCCCTCACGGTGCATGAACAACCTCTGATCGGTCTGACTGCCGCCCACGGCCGGTCATCGTCAACTAGCGTTTGGTCAGACCACCTGAGACTTAGGAAAATTTCCAAGTCACTCAAACTGCTCTCTCTCTCTAGAATTTTTAAACTCTATCTAGTTTTTTTTCTCGAAACTCCATTTTCAATGAGACCAAGTGCAAACATATCATCTTACGATGCTTCATACGTGATTTTTGGCTGATTTCCAAAATTCACAAGTTGACTTTTCAGTCGGTCAGATCGTCGCATGTGGCTGGTCTGACCACCGTGCCCCTGGTTGGTCTGACCACCACCCATGGCCCGTTAGACCGCCAGTAGTGGCCGGTCAGAATGCCACCATGATCGGTCAGACCTCCTCGGTGTGATACAGTCTGAATTTTCGTGAAACAAGAGTTTCTCCAAACGCCTCGACGCTATTAACAATTGTTTAGGACACTAAGATTGTGATAATACCCCCCATGATCTCCACAGTAGGACATCCATGTGAAATTTCTGCGTTCCAAATGGTTTTAAGGCTTTAACTGATAGCATAGGAGATCGAGTTCGTTGATCCTTGATTAGATCAAATTAAAGAGTTAATTCCTTATTTGCCATTGAAAATTGGCGAGCTCCCTAAAATGCCATCGAAAAATTGCTCATCCCTTGTATGCCACTCGTTCTCAACTTTAATCTCTTCTTTGCCACTCCGGTCAGTTGACCGTGGATTTGACCGTTGACTTGGACGTGAAAAGACGATTTTGCCCCTAAGTATGCTGAGATATTTAGAGAATTGTTTGACATAGTAATATAGTTCCAAAAATTATGACATTTTTAGAGAAAGTTTCTGACATAGTGTAGATTATTCTGTAATTTTTATAGGGTTTTATTTGTAATATATTTTTCTCTAAAAAATCTTTCAAGTTACAACCGAAAATTTAAAGATTTTTAGAAAAAAACATGTTGCAAATAAAACCCTATAAAAATTACAAAATAATTTACACTATGTCAGGAACTTTTCATAAAAATTTCATAATTTTTGGAACTATATTACTATGTCAAACAATTCCCTAAAGATCTTAGCTCTAAATAATGCACTTAGGGGCAAAATCATCTTTTCGCGTCTTAGTCAACGGTCAACTGACCGGAGTGGCAAAGAAGGGATTAAAGTTGAGAACGAGTGGCATACAAAGGATGGACAATTTTCGATGGCATTTTAAGGAGCTCGCCAACTTTCAATAGCAAATAAGGAATTAACTTCAAATTAAACGGATGGGCAACAGCTGCACTTCCAATTTTTCTAACCGGGGCATGGAAAACGGTGGCTTGCAGGCCGTCCAAAATGTGTCGGTGACCGGCGACATTTGGCCGGCGCAGCCTGTCACGCGCTGCTAGAGAGAACGGCCAAATCGTGGTCAACACGGCTCGGCTCGCTGTATATGTAAAGGATTCAGTGTATTAACCTGTGAACCGCGCTGTTCGATCGGGAAATCGATTGATGATCAGGATATGTGGCTAGCACACTTCTTTTTTTCGATTACGATGTAGACGCGCACATATATATGCACCGTACACACACAAATGCATCCTTTAAATATACACATAGAATATAAGAAGGTCAGAGATAAATTCGCAACCTCACGAAATTCATTTGAAACCTTAGGCGCACCGCCGTTCCGACCACATGCTAGCTATAGCTAGATATGACTTGGACTCAGCTAGCGAGGACCAATTTCTCGCTTGGACGGTCCAAGGCGCGCGATTTATGTCAAGTCTACTCTAGCTGTGCGTGCACACGGCATTGCACCGCACAGCTCAGCACACTTGAATTCAACAGCATGTCCGGTCTTTCTTCAGCCTCAAGTATGCATGCATGCCATGCCGTGCCATTCTAACTGTGCGTTAGTTCGTCACACTTCGAGAAGCTTCGATCTATTCCATGGTCACCATCAGATTAATCCTGCTTGTACCAGTTGGTCAACATTGCCCTTTGGAGAAGATGGAGCAGAGGGCGGTCCTAATGACTGCGTTTGTGGTATGCTCTAGAGGCAATCATGAAGATGATTGTATTGTTTTTATATTTATGATAAATTGAATAATATGTTGTTTTTTTGTCCCTTGTACCAACTATCATTTATATTGACCAACAAGTATGTGATTTGTTCATGAAACCCTTTGTTCGTGTTTATACTGTTATTGTAAATATCTATGATCTTATATCATTATGTGTAACACTAATGATTTAGAGCTCAACACATGTATTGTTTGACCGGGAAGGAAAATGCTAAAAAAGAAATGAGATAGAGAAACTAACAGGTGGGGCCGAGGGAATATTCTCAAGAATCTTTATTTTTGGAAATTCAAAAAAAATACTGAGTGTATGACATGTGGGGCCTACTGAGATAAAAGGATTTTCATGAATTAAATTAATTCCAGAAAATAGGATGAGGGACAAACATGTGGGCCACTGGTCCACGGACCATGTCCACGGCAAAGGAGACGTTCATGGTGAACCGGGTTCATGAGGCTAGGATTTGACTAGGGTTGACCAACATGCAGGACCCGTATGTAAATAAGAGGTGGGTCATAGGTTATGGCTTAAGTAGCTGACATGTCGGACCCGATAGCAGATGACAAGGCATGCATGTCATGCAAGGAAAGTGACATGGCGATGAGGTGGCATGACGTCGTGGACACGAAGGATGATAAGGTGGCTGCTGACACAGATGGTGACGTAGGTGGCGCTCAGGATCTGAGGCTAGCCAGAGTTGCGGGTCACGGTGGAGGCAACAAAGGGTCAAAATGGGGATAGGGCAATGAGGTGAAGAAGATGATGCGAGTACAACGGCGAAAGACGGCGGCAATCGCTCGTGGCGAGGAGAGAGGCAGCAGCGCAAGCTCGGCCATGCCAGCAATGTGGATGCGACGGAGCTCCAAGGAGAAGGAGAGGAGCATGACGTAGAACGCGATGTGAGGAGTAGGAGGGTAGTGAAGATGAAAGCGGATGACCACTGATGGCGGCGCAATCGGACGGCGAAGGCGGTCGGCCAAAGAGGAGAGAGAAGGCGGAAATCTCGATGCTGGATGGAAGAAACACAAATTCAAGAGATGGGAGTTGTAGATCGGGCAGCGGAACACAATTTGACACGGCCGAAATCGAGGGGAACTCATTGAGGAAGTGAGGAATGAGATGATGGCGTTTCAGGCATCGCGAGCGTGACCAGAGATGATGAAGACAAGGATGGCGACTACGTATCTCGACTCGGGAGCTTTGGTGGGTGAGCGCCAAGCGTAGAGGATGTTGAGGCAGAGTCAGTGGCGCAAACGTGACAAACCGAGAGGCGATGATGACGAAGAATGGCATTGCGGGGCGCCGCACTGGCGATGAAGAAGGTGACCGGGGCAGCGGTGCTTCACAGTGTCTCACACAATCTGACACGACCAAAATCGAGGGGAACTCATTGAGGAAGTGAGGAACGAGATGATGGCATTTCAGGCATCGCGAGCGCGACCGGAGATGAAGAAGACAAGGATGGCGACGACGAATCTCGGCTCGGGAGCTTTTGGTGGGTGAGCGCCAAGCGTAGAGGATGTTGAGGCGAAGTTAGTGGCGCGAACGTGAGGGACTGAGAGGCGATGACGACAGAGAATGGCGTTGCGGGGCGCAGTGTCGGTGATGAAGAAGGTGACCAGGGCGGCAGTGCTTCACAGTGTCTCAGGCAGAGGCGACTAGGGCACCAATGGCAACAGGATAGGGTGAAGCAGATGCATAAGGGGCGACGGCGTTTATAGCTTGGGGAGGCGGGCTTTACTTGGACACCAATGGCGGCGCAAAGGTGGAGTCCGCTCAACACGATCAGAGGGCACGGGCGCCAAGCGACAGTAGAGAGTAGGTGGGTGGCGCTGGCAAGTGGACCCAAGGCGCAGAGGTGGCTAGGCCAGGTGAGAGGAGATGGGCCGGAGCGGCGAGGGGAGGAAGAAAATGGGTATGGGCTGGGGTAAAGCGGAAGAGAGAGAGAGAGAGAGAGAGAGAGAGAGAGAGATGAGTGGGCTGGACCAATTTGGCCCATGAAGGAAAATGAATCAAGAAATGATTTGGTAATTTAGAAAAAAAAGGCTAAAAATTAAAATGAGGCAAAATAAATAGAAAATAAAACTAGAAAAATCCAAGAAAATTCAGGAAATTTTAATGGATGTTTACATTAGTCAAATTAAATAGTTTAAAATTTTGGAAATTCCAAAATAAGCTTTATTAATTCAAGAAAAAATTGTGGGATTTTTCGAGGACCTAAACTACTCAACAGAATTTTGAAAACCCAAATTTTGGGACGTTACACGCGGCAACGGCGTGGTGCAAGTGGTCGGGCAGCGTGCTAGCTTGGTGATGGCGACACGTCGGGGCAGAGCAAGTGGCGGTGTCGTGTAGACAACATGACACCAGTGGAGGTGACAAGATGGGAGCGACGGGGGCGGTTGAGCTCGGCATGGCACAATGAGGGCTAGAAGCGAGAAGAGACCGGAGGTCGGCAAGTGGTTGGGTCGTGTTTTGGCCCAAACTGCGTTTTTAAGGTCAAGGTTTCAAATAGCAATCCAGAAATTCGAACATCGACGAAGTGCAACAAAAAGTTTTAAAAATCCCTTATTTTTAAACAATTTCAAATACTCATAATTTTTGGGATGTTACAACAGTGCTCATCGGGGCGATCGTGAGGAGGATAAGGTTGGTTCATGGAGGCAATCAGATATCACGAGGAGGATAAGGTCGGTTCGTGGAGGAACGATCGACTACGTTGATGCGCTTCTTTCGATCGGCTACTCCAACTCTTCTTTTGCCGCACCGCGCGTTTGGTGGTAATGATTCATAATCTCTTATTTGCATGGTTTCCTAGTTTGCATGGCAGATTTATTATTATTATTTTGAGCTACAGTAGCCTACCAGTATCCCAATAATTAATACTAACCCTTCATTTGTTTTCTTCATCACTTGTAGTACTAAATGGCAAGAACTTGAAAGAAGCTAGCAAATTATATTTTGGGTCAAAGAATTGAAATGTCCTTTTTCAAGCTCACACACCACAAGGAAATTAACTTGTCTCTTCGATCTCACCGAGTTGTTCGGTTTTTTAAATGTGGACTTGGCCGGCTTTTACTACTACGACGAGGACTCGAGATTGATGGAAACTTTCAATATTCAAACCACCATATCATCTTTCAACCATTATAATATTTTTGTACAAATTTTGGAGCACTTTGGATGGCTGAGATTTTTGTGCCACACAAGCTAGATGAATTAAATGAGCCTGCAGCTCTGTTCAGTCCATGAGCCCAACAAGCAAAACTACGTTTCTTGTTTTCTGAAGACTCCAGATTCTATAAGACTTTCCCACCCCAAAGAAAGCCCAGCCCATTAAAGAAAAGAACGAAAAGAAAGATAGATGAGCCTTTTTCATCTTTTTTTTTTGGGTTTAACAGCAGCAACGTGTAAGGCAAACAGTAGTCACTTGTTTCCCGGTGGATTCTGAAGTTTATTCTGGTTCGCATTTTTTTCCTCTGAAACTTTTCGCTTTTCAGCCTTAAATCTTGATGACTAATTTGACTCTGACATATATGGGTGCATATCTAGTGCACATAGTGTATTTGGTGCACATATACACAAACTTTTTGTTTAGATATCAAACAAGTATAAAAAATTCTGAAAAAAATTCTAGATGTAGTTGATGGTGTTTTGTTCCACCCTTTAAAATTTCAAGTTCAAACTCAATGTATGTTAGAAGAAATAAAAAAGAGAAATTCACTATAAATAGTAACATTTCCTGTTTTCTCTTTCCTCTTTCCATACTATTCACAGTGAATTTCTCTTTTTTGTTTCTTCTAACATACATTGAGTTTGAACTTGAAATTTTAAAGGGTGGAACAAAACACCATCAACTACATCTAGAATTTTTTTCAGAATTTTTTATGCTTGTTTGATACTCAAACAAAAAGTTTGTGCATATGTGCACTAAATACACTATGTGCACTAGATATGCACCCGACATATATGATATATCCATCTTTTAGGCTAACTAAGAGTCATTCCGGTCAACGGGCGGAGTGTTAAGTTTTGAACAATAGATTCGTAGTTAGCCTTTATACCTATATCCTATATAGGTTTTCAATTTTTTAGGACCTAGCTCCGCTTACTACAGTAGCTAGCAGCTAGCTAGCATGGCATCTTTTCTTTTGAGCCACGTACAAGGTAACCAGCATCCGACATATCTGATCAGTATTCGGAGCACGAATTACTGAACTAGTGTACCATCGAGACTGTACGCTCCACAGCTAGCATGCGGCCGTTGCCGTTTTTCGTGGACACATTTGTATCTGGTATACTGGCCATGTACCATGGCTGTAGTGCATTTGTTCCCCGGCCGGCCCCTAGGTAACTTATTTTTTATCTTGACCCCAACCATACAGGACTGCTGAGTACTGACACACTATACTGCTGCATGACTCGTTTCTGTATCGATCGATCGCCCAATCAGCACCAACTGCACCTGAAACTACATCTTAATCACGCCTGAAGTTAAGAGCCCAAGAGGTAGCTAGATATGAAAGTTTCCGTCTAAATTTGATTGCTGTAATCTAGCTAAGCTTCATCATGTAAGTATACATTGCTCCGTTCGGCCACAAAATAATGTCATTTTGAGGTTTGTGCAGTTAAACTTTCTAACCTTTGGTTATCCATATATTTTTTTTTCAACATTTAGATTGAACATATGGAAATGGTACGTATAGATTTATCTCGAATAGAACCTTCATAAAAATACAATTTTATTAGGTTTTATAAATCAATTACAATGAAAATTAGTGGTAAAAGTTATGTTTTGGAGACCATGTCGATATCCAAAATAACTTCTTCTTTTTTTTTTGACAAGAGAGTAGTCGTGTAGTACCCTTCAGAAACTGAACCATTCATGGCATGAGATGAGAGTTGGCTGCTAGCATGGCTGTTACTTGATCAGATTTGCTACGTACTCGTCAGCTACCTGATCAATCAGCACGGCCGCTCGTCGATCGTATCGAGCGGTGCATGCATGGGTGCAGCGCGGCGTGCCGTGAGGCTCCGGTCACACGCGCCAACCGCTCGCTGCACGGTCCCCGGGGCGGCGCTCCGCCAGCCGGGCCGGACGGTGGGTACATAACCCAGAGAAAACGTGGCGTGAGAGCAACGGCCAGCTACATTGCCAATTTAATAGCTAATTGCTGCTGGTGGTGGTGCAGAGAGGCTACCTAGCTACCTAGCGTGCTCGCTTTCAGTCGCAAGCAGGAGCAAGTAGAGTAGCTACCTTGCTAGCGAGCAGGACCACCATTGCAGAGAGATGAGATTGAGATTGAGATTGAGAGAGAGAGAGATGGCTAGGCAGGTAGCATATGATTGATCGATGTACGCAACGGACCACTGATCCATCTGTGCGAAGTGGGCAGGCTGCATGCTGTTGAAGCTCTGATCTTTGGTTAGTGGCGCATGCAGCAAAGTTATGAGCGAGCTGCTTGCTGTTAGAGCTATTACTGCAGGTTCCACATTGTGCAATGGTGTGCTTGTCACTGCACGCGATGCTTGCAGTTGCAGCCGGCTAGGTTAATAATGCATACTGCCATCGAGAGGCAAGAAAGATATCTGAGTGTGGCAACGCAACAGCGATGCCTCAACTGCAGCTGTTAATGCATGATGTCAATGTGAGGATCGATGGGCACTGGCTATGCATCTACATCAGAAGCCTTCTATTGCTTCATCTCACCTTAGCTAGCTTGGGCCGGTGCATTGCTGCATATATGCATTTCTGAAAATAATGCTTGGTGCATGCATGCACTCGTTTACTGAATCTGAACTATATCATACGTACAAACTATGCTTCTATATATATAGAGAGGCATCGATTGGTTGTGTGCCTGATCGGACAAGTGTTGTAAAAAAAGGGAATACCGTCAGATGAATAGGGTATCGCAAAGCGATTAATCGGAATACGGATGATTAATCGAAATTATGCAAAAAATTAATCGGAATACCAAACATTCCACCAGTGAGCTGCCAAAGAAAAAGAAGTAGTTAGCTGCTAGGCCACTGCAACATTAAAAACAGAAATGAATGAAGCCGCCAAAAAAGATGGACAAGTTACAGGATTAAATGCATCATCCATTTTTTCTGTTTGCCTCTTAGCTCCTGGGTTTCCAAAAGTCCCAGATGCCTCGGAGTAGGCCAACATTTCCTCTCTTGTGATCATGTCTTGAATTTCTTCGTCAGGATAAAAACGCTGAATAAACTTATGAATGCTACTAAATATCTCTACTCTGGCTAGCCTTCAATGTAGTATTGATTGAGATAATATGCCATTAGATGGAGGTCACTATCCAGCTTGCCTTCAATGTAGTCATCAACAGCATTAATCACAGGAATGCAAAGCTCCAGTTCATTTTTAAGGTAGTGAACCAGCTGACGCTTTGGGCTTTGCACTCAATAAACCTCCATATATGAATCCTATAGCTGGCCTTTTATCTCCATCAACAAGTCGAAGAAGCTTAACAAGTGGAAGGAAAACATTAATGGCTAGCTGCACATCAGCTGACAACTAATCGGAAAATGCGAGACGATTATATGGAAACAAGTCGATTATGCGGGGTGATTATACGGAGACAGCCGACTAATCAGATAATACAGTCGATTTGCAATTCACAAACGTTAACTGTGCTCCGATTCATATATACGTGACGTTTTGCCTGGCGACCCCGATTAGACGGACGATTAATTGGCCGTTCGAACCGTTTTTTACAACACTGATTGGATTGTTGGGATCGTCCCGCTTAATGAAAAACCTATTTTCTTCCCTCCTAGACTTGTTTACGGGCGACCCGACCTGCTGCCCTACCGAGCCCAAATGCAATCCAGTAGGGCTTGGGATCGAAGCCACCAAAGCCCTACAAAAAAGCATTTAAAAAATATGAATTAAATATTGGTTTTTTATTCCAAACATTATTAAAATAATATATTTAAATCAAAATTCGAATTTTTGAGCCGTGCCAGGCTCGGACCTGACCATTTGAGGTCGGGCTTGAAAAGCCCGGTCTGGCCCGACGTTTGAACAACTCTATTCCCTCCCGGATAAAACTCTATTCCCTCCCGGATCGGGCGGCTGTGACACGTGTGTTACGGTCGCAAGGCTTGCATTATGCATATACGTACGAAGGAAATGTTTGCTACAACTAGTGTACTACATGGATCAGAATAACTTAAGTATATATATTGAATCTTATGGCCTACAGTGAGCAGTCCTACATATATTATGCAGCTTTTAATCCGGCAGTTAGGGATACTCAGCTTTGCTCAGTTTGCATCAACTGTTTCCCTTCAGAACTTTTGTTCCTTCAAGCAAGCATGCGAGCACATGCATGATCTTGCAAGATTACATATCACTGCACATACGCATGCTTGTATAAAGTCGCTTCTTTGATTCTTCTTTATACTAGTATATCATATGTGTACACGCAAATAGATACTAGATCTTTAAATTCACAGATTTTAATATAAACTGCAACACAGCTAGCTACAACCAGCAAGCACGCAGCAATGGCTTTTGTTTGCCATTCATGCGGGTAAAGGAGTGCTCTGGATTTGTATTGTATCCATGCATGCACGCCCTTGACCTAGGTGGTAATATATATGCACAGCCCTAGGTGACAAGCTTTAGCAATGTGGACCGGGAAAAAAAGAAACCTAGAGAGAGAGTGAGTTGAAGGACCACCATGCATGAACTAGTTACTACAGATATGTGTGCTTGTTATATGTGCTACTTGATTGGAAATCAAGGATGCATGCAGGAGGATTTGGCATTTGGGAA
This sequence comes from Phyllostachys edulis, assembly GCA_036346405.1. Classification (NCBI taxonomy): domain Eukaryota; kingdom Viridiplantae; phylum Streptophyta; class Magnoliopsida; order Poales; family Poaceae; genus Phyllostachys; species Phyllostachys edulis. The sequence continues at coordinate 40,074,262 of CM070568.1, forward strand.
GTGCATCACAATCTGGGTCTATATCTAAAATGACACATTTTTCTAAACGAAATAACAAAAATAGTCACCCAAACGAAAAATAGACCCCAGAGAGCAGCAGGTAGCGTGCGTAGACGACGTGCCACTCTTTGAGTGAGCGGCAGATGGCCCGCCGCTCTCTGGGTGCGTGGCTGGCCACCTGCTGTGATGTTTTCGCGTGGTAAAGGTTTCTTTTTTTACCATTTCATTTTTTTGAGATACTACCTTTTTTTTCTATTTTCGCTTCAAAAACGTATAAATGAACCAAAAACTCTCACAATCCTACTTACAACCATATGCAAGTGCATCACAAACTGTGCGCTTTCTCCAGAGAACCTTCGAGAGTGGCTCCTCCTCCTGCATCCTCGTAATTTTTTATACACGGCGTAGAGTGGTCTTGATGTTACATGTACCTGATTGGAAAGCAAGGAGAGGGTTTAGCTGGTTGTTTTTTCTTTAATCTGGCCTTTGGGAAGTGCATGCACTCCATTTCCAGGAAGAGTTCCTTTGTCAGTTATGAACATGCCAGGTTGCTGGAATCTTTGCATTGATGAGCTATGTTCACATCTCCCACTGGATTACTAGCGCATTCTATTGAATGGGTTAGTGTTTTAATGAACGATTTAAATCAATGGATGAGATGGAACAGTATTTAGGGGTTTAGAGCATCTACAATAGCCCGACATGTCATTTCACTTCCTATGAAGCTATGGAATAATTACAAACTAGGTAGTTCGATATCTTACCAGGCGTCAGGACACTTTCTCATCTGCGGGGTTTGGAAAGGAGATTTCCCCTGTAGACAGGGTATATAACCTCGCCATTAACCAGTTTCGGGCGCGCTCATCAGTGATCTCGGCAAATGGTGGGGAGACATTCGAACGGTTTGCCTGCTGATCCTGATCCCTCCGTATCGGGGTTTTACCCGCATACCCAGTAGTGCTGAGTCTGTGGGGGTGCTTGTTTTTTTGCCTAGAGGGTCCTGTGCACCGCACTTTCACTCTTAAAATCATATGTCGTCTTCTTCACCATAAAGTCTTCCCAGCACTCTTCTAAGAGCGGATACTTGTGGAAGGGTTTCAGATCCTTCTCCACGTAGTTCTTGACAAGCGTGCTCTTGAAGTTCTTCCGCGCTTTGCACGCCTGTAGCAACGCGTGTCGTCGCACGGAGTCCTGGTGTTGTTCCGGGATCTCGAACGATCGAAAAATATCCGTCAGCAACTGATCTTTCTAAACTTTGGTCAACTCCTTCCACGAATCGTAGGTGATGTTGACATGTTCCCGTGCAACTATTCCGACCGTTCTCCGGAATGCGGACGCTGCTCGGCGAGAATTGATAGGGGTCCTAGACTGATCGACCTCCGTGATGGTAAATCGGCCCCCGGATCTTTTCGATATTCCTCTTCTTCTACCGTGCTTGGATATTCTAGAGGACGATGCATCAGACATATGAGGCGACGATGACGAAGAATGAGCAGAAAACATCTTCACAAGAAATAGAAGTTCTGGCACGCATGAATATATTATTATAAGATTCGATCTATATGCGTATGGGTATACACACCAATTAATAATAATTGGGATATGTAGGGAAGAAATTATGACCAATACAATGGCATAATTGACATAAACATGTAAATCCTCCAAGTCATTTAAAAGAAATAATATGCTCAACACAAATATCATGTGAGCAAATGAAATCAGCATAAAGCTAAGATTTAACATTTTGATATTGCTCTCAGATGTAGAGTAAGCATTCCAATTAGAGCTCAAGTTCAAACCCGATTATAAAAACAATTTCAGTACAAGACTATTATAATCACAGAGCATTCATCTCAAGCCAACCACACCACATTGAAATATATTCCAGTAGCAGTATCAAAACAAATACCATATGAATCACTGACAAGAACAAATATAAATTCCTAAAACAAGTACAACACCTCATACTACTTAGTATTTGAACCAGATACCAGCGCAATTATCATGAGTCAATGAGGACCATGACAGATTATTGATAGAAAGAGGGAGGAAAAGGGGCGTCGGGGTCGGCAACTCGGCATTGGTTACCTTTGGGCGTCGAGGAGAAGGACGAGTAGGAGTAGTAATCTGGGAGCAAGAAGGTGGCGTGAAGGGGAGGCGCCACTGCCTGGGAGGGAGGAGGCGGCGGGCTCGGGGGAGGAGGCGCGGCAGGCTTAGGGGAGGAGGCGCGGTGGGCTCGAGGAGGAAGCGGCGTCGAGGACGACAACGACTGCTCGAAGGAGGAGTCGCGCTGGGCTCGAGGAGAAGGCGCCGTCGAGGACGGCGGCGATGGGCTCGAGGGAGAAGGGAGGAGTTGAGAAACTTAATCGTTTGAGTGGGGGGGCGCGGGCAAACCCTAGGGTCCGAATATAAATAGGAATAGACATCACAAACGGTTCTAAAGTAGAACCATCTGTGATATGCTATGTATCATAGACGGTTCCAATAAATAACCGTCTGTGATATATGATATATCACAGACGGTTCCAATCAATAACTGTCTGTGATATATGATTCACAGATGGTTTTTATATATCATAGACGGTTCCAATCAATAACCGTCTTCACAGATGGTTTTTACCAAGAATAGAGGGTCCTGATGCTCGGTGAAGGTGGTTACTAGTGGAACCGTCTGTGATATATGATTCACAGATGGTTTTTATATACCACAGACGGTTCCAAACAATAACCGTCTTCACAGATGGTTTTTACCAAGAATAGAGGGTCCTGATGCTTGGTGAAGGTGGTTACTAGTTACTACAGATATGTGTGCTTGTTATATGTGCTACTTGATTGGAAAGCAAGGATGCATGTAGGATTTGGCATTTGGGAAGTGCATCACAATGTGAGTCTATATCTAAAATGACACATTTTTCTAAGCGAAATATCAAAAATAATCCCCCAAACGAAAAATAGACCACCGAGAGCAACAGGTAGCGTGTGTAGGCGCGTGCCATTCTTTGGGTGAGCAGCAAATGGCAAATGGCCTGCCGCTCTCTGAGTGCGTGGCTAGCCACCTGCCGTGATGTTTTCGCGTGACAAGGGTTTCTTTTTTTACCATTTCATTTTTTTGAGATACTACTTTTTTTCTATTTTTGCTTCAAAAACGTATAAATGAACCAAAAACTCTCACAATCCTACTTACAACCATAAGCAAGTGCATCACAAACTGTGCGCTTTCTCCAGAGAACCTTCGAGAGTGGCTCCTCCTCCTGCAGCCTCGTATTTTTTTATACACGGCGTAGAGTGGTCTTGATGTTACATGTACCTGATTGGAAAGCAAGGAGAGGGTTTAGCTGGTTGTTTTTTCTTTAATCTGGCCTTTGGGAAGTGCATGCACTCCATTTCCAGGAAGAGTTTCTTTGTCAGTTATGAACATGCCAGGTTGCTGGAATCTTTGCATTGATGAGCTATGTTCGCATCTCCCACTGGATTACTAGCGCATTCTATTGAATGGGTCAATGTTTTAATGAACGATTTAAATTAATGAATGAGATGGGATAGTATTTAGGGGTTTAGAGCATCTATAATAACCTATGTCACTTGTTACTAAGGGATGGACATATCAGCATTTAGGTGATGTGGAGAAGAGATGGTGAGGAGAGAATATGTGCTTGTTATTAGATGAAGAAACAAGCAAGTTGTTGATACCAAGACACAAGAAACAACAAAATGCCCTGTTAGAGACTTGCTTATTACCTAAAAACTCGTTTTGTTGATATCAATAATCATGCACACTTGTAGCAATTAAAGTTTTAGATACAAACTCAAGAAACAATCCATTGTAAGGCTTATTTCTTTTTATTAGATTAAGTACTCTATTTTTTCTTAGTAATAAGCTAAGAAACAAACTATTGTAAATGTTCTTATTGCTTTGTGGCCTCGATGACGAAGCCAAAACTTGAGCAAAGCCAAAGTTTGGCAAAAAGAATGTTGTTTGGATTGTGCCCAAACCAATTTTTAGCGTTACTAAAATTTAATTTGGTGAATGATTTTTTTTTGCCCTCGGATTATCAACGTGTGACACTGGATTTCGTTGATATTACTAAATTGTTGTTGACATTACTAAATATTGATAGCAAACTAAACGGTACCCAATTTTCATTAACGTTCCAAAATTTGGTTTGACTCACGTTGGTAACAAACTAAACATGCCCTAGTTGCTACTCTTCAACTGAACTGAGCTGCTGCTCTTGAATTGAACTGCTGCCATGTGATTTAGAGCATGAACAAATCAGCGTGAATTGTCATTGGTTCAATATTATGATGTCCATTCCTCAGTTTCTTTTTTCGAGAACAAGCAAAAATGTGTGCGCTCATTTCGTTGAGCGGGAAAGAGTATTACATGGGCACTACCTTCCCATTGTGCAAGCATTCACCTTCTGCATGAGATTTTTTTAGATGTTTTTTTGATGTCTGGGATTTTTCCCATCCGATCTACATTATAGAAAAAGAACACTCTATCTCGCGAGACGCTCCACCGTGGCGGGCTAAGAGCCTATAGCTCCTCTCATTTTTGCCAGCTAAGCCCCAGCTATCTAGGATTCAAGCCCAGGTGGGCTGCTTAGGCAGCTCCAAGCCAAGCCAAGTGAGCTAACTCAACTCCTCATAATGGTAGCTATAACTCAAGGGTTTATGCAAAAATGAGAAAAATGGAAAATATTGGTAAATCTCTCCAAATTTAAAAACTTATATGCATCGCTCCCAATTTGAATTGCTCACATCCAAAATTCCCTCTAACTCCATGACTAGAATAACTGACTCTGCCTATAATATGTATATTTCCTCCAAGGTTACACAGTACTGAATCAAGCTTTAGAACATGGTAGAATCTTCAGTACATGATCAGCCCCTGATCCAAGGGGATTGGGAGTTGAAAAAATGAAAAGGCATCAAAGCATTTCCTACTGCCGCTTCAAGACAGCTACTGGAATCTTGAACCAAAAGCATGCTCCTGAAATGTGAATGCGAGGTGTTTGGTCCTGGTGCTACAAGAACATGCACTCTCTTTACTCAACACTTCAGTACATTTCAATAAATGGTTTCCAATCCAGCACAAAATTTTTGAAGATGGTACAAGAAAACTAAAAAGACAACCAGATTTTGCACATTTTGTTGGGACCAGTGGCGGAGCCAGGAATTTAGTGTTGGGAGTGCATACACAAAGCAACGCTGGGTATGATTAGTTCAAACCACGGAAAAAGCTACCGGTTGGGAAAAAAAATTCGGAGCCTAGCGAAAGACCAGGTTACCGGAATTTTCGGATATATTTCGGCCAAAATTTTCGAATCTAAATTTGAAATTTTTGTGAAGTTAAAACAAAAAAAATGCATAGCCAAGGTTCGAACCCAGATCCAACCTCTTCAAGACTAAGGGTGTTTCCACCACAACACATGCATTCTTGTGATTGCATATGGTTACAAACTTTCCTTATATTTGTCAAAAAACTAGCAAATCCGAATTTTTTGGTTGGTTGGAAATTTTACCGAATGGGTCCGGTAGATCCGATTTTCGCCGGTAACCGCCAAATTTCGCCGAAAAAGTTTTCACTGGTTCAAACTACACATCGCCAACAAAGCCAGGAATTGTCTACTAGTATCTTTTCGCATGTCATTACTATATTTTCACATGTCATTACTATAGTAATCAATTTGGAAAATGACTTGAATAATAATATGAATGTGAGAAAAATGAAAGTTGCTCCATGTGCACCTGCAAAACCATTGGTCTTAGTGAGTGGCGCGTCACCTACTGCTGCTTGTTGCTCTCACACTGGTGCCACGCCGCCCACCGCTCCTCTCCGCGCCGCACCGGCCGTCGAGCCGCAAGAACCAAATTGTGGAGGAGTTGGAGTATTGGAGATAGATATGGATATGGGCTGGTGAGTGATGAGATGGCTGTGGGCTAGTGGAGGCACGAGCGGGCCGTGGGTTGTGAGCTGAGCTTCTAAGAGATTGCACACCAAGGAGTACTATGAATATGGCCCAAATGCAAAACTGATCTCTGGAAATGATTTCAATTTTTTGATGTGTCCGGGCACCCCTACTGGCTCTGCCCATGATTGTACCCAGAGATAAATTACTGGTACTCTGCTGGTGTGCATTAGGAAGTGATTGTTTCAGTTAGCGATTGTAGCTAGCCGAGATGACACCATGACAGGAACAAAAGGCCACTCCAAGAACTGAAACGTTTCGTCAGAACAGATGCCAAAAGCCTTCGCTAGCTTATACAACTAGTCTTTTGTGATAGTATTCTCTGTGATCGATTGTACAATGACTTAGGAAGGTGCGAGTGCGGGTGCCTTACTGCCTCAGTGTCTAGCGACTTACTCTGGTTGGTGGCCTGGTGGTCTGAATTGTTGAAATGGCCAGCCTAAGTGCCCAACTGCTAAGTGCTTACACCTAGTTAAAAAAATCATTTATTTTTGGGGGTGCCCGTGCACCAGGGGCACCCCCTTGCCACCGCCCATGGTTGGGACCACTTGTTAAAGTATGATAAGGATTTCTCATCGTGTCTGTGCCAGACACAGCACATACACCGAGTGGCGTAACAAACTTTGAGTCGATTTTCTTCTCCGTTAGGGACTATTATTCCCTAACTTATATATGTGCCTTATAGTCGCACGGTTATTTACACCGAAATTCTCTACGCTGTAACTCTCCTCATATAGTGAATTCTGCCTTCACATGTCTGTGGTTTTTCCCGCAAGTGTTTTCAAGTAAAATCTATGTATCCTGCCGTTTCCTCTATCTCCTATTTGGCGTGCGTTTTATGTATCCAAGAACACTCCGACGCATGTTTGCATGGAGTCTGAAGTGGGTTCATCTGTCTACTTAATCGTCGACTCAATTCGTGTCGTGAGAAGGCCCGATCAACTCGCACACAGTTACCACCATAGTACAGCCCCCTTATTTTGCACAAAATTATGTGCAAGTCTTCTCTCGTACACTTCCTCTAAAACATCACATTCCGTGCTACCGTCTTCAAGCTCCGCCTACAGTTGCCCACTTCCCGAGGCACTAACATCATCAACGCTTTCCAGTGCCCTGCATACAAAATTCACGTACACCATCGGCCTTTCGAATATCACTGCCTTGGCCTGGGAAGCTATCTACATGTACTAGCCCCAAGCTACGCATGCATTCAACTTGACTAGCTCCCATATGCTCGGCCCTCCTCTATTCGTGTAGGTGATCTCCTCGATGACAAGTTTCTTCGTTGTTGCCTCCGTGTTGAACTCCCTCCTGATGCAGCTCCTAAGATCGTGAATATTTATCGCATCGATCCCCTCCGCCCGGACCACCTTGTACTGGCATCTTGACAGGTCCAGCCCATCGGGTCCAGTTCGTACGAGACCGTCACTATAAAACACTACCAACTTTTGCATGTTCGAAATTACCTAAAGTAACAACAACCCGATTTATGGTACGCAATATAACAAACAGGGTATTTAATTACCACTAATTAATTTATTGTACATGACTATTTACATGGGATTATTTCCTTAATTAACACTAATTAAACATGACTAAATTAATGAATAGTAATTATTTACTAGCAATTTATTTGCCACTAATTACCCATGATAGAAATAATTACTTACATATTATATACAAGTAAGCAATTAAATACAAATAATGAATTAATTAGCAATAAATTGATTACTTATGAATAAATTACTTACGAGTAATTCATTACATCTAACTAATTCCCACTAAATTAATTGCGTTTAATTAATTAACACTAATTAACTACACGCGATTGATTAATTGTAATTAATTACGGTTATTTAATTACCACTAATTAACTATGAGTCATTACTTACCAACAAATTAATTATGGGCCTGTAATTACGACCACTTAATTTGCACTAATGCAATTACCACTAATAAACTACGACTAAATTAATTACGGCTAATTAATTTATATTTAATTTCCACTGATTACTTACGACTAATTAATTATGACTAATTAACTACGAGTATTTAATTACAACTACTTAATTACCACTAATTTAATTACCACTTATAAACTATGGGTAAATTACCACTAACAAACTACAACTAATAAATTACCACTAATTAACTATGACTGAAATAATAACAACTAAAGCATAGGAAATAATTTTACCTTGCCTTGACGTCGACCTCACTGTACTTATATGATTCTAAGCATTGCTCTAAACACTATTTAATTCAAGAATGAGAGCGAGCATGACGCCGGTTTTTGTAGCTGCACGAAGACGTTTCACGTCGACCGCAAGGCAAGGGGAGAGAATCTCGCGTGCTGTGCTTTATGATTCTTCATACATGCGGATGGAGGCTGCGAGGTGATAGAGTTGATGGATGGGACAGGGAAAAGATCGAGGGGACAGGGATGCTTTCGACGGAAGGAGAAAACGCCCATGTGCCCTAGTTGTAGGGTGACCCGGCCCAACGGGTGGGATTAAATACTGTGCCACCATGGCACGATAGGGGACGTGGTGGGAATTTGGGGTAGCACCGTGCCACCTGGCATGACAGAGGGGCTGTCGGGTGTGGAGCGAGTGGAGGCGCCGACGTGGTGTGTCCAGGCGAGGGGGTGGCAGAGGCGGGCATCTGCGCGTCACGTGTGCGGACGAGGGCCGTCCGTGGCATGGGGGTGCGGTTGAGGCACGTCCGTGCGCTGGTCGCAAGGACAAGGCTTGTCCGTGTGCCAGATGCACGATGGCAGCAACGTGGCGACACGGGGACTGTTCGGGTGCTAGATGTGCGGTGGAGATAAAATCCGTGCGCGGGGGAACGGTGGAGGACACATGTCGGCTGTCGACATACCTGTGGAGCCATTTTTGGCATTATGGCGTGTCGGTAGCCATATTTGTTATTAATGGGGCTAACAGTGCCATTTAGGCCAAAAAAAACTCGTTGGAAAGGAGCCGTATGTGGTTTAGTGGGGCTACTTTTTGCTACGTGCACACAACAGAGCTGCCAAGAGGATTTTCGGTCCATTGCATCACGAACACAAAAATGTATTAGGGAGGTTGTCGATTTCAGCTAGATACACACAATGCTAGGCACACACAAATTCGTACTAGCAAATTCATGATTTACTCCGCCTTAGAAACAATGAAGTATGATCTTCCGCGGCTGGATCAAGACATAAGGTTTTCTCTATGGCAAGTCAAGATGTGAGCTGTGATTAATGGTGGCCAAACGAGCTGCCTGGCCCAGCACGGCCGGGCCCATGTCGGCCTGGCATGGCTTGAACCCGTCTCGGGCTGACACGGATGACCCGTTTGGCTGTGCGGGTTGTGTCGTCGTGGCCCCTCGGGCTGGGGTACTGACCCAAGCATGGCACACCGGCTGCTCGGGCCGTGCCGGGTCGACATGGGCACAATTAGATCGATGGGTCGTGCTCGGCCCAATTAAAAAAAAGTATAGCATCTGAAAAACCATATCTTTTTATTATTTTATTTCTCTTTTGCTTCCCTTCTTTTCGTTTCCTCTTTTTTCCTTCGTTCATTTTCCTCTCTTTTCTCTTTTTTCTTTTATCTCGGTCGTGCGCCTGTGCCTTCCTTCTTCTTTCTTCATCTCTCTTCTTTTTCACCTCCTCCCTCCTATCCTCCTTCCCTTCTCTCTGGCTGAGTAGGCCCGGATCCGGCCATGGACCGCTAGATCTGGGAGCCTCCACTACCCACCTGCCTCTCTGCCAGCTCGGCCTACCGCCACGGCTCGGCGCTGTCGTCGCCTCCTCCGTGCCTGCACCCAACCACAACCGCCACCTCCTCCTCCACGACCGGTTACTGCTGCGTCACCTCCTCATCCGCGATAGTCGTGCTACCTCCTCTCTTGTTGGCCCGTTGGGCCGGATGCATACCGAAGCACGCATGGACATTCAAGCCATGCTGGCCTGGCCCAACTACTATGCGAGCTGTGCTGGGCAAACAATATTGTGCTTCGGGCTAGCCCAGGTGACACGACCTATCTGGCCATCTCTAGCTATTATATTGTTGGACCGAAAATATGACTAGAGGGGGGTGAATAGAAGCACTATCGCTTTTTCACCTTGATCGGATTCAACACGATTTTCACTCCAATAGCTATGAGAGCTATGAAGATCAATGTACAAGCAAAGCGGAAGACTTGTATTGAATCCAATCAAAACCCCAAAGCACAACAATCAAAAATATCAAAAACTCAATTCATAAATAGTTGGGCGGTCATACCTCTCACCAGGGGCGGTCTGACCTCTCACCATAGGCGGTCTGACCTCTCCTAAAGGGGCGGTCTGACCTCCAGTCTAATAAACAGTAAAATCAGTCCGAACTCAAAATCACAAATTGATCTAACTTTTGATCCACAACTCTAAACTTCATGAAACTTCAAACGTACCTTCTTTAGGATGTCAAGAACCTATTCCAATCAACGATCGTAAAAATCATTGCCAAAGTTTGTACCTTTTCCGTTTGAGTGGTGGTTGCTTCCAGTCGGTGTTTTAGAACCGATCTTACGTAAAGATTGTTTGATTCGGAGGGTCTCCTAGAATGGAATCACGTAGAGAGATTGACACATGTATTTTTATACAGGTTCAGGCCTTCTCCGGAGAGAATAACAACCATACTCCTGTGTGTATGGTATTGAGTGTGTTTCGTACAATCGGGAGAAAAGACTAAGGCTATTACAGAAGATAGTATCTGAGTATCTTCCTGATTGCTTGTTGTCTCCTCCGATCACCCCTTTTTCCCTCTCTGATTGCTGCCTTTATATAGTCGTGAAGTAATAGCCGTTTTCTCCTGTGAAGAGGCGCCTCATCGAATCCAGTAACGGGCACACGTTTGCAGTAATCATTGGAATGGTAACTCCTTCACGCCACCTGGCAGTTACTTGTCAGATATAATGGGGTATTACGTGCTATTATTTCGTATAATAACAGTGTATGTTGACTGCTTGGATTCCTTAATCAATTGGACCCACTCGCTTGTAAGTTTTATTGATCATAAGGTGGTCGTGGCTGACCTGGTCGTAGAAGAGCTTACGACTATGAGATAGTCGTGAAATAACTTACGACTGGATAGTGGTCGTAGAAGAACTTACGGTCATAGGGTAGTCGTAGCAAGACTTACGACTATGGGGCTGGTCGTAGAAGAACTTACGACCACCTGGTAGGTTTCTCCCTTGTAAGTATAAGGGGTATACCTAGGGACCACATGACATCATATTTTCCCATAATGAGAATTATGGATAACAGATAAAATAAGGATTATTAGATCCTCATCACTTCCAAACCGAGTCAAAACCAAAATATGATCTAAAACTTACTCATGGGTAAACGATGATCAAGATGATCCTAGATGTATTCCCACATATCACAGCAAGCAAGATCCAGGTCACAAACCAAAGGAAAACCAACGGATCAAAGAAAGCCCCAAAATCACAAAATAGAGAGCAAGAACAAGAAGATGCTCATCTTGAGGAATCTTGCTTGGATTGATTTAAGATTGATGTTGGTTTACAGCCACTCCTTTCAAGAGGGCAAAAACTCAACACTTGAGCACACAATCAATCCAACTCCCTAGAACTCTAACCTCTCCACTTTTCTCTCCTAACCCTAAAACGCAAACTAGGGTTTTAGATATATGGCTTGAGAGGTGCACAACCAACACCCTCCCCTATTTATAGTGGAGGCTAGCTTCTAGAATGATATTCCTAATGGGCACCCGTTAAGCCCACACACAAATGGGTTTCACTTACGCACGTATTTCAAAGCGTCGTCTTCATCTTCTCTTGACCTAAACCACTTCTCCTTGCGCTGTCTTGTGACGCGATTTAGCCAAAATACATCAAGGCGGTATTTAGGTGAAGTTACCAAAATACCCCATCTCGATCTTTCTCCAAAGACCGAGTCCAATCTTCATGAAGCAACCACATGCTTCGCCATGTGTAGGTTGATCAACGACTCTCTTCATGTCGGCAAGTCTCTCCCATCCAGCTCCCACCGAAATCACCATGGCACTTGCACCGACCCCCCACGCCGCTTGATGCAATCCGTCGCAGCGAACTTCTCGTTCGGTCATCATTGTCCATTTTGCGCCATGCTTGAGTCCATTGATTTCACCCGGCATCCTCGATCGTTTTGAACCTCAGCTCTCCAAACCTAGTCCCAATCATCCTCGCTGTTGGCCGAAGTTGACCTCTAAGCTTCCTGCACAACAATAGACAAAGAAATCGATTTCAGGAACAAGTTCTTCGCAACTTAACCCACGTTAGTCAAAACATGCATCATGCAACACATATGCACTGAAACCCATAAACTTGACCGAACCAACGAACATCGCCGCCATGCTGGCCGGCGAAACAATTCAAAACCGGTCAGATTGCCACCCATGGCTGGTCTGATCGGCCCCTGGCCGGTCTGACCGCCCAGCAAGGGACTTAGCCAAATTTACTCCTTGGAAAACCAAAACCTCTCTAAAAATTTCAAACGAATAGAACTTTTGACTCGAAACTCCAAAAATTATGAGACCAAGTGTAGAAGAATACCCTCTCTTGCCTACACCCTCTATTTTTGGCCTGACTCTAAACTCGAAAGTCCCTTTATGGTCGGTTAGACCGCCGCCCATTGGCCGGTATGACCACCAAAGGTGGCCGGTTTGAGCGCCACCTTAGCTGGTCTAACCGCCTGGAACTTGACAGAAACTGAACTTTACCGAAAACGAGTGTTTCGACAAACCTTCAATGCCATTACCAATTGTATCATCATCCTAAGATCGTAAACATATCCCTATGATATCCACAATCTCCCCTTTGATGAACACATTGGCAATTTCTCAAAAATGTAAGTTTGAGGTTTGAAAATCAAAATACTCATGTTTTCGCGTAAAGGCACAACTTGGTCCAAAAGCATGAGAAATCAATGTAAATGACTAAGTTGGATTCAGATTAGCATAGGTAAGTGAGATCGAGTAAAAGAAAGCAAGAAAGCTTCAATTTTCAAAGAAGAGTAAAAAATCTCACTTAAGGTCTATATAAAAGAACAATTGTTTAATTTGACCTTTGATCATTGTAAGGTTCTAAGAATTACAATTCAAGTTCAGAAATAGCAATAAGATCATAAGAATGCAAATTAAATGCCCCCCTCACTATGATCATCATTTTTGTTAAATTTTATTTTCTCCCTATTTGTCTAAATAGCTCCCCCTCAAACCAACCCATAGGGATAAATTACCCCTAACTCACTCCTCAAGGTGGCAAACCTAGTTGGGTCTAAAGGCTTGGTGACGATATTAGCTAACTGAGCCTCGGACTCCATAAATTCTAGCACAATATCACCCTTCTCTACATGGTCTCTAAGGAAGTGATAGCAAATGTCTAAGTGCTTGGTCCTAGAATGTCGCACAGGGTTTTTAGCAATATTAATGGTAGAAGTGTTATCACAAAGAAGAGGAATACTAGCAAACGTTAACCCAAAGTCCTTAAGGGTGGACACCATCCACAAAATCTTACTACAACAACTAGCAGCAGCTGCATATTCAGCTTCTGCAGTGGATTGAGCAACAGGGGACTGCTTCCTAGAGGACCAAGAGACGATAGAAGTGCCTAAGAAGTGACAAGTACCTGAGGTACTCTTCCTTTCTAGCCGACAGCCTACAAAATCATAATCAGAAAACCCCCGAATGGACAAGGAAGAAGAACAGGAATACCAAATGCCATACTGGAGGGTAGAGTGAAGGTACCTGAAAATACGCTTGACAGCATGGAGATGGGAAGTCCTCGGAGACGCCTGAAACCTCGCACAGAGGCAAACTGTGAAGTGGATGTCCGGTCTTGAGGTCGTCAGGTAAAGGAGGGAGCCCATCATGCTACTAAGATTCGCTGATCCACGGCTTGTCCTTCCTCGTCTCGATCCAAAACAATGAAGTCGCCATGGAGTAGCGACGGCTTGCAATACCCATCTCGAAGCGCTTCAGCAGATCGTTGGTGTACTTCGTTTGATGGATGAAGATCCCTTCCTTGCATTGCTTGATTTGAAGCCCCAGAAAGTAGTTGAGTTCTCCCATCATGCTCATCTCAAATTCCCTGGACATGGTCTCAGAAAAACTGGAAACAAGAGCATGAGAAGAACCACCGAAGATAATATCATCTACGTAAATCTGAACAAATAAGAAGTCATTGCCATACCTAAGAATGAATAGAGTCTTGTCTGCCTCACCCATGTCAAATTTATTCTTAAGCAAAAAGGTCTTAAGTCTATCATACCGGGCTCTAGGGGTTTGCTTAAGACCATACAAGGGTTTGGATAGCTTGAAATCATGGTAAGGATGCTTGGGATTTTTAAATCCTGTGGGTTGCCTAACTTACACTTCCTCCTCTATGTAACCATTCAGAAATGCACTCTTGACATCCATCTGGTGCAGCCTAAAGCCCTTAGATGCAGCAAATGCAAGCAGAATACGAATGGCTTCTAATCTAGCAATAGGAACAAAAGTTTCATCAAAGTCTAACCCTTCAACTTGGCTAAAACCCTGAGCTACCAATCTAACCTTATTTCTAACCACAAAAGCATCCTCACTTTATTTGTTTTTGAACACCCAACGGGTTCCTATCACATTATGACCACTAGGAGGCTCTACTAGGTTCTAAACCTTGTTCTTTTCAAAGTTCTCTAACTCCTCATGCATAGCATTAACCCAGCTAGAATTAGATAAAACATGTGATATATCGCGGGGTTCAAAAGAAGCAACAAATGCAGAATGAGAGTAGAGACTCGGATCATGATACCTAAAGCGAGTGACAAGCTCATGAAGATGACCAATGATCTGATCCGGAGGATGATGCCTCTAAATGTGAAGTGGAGCGCCCGGGGGAGATATCATCTCTTCGACCTTTGTAGGTACTACTGATGGTAAAGATGCAGTAGGAGCCTTAATTGGAGGTGAAGTAGTCGAAGCATGTTCATGAGCTGGAATAGGAGCATCAGCAGCAGATGGGAGAGCTTCATCGACTCCATCATCATCTTCCTCCACAAAAATGCTCTCCGTCGCCTGTGTATCACCTGAAACGTCTGATCTAGCACTAGAGCTAGTCTCATCAAAGGTGACATTGCATGTCTCCTGGACAACGTTAGTTTCAGCATTAAAAACCCGAAAACCCCTCGAATGTGCAGGATAACCCAGAAATAAACCATCAGAAGTTCTTGACTCAAATTTATCTAGGTTTCCTGTCTTGAGAATGAAACACTTAGCTCAAAAAATTCGACAATGAGAAACAGAGAGTTTTCTACCAAACCGAAGCCCATATGATGTCTTGCCCAAAGACGGTCTCAAGAAGTCACAATTAGCAATATGGCAAGCTGTAGCAATAGCTTCGGCCCAGAACCTTCTTGGAGTGCTATACTTATCTAGCATTGTTCTAGTCATCTCGATTAAGGTTCTGCTCTTCCTTTCCACCACACCATTTTGTTGAGGGACGTGTGGAGAAGAGAATTAATGCTCAATACCACGCTCAGCATAGAAAGAGACAAATGAGCCATTCTTGAACACCGTGCCATTGTCATTGCGAATCGCTCTCAGGGCACTATGGAGTTCAAAAACCAAGCGAAGAACAAAATCATAAAAATGATCAAAATCTTTATCCTTCGAAGCAAGAAAGAACACCCAAGAGTATCTCGAAAAATCATCGACTATGACAAGAATATACCATTTGCTACCAACTAACCGAACCCTAGCAAGACCAACAGTATCCATGTGAAGCCACTGTCCCGACCCGTTAGTCATGACCATAGTTAATAAAGGGTGTGAGACGGCAACTTGCTTGCCATGCCTACAGGGCGGACATACAGCATCCTTGACAGCTTTGAGTTCGGGCAAACCTCTCATGAGATCAAGGCTGCTAACTCGCGTCAGATGATCAAAACCAATATGCCCCAAACGACGATGACAAAGCTAGAACTCAGAAGAAGATGCAATCAAACACTTGAGAGAACCAGCAAGAGGTTTAGAAAAGTCAGCTCCAAAGATCCTACCAACTCTAGAAATCCCAAAAACAAGCTCACCTGCTGAATCAAACACACGATAAGTATTTTTCTTAAATCTAGTCTCATGGCCATCATTAAAAAGCTACGAGACAGAAAGCAAGTTGTATCTTAGCTTGTCCACAAGAGCGCCGTCCTTTAGGATGAATTTGCCGTTCACCCTGATAGATCACATTCCTTCAATCCGCCCTTGTGTATCATCTCCAAAGGGGATGAAGTTATTACCCGTCGACCGCGTGAAGGAGGTGAACCATCTTGAGTCTCCGTTCATGTGGCGTGAACAGTCGGAGTCGACGAACCACGTGTTCTTCCCCCTTCCGCGGTGATCCTGAAAATCACAACACAGAACATCGATGTGTCTCAATACTGGGATTAGTTAAACATGGCTTGGGAACCCAGTACTGAGACACACGTCTGCGAGTAGTATGAACAACAGAATTGCTAGCCTTGATCCTACTTGAGGTTCTATCATGAACAGTGGTTACGCGAACATGAGAAGCATCCTGTCTAGGAACATGATGATGATGAGCATATAAAACAAATCCTAGTCCGGGTTTCTTTTCTAGATGACCATGTCTCATGAAGGCTCTAGGTTGATAAGATGAAATTATAGCAAGCTTTTTCCTAACATTTTTCAACCTACACCAATAGAAATCAAGCAAATGGCCATCCTTCTTGCAATAGGTGCAATGGTACTTGGTACCACTGGGAGAAGCACATTTTGACTCAACAGATGGTTGGGCAAAACCTGCAGATTTAAAAATGGTTTTTGCAGGTTGGGTTTTGAACTCAACTAAGCCATTTTCTAAGACTTGAATGACATTTTTCTTGTATTTGTCTTTGGCAAAGTTGTATCCTAACTCTTACTTCTTATAAGGAGTTTTTGACTTGTCAAGAATCATATTTAACTGTTTCTTACCCTTAGAGAATTTTTATAATGTATTTTTAAGATAAGCATTCTCTTTTTTAAGGTTAAAACATGATTCACAAGTTTTGGCCTTAATGGCTCTAGCATGCTTCTCCTTATGAATAGCAACTTCAAGCTTAAGGGCTTCACATGAAGCACAAGGAGTAGAATCAATTTTGTCCTTAAGCTTGGCATACTTAGCTCTAACTGCTTCTAATATGTCTTTTACTTCGTGTTCACGTTCTAAACAGAAAGAGCAAGTGCTAGACTTAACCTTATCAGAAACGACCATCTTGCTAGATTTTAAGCATTTTCACATGAAGCAGATTTAACTTCAATTAACTCAGTCCTAGCATTCTCTAGTTGGTGCAAAGCAACATCATGAGCATTTTGCAATTTAGCAAGTTCAAAGTGTAACACATGGCAGGATGAACATTCATCAGCATCAAGATTATTAGCATTCACAAGTTCTATTGTGAGATTATCAACTTGTGACTCTAAGTCTTTATTCCTAGCCATGGTGAACTCTAACGCCTTATCCTGGCTAAGCAGTTGCTCAAAGATAGTATCACATCTAGTATAGAGAACTTCGTAGGACGGAGGTACCTCATCGATGTCATCATTGTTGACGGAGTCAGCCATGAAGCACATGCCGGTGAAGTCTTTTGCCTTCCCTTTCTTCTTGTCTTAAGGAAGCTCCTCCTCCTTGTTCTCCTAGCTCCCGGAGTCCACATCGCTCATGGATTGCTCTCCAAAAGCGGCAAGGACCCGGTGAGCGACCTTCATGAGCTTGGCAGCATCAAACTTGGACTTGTTCCCTTGAGGCTTCCTCCAAGCTGCCTTCTCCTCCTTATGGTTTCTCTTCCCTTTTAGTTTGGGGCAGTTCGCCCGAATATGGTAGAGCTTTTCACACTCATAGCATGTCTCAGGGCCACCTCTCTTCTTGTTTCTCACATTGTTATAAGCCCGTGTGAATTTTTTGGCTAGAAGGGCTAACTCAGCCTCAGGAATACTCTCAAGTTCCTCTTCATGGATTGCAGATAAACAGGCAAGTGAAAATCCAGATGAAGACTCAGAAGAATCATCAGAAGTTATTTTAAGAGGGTCAGCCACCAAAGCCATGTTCTCCTTCTTAGGATAACTAACTCTCTTGATCTTATGAATCTTGAGTTTGCTATAGAGCAGCTCCAAAGAGAGATTAAAGATATTGACATTCTCCTCAATAGCAGTAGCTTTCATCTCCCACTCCTTGGTGTTGATTGTAGCCAAGAGGTGGGTGACATTCTCAGATTGAGAATACTCGATAACTACTGCTCTCAACTGATTAATCACCTTGTTAAAACGAGTGAATACATCATCGATGCTCTCTCCAAGACGCATCCCGAACTTGTTGTATTCTAGCTTGAAGACCGTCTGATATACTTGCTTAATTTGGAACGAACCCTCATGGTAGGTTTTGAGGGCATGCCAAATCTCGTGTGCGGTCTCAAGATTACAAATCCTGTCATACTCCTGTCTACCAAGCCCGGTATATAGGAGATTCTTTGCCATATGGTTGTTAGCCAAGAGGGCTGTTGAAGCCGGCGTATCAACCTCGGGCAAAATAAGCGGGGCTCGAACAACCTCCCATATGGCTTGACCTTCGCTCTGAAGGAAGATACGCATGCGATTCTTCCAATAGGCATAGTCGAGCCCATCGAAGATATACGGCTTGGTGGAGTACTTCTCCATCACCAAGTTCAGTGACCGGTTAAGATCAAAATTGAACTAACCGGGCTATGATACCACTTATTGGACAGAAAAGGTGACTAGAGGGGGGTGAATAGGAGCACTGTCTCTTTTTCACTTTGATCGGATTCAACATGATTTTCACTCCAATAGCTATGAGAGCTATGAAGATCAATGTACAAGCATAGCGGAAGATTTGTATTGAATCCAATAAAAACCCCAAAGCAAAACAACCAAAAATATCAAAAACCCAATTCATAAAGAGTTGGGCGATCAGACCTCTCACCAGGGGCGGCCTGACCTCTCACCATGGGCGGTCTGACCTCTCCTAAAGGGGTGGTCTGACCTCAAGTCCAATGAACAGTAAAATTAGCTCAAACTCAAAATCAAAAATTGATCTAATTTTTGATATACAACTTCAAACTTCACGAAACTTGAAACATATCTTCTTTAGGATGTTAAGAGCCTATTCCAATCAACGATTATGAAGATCATTGCCAAAGTTTCGACCTTTTTCCATTTGAGTGAGGGTTGCTTCGAAACTGAGTCAAAACCAAAATGTGATCTAAAACTTGCTCGTGGGTAAACGATGATCAAGATGATCCTAGACGTATTCCCACATGTCACAACAAGCAATACCCAGGCCAGAAACCAAAGGAAAACCAACGGATCAAAAAAAAAGCCCTAAAATCATAAAATAGAGAGCAAGAACAAGAAGATGCTCATCTCGAGGAATCTCGCTTGGATTGATTTGAGATTAATGTTGGTTTACAACCACTCCATTCAGGAGGACAAAAGCTCAACACTTAAACACATAATCAATCCAACTCCCTAGAACCCTAACCTCTCCACTTTTCTCTCCTAACCCTAAAACACAAACTAACGTTTTAGATATATGGGTTGAGAGGTACACAACCAGCACCCTCCCCTATTTATAGTGGAGGCTAGCCTCTAGAAGGATGTCCCTAATGGGCACCCGTTAAGTCCACACACAAATAGATTTCACTTACACATGTATTTCAAAGCGTCGTCTTCATCTTCTCTTGATCTAAGCCACTTCTCCTTACGCTGTCTTTTGCCACGATTTAGCCAAAAGCTATCAAGGCAGTATTTAGGTGAAGTTACCAAAATACCCCTTCTCGATCTTTCTCCAAAACTGAGTCCAATCTTCATGAAGCAATCCTATGCTTCGCCATGTGTAGGTTGATCAACGGTTCTCTTCATGTCGGCAAGTCTCTCCCATCCGGCTCCCATCGAAACCACCATGGCACTTGCACCGACCTCCGCGCCGCTTGATGCAACCCGTCGCACCAAACTTTCCGTTCGGTCATCCTTGTCCATTTTGCGCCATACTTGAGTCCATTGGATTCACCCGACATACTCGATCGTTCTGAACCTCAGCTCTCCAAGCCTAATCCTGATCATCCTCGTCGTTGACCTCCAAGCTTCCTGTGCAACAATAGACAAACAAATCGATTCTGAGAGCAAGTTCTTCGCAACTTGACCAACGTTAGTCAAAACATGCATCATGTAAGACATATGCACTAAAACCCATGAACTTAACCAAACCAACGAACATCGCCGCTATGCTCACGGCTGGTGAAATCAAAACCAGCCGATCGCCACCCATGGCGCTCGACAGCCACTGCCTGGCTTGACCGCCCAGTAAGGGATTTAACCAAATTTCCTCTTGGAAAACCGAAACATGTCTGAAAATTTCAAACGAATAGAACTTTTGACTTGAGGCTCCAGAAATTATGAGTCCTCTCTTGCCTTCACCCTCTAGTTTTGGCCCAGCTCCAAACTCGAAAGTCCCTTTATGACCAGTCAGACCGCCGCCCATTGGCCGGTCTGACCACTAGCCACTAGACCCGAGGCTTGGTAGGTCTGACCACCAGAGGTTGCCAGCCTGACCACTACCTTGGTCGATTTGACCGCCTGGAACCTGACAGAAACTGAACTTTTCCGAAAATGAGTGTTTCGATAAACCTTCAACGCCATTGCCAATTGTATCATTATCCTAAGATCGTAAGCATATGCCCATGATATCCACATATACCACAGCTCGATTTGGACGACGCTCTTTTGGGGATCGACAACATGCCTACGACATTGCTTGTTGATGGGAAGCAACATTAATTCTCAAGAATTTGATGACACCATAATGGTAGCTAGCTTGACACTCTCCGGGGTTTTGCTGTTTGAAAGTGAAGGTTTTTCTCCAATTTCTGTTCGAGGTGAATGATTTATGTTGATACCCGGATTTACACATCTGAAACCCTATGTGTATTCTGAACTAGTCCCATGATCATTAGCTAGCTCACACAGTGAAACTTCGATGAAATGTCATTCATTCGGTGATTTAACTAGAAAGGTAGCAAAATAACAAATAGTAAAAATAACTAGACCTTATGGTCAACATTTACTTAACTTGCCACGCAGGGCTTAAGATACAAATGAAACTCTAGCAGAGGAAAGAAAACTTGGAGTGGAGAACGTATCATAATTCACAAAGTCTTTTAAAAAAACTCCTCTTCGTAGAACTCTTGAGCAGCTTGACTTTCTTCAATTGAGCAACAAATTTTAAGCCGTAAGTACATAAAGTACACAACAAGTCGTAGAGAACGATATGCAATTAATATTCTTGCATGGCTTGATCAAAAGAATAGTCATATGGTTCTTTTGCATAAAGCAAGCACTGATGATAAATACAGTAAGTAGATTGTAAAGCGTAATTGAAAAGAATAACAAATAAATAAACACTTGCTTTGAAATAATGAATGAACCTCTCGTTCAGTTTCTAACTAAACCTCCAAGTGAACATCTCATCCACCAAGTGAACATCACATTCACCAAGTGAATCTCTCATTCACCTTCCGACACATTTTCATAAAAACTCTATCTCTCGTGTGAAATCCCCGGGCATTGTTCATAACCGGGAACACGGTTATTTAAACAGTTTTAACTCTGCAAATGTTATACAGCTTTACCCCTAAGAGATAAATCAACTTATAATGTCCGTTCACACACTTCTATAGGTGCGCGACTAAGTGATTATCACAAGGCCTTTACAAAGCTCATTCCCATCCCTGTTCTGCTCGCTAAGGTTTCAACACTGAATGTCATTACAACTTGACATGGCCCCCCTCTTGCGTCATTGTGAATATCCATCCTGGAACTCACGCTTCCAAAAACAGAACTAGAGCTGAAACATTGCTAATTATTTAGCTAGGTCCATCCCATACTGGACATGTGGTTGTACGATATGGCACAGTTCAATGGCACACAAGATTAAGTCCTTGAAAATTCACCCCGGCGAGACTACCTCATCCAAAAACAATGTGCTACCCGTACCCCCTTTACTGCACGATCACTCGCCCGAGTATAAATCATTTTGTTCAACTAAACCAATGACAATCCCTGCCATGGCACATAATTTTATAATAGCGACATCACACCACACCAGTGACATCACACCTTAGTTGCGCAATAGTGGCATCACACCACAATTTCATATATCATTAAGTCAAATTATCAATATTAAACATGTGATCATGAGCCCATCATAACTAAGCATGACTAAGCGTCTCTACGATAACCCATGTTGGTGATACAAATATGTCCACCTAATAATGACCATCCTATGGTGGCAAATGATTCGTGGTATTCAAATAATCAATGGAGACATCACGACAAATAGATGATTAACTACTCCCAAAAGCAATTGATACAAAGATAGCATGCAATTTGATATAAAATAATATAATTCTGAAATCATAGGTTCAATATGATCAAAGGACTACGACTTGCCTTGACTCTGCTCAGTTACCCCACTTGGATATTCAAAACTTGCTCCTACTCCTGCTCCTGCTTCTTGAAACAGATCGTCTAAACGAGAGAAAACAAACGTAACACAAATAAATTCAAAACAAAATCAAATTAAATTAAAAAACAACAAAACTAACTCTAAAAGAAATAACTCAGTTTTAGATGAATTTAGACATTTGAAAGGACTAGATCGGAGTTCGGACGAAGGAGAACGGGCTCTTGGAAGATTTGCCGTAAAAGGTAAAAGAGAGAGAGAAAAGAATATTATATGGAATATTCCTTCAGCTGGAAAAGAAAAAGAAATGGAAAAAAGAACTGACAAGTGGGGCCCACTTGTAAGTTGGAGAAAGAAACAAGGGCTGGCTGACATGTCGGACCGAGGTGGCAGTGAGAGAAAGAGAGAGAGTCAAAGGGAATGACAAGGTGGGCCCACATGTAAGAGAGCTAGAGAGAGGGAGAAACAAGGGAGCTAGCAGTGGTACTCGGGCAAGCGACGGCGACGGTGAATGACGACGAGGGCAAAACGGGTTCCCGGTGCTTTAGGGGTTCTTTCGGTGGCGGTGGCATGGCGAGAGAGGTAGCGAGGCGGCGGCGGCGGAGAGGCGGCTCGGACGTGTGGCAATGACGGTGACTCAGCGGCGCCCGAAGGAAAATAGAGGGAGCACCGGCACGACGGCGACACGGGGATCACGATGGGCAGCTTGTGGTGGACGAAGGACGATGGGAGAGACGGCGCAATGGCAACCGACGGCGAGAAGAAAGGTGACGGCGATGGCTCACCACTATGACATAGAGGCGACGGAAAGGGTGTGGATCAAAAGAGGAGACTCGGGAACATGACGTGACGTGCACAAAAAGGCGAGGGGACTCACCAGTGGCAAGATCGGGTGGAGGCGGCATGACCGGCTTGGGGAAGAAAGAGACGACGGCGGTCCGGTGATCTTCCAGGGATGGCGAGGCGAGCACAACAGAGAATGCGAGAAGGCGAATCCAATGGCAGTGACGGTGCAGAAGGAGGAGCAACACTGGCGATGGAACGGGTGACGAAAGACCACGGTGGCCTGTGGGTTCTTAGCGAAAATCTGACGAAACGACAGCGGATTCAAGGGCGGTGACTTAGGGCGTCGGGTGAGGTGGATGGGGTGAGATTTTTGACGTGGGAACGACACTTAAATAGGGCCAAGATGGGAGGATTTGAGTCCAGGACGGTGGCGCTGCATGTTGGACAGGGACTCAGACGGAGTCGGGCACGAGGAGGAAGGAGCTGACATGGCGGGCCCACTCGACAGTGAGGGGAGAAAGGAGGCTGGTGGGTTGCGGGCGAACGACTGGGCTGGCGCGCGGCTTAGGCCGAAAAGGAAAACAGGCCGGGGCGAAGCGAAGACGGGCCAAGCGGGGCAGGCCGACGGGTGGCGGGGAAGGATGTTGGGCCGGGAAAGATTGAGCCCAAAAGGAAATCCGAAAAAGAAAGGATTTTTCGAATTTAGAAAAAAGATTAAATAACCGAGTTCAAAGAAATAGTAAATAAACTCCAAAAATTCCTAGAAAATTCTAGAAAATACTATAGAACTCAAGGAACCCAAATAAAATAGTTTGAATTTAATTAAAGTTTGATTTATTCACATTAAATCATTTTATTTTATAAAAATTCAAATTAATTTTTAACTTAAATAAAAAATTCACATTTTTATTTTTATTTTTAAATGCTTCAAAAGAACTTCAAATTCTAGGATGTTACAATTTAAGTGCAAGGAGTTTATTTTTACGTGGTTACTACAATGTTTGTCTAGTTGTCATAGGCCGATACAAGGGATCTACTGCAATTTCTACTCCATTGACGATATGTTGAGTTCCTTTCATCCTGATAGTTTTATAGAAGCAGTTTTGACCATATCATGGATTTCAGTTACCTTTGAAGTCGACAGTTTGATGCGCGTGATGGCCACGCATGCAAGTTTCTCAGCGAGTATTGTTTGCCGAGTTTTGTGTTTCGGGTAGAGCATGTCAGATTCCATAACGCAAGTTCTTCGCTATCTATCCAACACCATAGATGATGTTTTGACTTATGTTGTTTGATGATTGAGCATTTGTGTCAGGAAGTAAATTGCACATACTCAGATTTTGCTAGGGTTATGAATTATTGAAGACCTAGATTTGTTTGTATGCTTTGTTGATGGTTGTGTGTTTGGACCTACTGGTGGTTTGCTCAATTTGGTTTCGTGAGAAGCGTTTGGAGAAGACTATTTCAGTCTACTCGCACAATTTGACTTCGTGAGAAGCGTTTGAAGAAGACTATACCAGTCTTAATCGTTGAAATTAGTCCTATGGAATTTCGAGACACGAGGTCTACCGACGAAAACTTATTTGGAGGAGATTTAATATTTCGGCTACACGAACAAATTCGTTTCAAGGTGGAGATTATTAAAGTATTATACAAATTTGTCATCATGTCTGTGTCAGATGCGACACACGCGCCGACTGACGCCAGACGTAGCGTCGAGTGACACAACCGACTCTGACTTGGTTTCCTTCTCTATTATGGACTCTTATTCTCTAGTCTATATATGTAACTATGTAGTCGCACGGTTAGATATGCCAAAGTTCTCCGTGGTTGTAACTCTCCTCATATAGTGAATTTTGTCTTTGTGCGTTAGTGATTTTTTCCGTAAGATTTTTCCACATAAAATCCGTGTCTCCTGCTCTTTTGATTATCTTCTATTTGCCGTACATTTTATAACAACACTAATACAATAAAACTCCATACAAGCTGGAGTATATGGACACAATCTGAACAAGTTAACAACATCAGGTACATCCATGTAGTTCCAGTTTCTATGGACCTAAAGGTTCATGGTAGAACACAAGCAATGAACATACTGGATTAGGTTTTGGTGAATGTATTACCAAATCTTCACAAAATATTTTCATCTGTAAGCAGCCAAGAACAGCCTCTATGAGACTGCAATAACAACTTGTTACGTGCTGACAGTAAAATTGCATGGCCCCCGATGAGTCTAGCTCCCAAAACTGCCATGTGCCCGGTAAAGGCCCAACCATCGCATCATCCTAGCCTTTGAGCATGAAACCTAGACACAGTAACATCGTTACACAAATTTGTCTCATCTTCTTGGTGGCATCTCCCACAGGTATCTTACTCTGACTTCTAAAGCACTATATATTTACGCGAAAGCGCTACAGATAAATGGCCCTTTCTGCCTATAATTGTTTGTAAATATCTCATACAAGAAATCATTAGTACACATAGCAATACTCCACGATCGAGTAGTATGTATTATTGCCAAACAATATATTCTTTGGTCCACCAATTGCAAGTTTACATTGCACAGGCATGCAGTTGATAATATTAACAGAAGAGAGGAGAGGAGACAAAACTGAAGTATCAAGCCATGCTTCCTGCTGACTAATCCTATACGCATGCAGTAGTATTTCGTACATAACTGAATAGTTGAAGGTGGGATCGAAGGAGGTCAGAAAGGTTCACGAGGAAGGGTCCAAGATGAGAGCATTGGAAGCATAAACTAGTAATCATAGGCCTCTGATGCTATTGTTGCTATGCATGACATGATAAACCTAAACCTGCCGGCCAGGCAGATCTCATGCACCCTTCGGGCTGAAAAAAGTACTCTGCATACTAGCTACTTGCTGTGGGGTTGCATTAGCACCTGCTTTTAAGTTGTAGGGATCTACCCCTAGCTATTTTGAAGTTATATATATGTAGCGTGGGATCCGGATCCATCGTTGTAAAATATTGTAACACCGCAGCGATTTTACTGTAGCAAAACTCTATAATAATAGATCAAAACGTTCGCTTTTCGATCGGACGGTAGAGATCGTTTCTAATAACCATGTACCGTAATCTTTCCATTGGATAATCCCTCTCAAGCACAGAGGCGCTGGCGCTACAGTGCTATGAGTCTCCTGCAGTGTCTAAGAGCATCTACAACAATCCACCTCAATTGTTACTAAGAGATTGTCATATCAGTTTTTAGATGATGTAGAGGAGAGAAGATGATGAGAGAAGGTGAAGCTGTTTCTACATGAAAAAACTATCAGATTGTTAATACCAAGACATAAGAAACAACAAAAAGACTATTGAAGGCTTAATTGTTACCTAAACATTCATTTTGTGGATCTCACTGCCTACCAACAAGCTTGTAGCAATTAAAGTCTTAGATACAAGTTTAAAAAACAATATATTGGAATGATTGTTTCTTTTTATTAGATTGAGTACTCTCTTTTCTGTTAGTAACAAGCTAAAAAAAACAAACTATTGTAGATGCTCTAATGTACATCACTGTAAGTCCGTAGCAACAATACTTTATTTTAATGTTTAGTACCGAGTCTGCTATAGTGTCTGATGCACGTCACTGTAGATCTGTAGCAACAATACTTTATTTTAATGTTTAGTACTTTTTTGCTATTGCACTGTCACTGTAGGCCCTGGCGCTACAGTGCTATGAGTCTGTCTAATGCACGTCCCTGTAGGTCATAGCAACAATACTTGATTTTAATGTTTAGTACTTTTTTTGCTGCACTGCACTGTAGCACTTGATGTACGTAGTTAGATTTCAATCGGACGGTTAAGAGATACTCCTAATACACTAGACTATTCATCTTCTACGTTTAGACCTCCGTTTCCTATAGGCTAGCTTATACAACTAACGAATTAAGAATAATTACTTCAAAAAATTCCTTTGCAGAAAATTAGGAATTTCAAATAAGGAAATGGTTCAATTCCTGTAGAAATCGATCCCGAAAAATTCTTGTGTAAATTAACGACATTTCGTACATTGTCAAGATATGCGAAACACACCCTTAACCAAAACGTTATATTGCACTAATATATTTTTCTAAATTTAATGAGATGACAATTCTGCGAAAGCAATTTTTTCAAACAATTATGCGAAAGTATTTTTTTCAAGACAACACTAAACAAGCACAAAGGTATTTTTCTGAATAAAACATACAACTGTATATCCTAGAATCCATACATTCAAACTTTCCCGATACATTTAAAACTATCGAGTACTAGTATGACTTGTGCCTATACTTGTTGAAACTAGAGCATATATGCAGAATTTTTGGCCGTTTTGTCGCCTTTTCGTCTCGTATTTACAAGAGTGGTCCTGTCGCACAGCCACCATGCAAGAGGGCCCTCCTCGCCCATCGCCGCACGGCCATTGTCTGATTGTTCTGCCGCCGCCACGCCTCCCCCCTCCCCAGACGCCCGCTCCCTCCCGCCACGCACCCATTCGGTTCTGCGGAGAATAAAAAAAACCGTGCGGTGGCCACCTTTCACACCGCCCATCCTCTCTCCACCGCACATCTGTCGTCTCGTCCAGAATTCCTAGCACCAATGCCGTGGCTCCTCCTTCGCTCGGCTTTAAATACCGAACTCTCATAGTTGCTCTTCGCTCATCTCAATTGCGTTTCGATTCTCGTTCTGGCACTCGTCGCTGAGAACTCAGAGAACGTAACATAATTAATTTTTTTGGGAGATTAAGTATTTGCTTGCTTCTCATCATAAGGCATTGCTTGCTTCTCATCGCAAGGCGCACGGCCATTTTTTATTACTTTCCCCCGAAGGGCAGGTAATTTGTCACATGCTTTTGGCGTTATTACCATAGTCATAGTTAATTAGTCTTAGTTAGCTAGTCGTAATTAGTTAGTTTAGTGGCAATTAATTAGTTAAAATTAGTTAGTTTACTGGTAATTAATTAGTTTAGTGGTAATTAATTAGCCGTAATTAGTTTAATAGTCATCATTACGTCATATTAAATTAGTGGAAATAAAGTATAGGTAATTTAATTAGTCGTAATTAATCAGTCGTAATTAGTTAGTTTAGAGGTGATTAATTAGTCGTAATTAGTAAGTTTAGTGGTAATTATTTAGTCGTAATTACTTAGTTTGCTAGTAATAAATTAGTTTAGTAATTATCAGTCTGACATATCAAATTAGTGGAAATGAACTTCTCGAAATTTATTTAGTGGTAATTAATCGATCGTAATTAGTTTAGTAGCAATTAGTTAGACATAACACATTCAGTGCAAATTAGTTAGTCATAAGTAATTAAGTGGTAATGAACATGTGGTTCAATAGTGGTAATCACGGTAGTAATGAATCACCAACAATTTTCTGAAATATTTTGTAATTAATTAATATTTAATTACACATATGTCATCCATCACTTGCATGCAACTTGTTGTAATTAATTACATATATGTACCGCGGATGGGGCTGTTGTGGCTTTATGTAATTTCGAACAGGCAAGACTTGTTAGTGTTTTATGGTGATGGTCTCGTACGGGCCAGACCCGATGGGTTGGACCTGTACAGATGCCAGTACAAGGTGGTTCGGATGGAGGGGCTTGACGCGTTGAATATTCACGAACTTCGAAGCTGCATCCGGAGGGAGTTCGTCATGGAGGCAACGACGAAGAATGTTGTGATCGAGGGGATCACCTACACGAATGGCGTGTTGGAGCTCGTCAAGGTGGTTAGAAGCGTAGCATGGAGCCAGTATATACAGATTGCCTCCCAGCGCGAGGCGGTCAATTACGAGAGGCCGATGGTGTACATGAGTTTTGTACGTAGGGCACCAAGCCACGTTGATGATACCGAGGCCTCTACAAGCGAGCAAGCACAGCCCGAGCCTGAAGATGGCAACACGGAATGTGCTGCCTCGGAGGGAAGACTCACACATAATTTTGTGCAAAATGAGGAGGCGGAATTGTGGTGGTCGGCCCGCATTGACTGCCACGAGTATCCACCGGACGACCCAAGCTCAAATGGTAGCGACAAGGACGCACACCAGGCCGATGGTCCAACCGGGGTAATTGTGTCATCGGAAGTGCCTTATGTGGCATCGAGACTTTATGATATCGCAATGCGTTCGCTCGTACTGCCGCAAGAAGAAGGCTCCCACTAGGGGTTTGATGCTGACACCCTCCTAGTCGTAAGACACCCTCCTAGTTGGGCAGCGCTTCCCTATCAAGGTGGTCGTGCAACAGGCTATAGCACGGTACGCTTTATCCATCAGTCGTGTGTACCGAGTGCATCGGTCCAACCTAGGAAAGTACGCAGTGAAGTGCGTAGTGGAAGGATGCCTTGGCAAGATCAGTGCTCGACGGGCAAAGATTTTCGGCTCGGTCTTCTTGGTCAAAGCGTTGATCGACCACACTTGCGATCTTAGCGAGCCCCTACGGCAGCATCAGAACGTGAGTTTCGTATATGTGTCAAGCCTCATCAGGCTCCTAGTTGCGGCGGACGTGTCTGTCTCCCCGAAGATGCTGATGTCGGAAGTTACCAATCTGGTTAGTTATCCAGTCAACTACAGCAAGGTCCACCGAGTCAAACAGAAGGTTATCGAGTCTATGTACGGGACATACGAAGAGGCGTAAAACCTTGTACCGAGATTGCTTCACCAGATTGCCGAATCAAACCCTGGCACGTACATAAACAAGCTTGAGGGTGAAGATACCGATAGAGGGTCCAACTGCTTCATACTAGACTAGGTGTTCTGAGCTTTCACCCAGGCCGTCCGAAGCTTCCAGTCCTGTCATCTGTGCTCACAATGGATGGCACATTCCTCATGGGGAGGTACAAGGGCACCATTCTCACTACGATGGCGGCCGACGCGAATGACCAGTTTCTCCCGATGGCATTTTCCATTGTGGATAGCGAAAACATCCAGTTGGTTGTGGTTCCTGTCGAACGTAAAGAGGGCGGTTGTGGGAGATCGGCGCAACGTATGTCTTATCACATACCGCAATGCTGGGTTGATGGCGGCCATTAACACCATACAGCATGGGATAGCACCCCCTCACCAGTGGAACAGCGTGCAGTCTAGGTGGTGCATGAGACATCTTGTATCTAACTTGTTCACGCGGTTCCGCTGTCAGGAGGTTATGAAGACGTTCAAGGCATTGTGCCTGCAAAGCTAGAGGCAGAAGTTTGAGTCCACCTGGAGAGACCTCGAATACCAGACTACGGGGCATACAAGGAAGTCCACTATGCATGGAGGGAGATCAACCCAATAGTGCCATAAGTTTCTCGGAGTGGATTCGTCACCACGCTCCTGAATTGGAGAAATAGACCCTTCTCTATGACACGAACGGTGTGAGGTACGAGATTATGATGAACAACATGTCCGAGGTGTACAACAGCGTCCTCAAAGGTGTGCAATGCCTACTTATCACTGCGATCGTCGAGGAGACATGGACTCACAATGTTGGTTATTTTGTCAATAGAGACACCGCGGCCAAGCGACAAATGGAGGAAGACAAGCAGTGGTCCGAGAACATGCGAAGGAAAATAGACCAGAAAATGGAGAAGGCCCGAATGCACGACATCAAGGTGATCAACAGCCTCGGGAGGACATATGAAATCACACTTCGGCAGAAATATATCAACAGTCATACCAGGGGGAAAGGAAACAGGCATACACCCTAGGTGATGTGGCGACATACACCTACAACAACCGAAGATTCTATACAAGCCATGCTCGCACGTGTACAAGGCATGTGCGCAAATGAGGCAGATGTCTACATCGTACATCTCTTAGTACTACGACATGCGACATCTATTTAGTACATGGAGTGCAGAGTTTCACTCGTACGGTTTGGACATGAACCACAAGGATCTTAGGCCGGTAAGGGTGCAATGGGGCCCGAACTAGGCCTTCAAGACAACAGGGAAGGGACGATGGCAGGCGCGACACTTCTAGAACGACATGGATGCTAGCTAACGTACCCCTGGGTACTCAACGAAAGGATTGCCCCAACAGACCAAGCTATCTGATCGTCATTCAGTGTCATAATGTAATGTTTTCTCTGTCTTGTTTTGCTATATACAGCGAAACTTCTATGATAGCATAATTTACATCCTTGTTACGTTTTTTACTGTACAGTGCACTTGCATTATGGAATCATAGGACATGGACGACTTCGACATACAACACCGACGTGGGGAGTCCCGCGATAAGGGGAAGGGGAAGGCTCCTCCGACTCAATGGAATCGCATGACATGGACAACTTCAACTTACATCATGGAATCACAGGACATGGATGACTTCGACTTACGACATCAGGGAAGAGGCGGTTACAAACATCATTGCGTAGATAATACATAGGATATTCTTTGTTAATTTATCGGTTCAATGTGGATGACATTCTTTAACACTGTATTGTACCACAGGTTAGATAAGATTGTACATGAACAAACTAAGGGAAATGTGTGGCGTGCAGATCATATAATGATGTACCGTAGCCTTCAAAACGCACACGAGTCGGAGGCTGTGGTACATCGTTATATGATCTGCATGCCACGTATTTCCCTCTGTTGGTTCATGTACAAGCTTATCTAGCCTGTGGTACAATACAACATTAAAGAATATCATCCACATTAAACTGATAAATTAACAAAGAGTGTCTATTTGATCGGATTACATGTGATAATACCCCCTCCTCCTTCATCCCGATTGCAATAAACCCGCGCATGTATCATGTAATGCTTATAACGCTTCAAATGTCGTCAATTTTATGTATAAAAACGTACATTGCAACTCCATTGCAAAGTAGCTTAGTAGGGTAGGTAAAGCTTAATGAAAATAATGTTTGCTTAAATGAACCTCATAAATTGAAAAAAATATCTTGCGAGAGTCAGCTTCGGGACTCCCCACACCACCCTCTTTCTAGCCTTACTCCCCCACACCACCTTTTCATGCCAATATGATAAACACTACGACGTTGCGATGCTTACTTTTCAAACTGGCAAGACCACACTCCGCCCCGCGACCTTTTCAGACTGAAAAGACTGGCCCCTGTCAAGCCACAAGCGGCCACTTTTGAGACGGACAAGAACACACTCCGTCACGCAACCTTTTCAGGCCGAAAAGACCACACCCTGTCATACCAAATGCTGCCACTTTTGCAGATCGATAACACAACACACTGTGACGCTAATTTTTCATAACGACAAGACCACACGATTCCTCCTCGGGGTTGCTGCCTCGCGGACGCAAATTTCCTTCAACCGAATTATAATTCAACCGCGTACGCAGGGCTGGCTCGGCATATAAGTACTACCCCTTCCACGGCGAGTTCTCTTGCATCAAGACTTCAACATAATTTTGCTCAAATGGAGAACCAATGGGACAAGATCCGCGAGCTCGCAAGGGCTATTGCGGCCCGGGACAAAGAAAGCGAGTGTGCCTGTGACGACCCAACTCTAGGGCACCCGAGAGGTCCTCCAAGACCTTCTGGAAAGTCCATCGGGACCTCCCAGAGGTCCACAAAGGACCTCTCGGCAGGTCTCAAGACCTCCCAGAGATCTCGCAGACCTCCCGGACGCCCAGAGAACCCGACCCGAGAGGGTCTTGGAGCCGAGGCGCCTAATGACTGCCACGGCCAAACCGAGGAAAAACAAGGTGGTCGTGGAGGTCCAAGACCACCTGAACCTCACGTGTTCCTTCCTGGTGAGGACATGGAGGTCCGAGCTTGCTCCCAAGTTCCTCAGGAGACCCGAGCTAGTCCCAAGGATCATGGCTAGCTCTTCACAAAGACAAATACACAGTGGTAACATCCCGAATGCATCTTTATTAAGGTAAAATATTTACTGAGTTGTTTACAAGGTGGCCTTGGGCCCAACATGAACACAAAAGAGCAAAGAGCAACATTTCCATCAAGACGCCACAGTAAATCGATCGAAGGCACAACCTATTCGCTTTGGTCTTCTTTCATCGCCAAGGTCTTCTCCGCAAGGATTGCAATGAGCAAGAGTGAGCACAACAACCGTGCGTTTCGCAAGTTACACCGTGGGTTAGCAACATGACATGCATATATGGATAATCAAAGGATGGCATAATATGGTTATTTTGCACAAAGTCAATTTTCTTTCAAATACCATTACTAAGTTCCAAAGCAGGTCTTTAATAGCTAAAATTCATTTAGCAAAGCAGTTTATAAGCCACTTCGCCTTGTCTTGCTAAAATCTTATATGGTCCTACATATCTTGGAGCTAGCTTTCCTCTAATCCGAAATCTTCTAACTCCCCGAATTGGTGTTACTCTGAGGTAGACAAAGTCTCCAACTTCAAAAGATAAATCTCTACCTTTGGTGTCAAGATAACTCTTTTGTCGGGACTGAGCCACTCTCAGTCGCTCCTTTATCAATTTGACCTTGCTCTCGGCATCTTTGATCAGGTCCGGCCCATAGAGTTGATGCTCTCCAACTTCATCCCAGAGAAGAGGTGTTCTACAAGGTCTACCATACAAAGCTTCAAATGGGGACATTTGTAGGCTAGCTTGATAGCTATTATTATAGGAGAATTCAAAGATAGGGCAAGTTCTTGTCCCTTCTCCCAAAATCCAGGCACATGCCCCGAGCATGTCTTACAAGATTTGGTTTACTCTCTCGGTTTGCCCATCCGTTTGAGGATGATAAGCTGTACTAAAGTTGAGTTTAGTACCTAGAGCTTCATGCAAACATTGCCAAAATCTTGAGGTAAATTGAGACCCTCTGTCTGACACTATTCTTTTGGGCACTCCATGTAAGCAAACAATTCTGGCTATATATAGATCTGCCAAGACATTACTATTACAAGTGGTCTTAACTGGTATGAAATGTGCTACTTTAGTTAGCCTATCAACCACCACCCATATGGAATCATACCCGGATTGGGTCCTAGGCAGTCCAGTTATAAAATCCATGCCCACATGCTCCCATTTCCATTCGGGTATTGGCAAGGGTTGTAGCAAACCGGCTGGTTTTTGGTGTAGGGCCTTAACTCTCATACACACATCAAATTGGGCTACATACTTAGCCACGTCTTGCTTCATATTGGTCCACCAGTACCTCTCCTTAAGGTCTTGATACATTTTGGTGCTGCCTGGGTGGATAGAATATGGTGATCCGTGCGCTTCCACCAAAATGAGCTGCTTAATCTCCTGGTTGTTTGGCACACAAACTCGGCTACCAAACCATACTACTCCTTTCTCGTCCTCAGTGAAACCTAGGGCTTTACCCCTTCTCATATTTTTCTTAATTTCTTGGATGTCTTCATCTCTTTCTTGTTGTTCCTTAATCTGATCCAGAACAGTTGGATGTACCTCCAAGGTATTCACATATCCTTGCTCCACTATCTCTAAGTTGAGGTACTTCAATTCTTTATAAAGTGTTGGTTGTTGCTCTTGAACCAACAAGGTGCTGCAATAACCTCTTCGGCTCAAGGCATCTGCCACTATGTTGGCTTTGCCTGGATGATAGTGTATCCCAAGGTCGTAGTCTTTAATTAATTCTAACCATCTCCTTTGTCTCAAGTTAAGCTCTGGTTGTGTGAAGATGTATTTCAGACTTTTGTGGTCTAAGCATGATTGAGCATATGTTTTTCAAATGGTCTTGGCTCACACTATTGCATGACCCAAGTTTGACCTAAAGGTGACAATGAGTTTAGTCCAAAGTCAACAGTGGCCATACAAAGGAAGTAGGTATATCTATGAATTTAAACCAGGTATTGAAATACTTGGTAAACATAAGCATGCATTACACTTTGAAACTGAACATAATTAAGTTGAATTATTGGGTGCAATATGATCAAGAGTGTAACTTGCCTTGCTCACTATCCTGTGAATCCTCCTCTTCAGTATACTCAGACTCCCTGGGGTCTTCACGATCTACACGTATGAAAGAGCAAATTCAAAGAAGGTTCAAATAAAGATCCAATTAAGAACAAGAAGAAACCAAAAGGACCCCAGAGGAAGTCCAACACGCAACCAACAGAGAGGTCTAAATTCCAGATTA
The DNA here is from genome assembly GCA_036346405.1 of Phyllostachys edulis. NCBI lineage: Eukaryota > Viridiplantae > Streptophyta > Magnoliopsida > Poales > Poaceae > Phyllostachys > Phyllostachys edulis. The sequence continues at coordinate 40,109,589 of CM070568.1, forward strand.
GGTTCTTAGGGAGGAGGTCTAAACTCACAGAGGAGGGTGGTCTTTAGTAAAAGACCCCAAAGGAGTGATGTAAACGATGAAGCGGGAGGTCTGAGGAGCGACCCTTGCGCAAAAGCCGTGGAGGAGGTCCTCTTACAAAGGCCACGAAGTCCAAAAGAAATCCGAAGAGGAGGTCCCGTGAAGGACACGATCATCACAATACAGTGGTAAAAACAAGAGTGGAGCAGATCACCAAGGGACTTACCAGGGAAAAGAAGAAACAATGGATGGAGGGGAGATCGTGAGCAGCAAGATCTTCCCTGGGAGCCACTGAACGAGAGCCAAGATAGCAGAGTGTAGAGAAAGGTGATGTGGTAGAATTTCTTGGTCCAATTGTAGTCAAAATGGTGAAGAAAACTAGAAATATACGTGTCAAAGATAAGTATAGAAATGGGTCAAAGATAGGTAGTGGCGAGGTGTGTCACTACCATTCTGGGCAAAAGGTACGAGGAAGGACAATGTATGTTGCTATGGGAAGGAACAAAGAAAAAATGTCAGGGTACGGTTAAGTGACCCAATTCAAAGTAATTACCACGTATGTGGATGCATTTAATGTGACAAGACATGCATTAAATGCCCAAGATATTTTCGTGGCGGAGGAAATGAGAATGACCAAGTCTGGTGAGTGGGGCCAGTCAACTTAGAAACAGTCGGGTCAAGAGGGGAGGTCTTGCCCCGCAGAGGAGGTCCTTGAGGAGGTCCGAGAGGCTTAGGAGGTCTTAAGCCCAAAGGACAAGGAGGTCTAAAGGTTGAGGAGGTCCAGACACACAAAGGAGGTCTGAACATGGGGAGGTCCTGACGGTCAGGGTCTCTTCAAGGGAGGTCGTGCGAGGAGGTCCAAAGCCAGGTTTAAAAGGCCGCAGAGAGGTCTTGGACAAGAGGTCCAAAGAATTACAACAAGGTCCTGCGGTTGAGATTAAAGGCAAGTTGAGGTCCGGGCGGTTGGATCTCCAAGAGGGAGGTCCAACAGCCAAGATCAAACATGCAGGAGAGGTCTGGGCCTTTGGATTCAAAGTAAGGGGAGGTCCAAACCGTTAGATTCAAAACAAAGAGAGGTCCACAGAGGGACATAATGCACGGGTAGATCGGGACCTTTGGATAGGGGATGGGAAGAGGTCTGAACCGCCAGATCCAAATGAAAGAGAGGTCCATGCTGAGGGGTTCCAAGAAAGAGAGGTCCTAGGGAAGAAATCCACGACAGGAGGTCCAACAGGAGTTCGCAAGGATCAAAGCAACCCTAGGAAGGTCCTTTCGACCAAGAAGAAATGCCAAGGAGGTTCAAATGAGCTCTGAAGGTTCGAAGGCATACCAGAAATCCACTGGAATACAAGGAGGTCCGAAGGAAAAGAGGTCTGGGCCTAGAAAGGTGCCCAGGCAACAAGAGGTTTAGACTTAAGAGAAGTTTGAACAGAAAAGAGATCTGGACCCCTAGAGATTCAAACCAACAAAGAGGTCTATAGTGATCAAACTCAAAGAGAAAGGTCGGGACATGAAGATACGTCCACGTGAGAAAAGGTCTGAGTCCCAAGGGAGGTCTAACCTTAAGAACCCCTGGGGAGGTCTAGGCCACAGAGAGGGTCTAAACCTACATATCCAAAGGAGATATGCTAAAGGGAAGTCTACTGAGCATAGCAAACGGAGGTATCAACAACTCAAACCTCTCCAACCAAACCAAACTTTGTATTCTCATCAAAACAAAATATTTTTAATTTATTTTACACATTTAAAAAGGATTTAGGAAATCAGAATGTTACAGTGCCAGGAGGGCACCTCCACGCAAGGACGCCCCCCATAGCAGCAACCCGTACCTGAACATTTCAACCGAGCATTCACCGCAACACCCGCCCGAGGGGGAGACGTCGCCTCTCTGTTGGTGCAGGGACACATGCAAGTTCTTCAAATCCAAGGAGCGGCTCAGCCTGGGCATGTGTTACTGGGATTACGCGAACTACTCCTGTGACTATCCCGACCGCCGTTGGGACACAGCTCGCTATCGACAGCCGATAAGAACTGGTTACAGTATGTTCCCCTACCAATTCTGTTTCAAAGTACGCACTAACAACCTCTCCCGTCTATTCTAGTCCCCGGATCTGCTATGTGGCTACCGCAAGTGGATCAACCAAGGTATCCACCCACGCTACCAGTGGTGTCTCGACTGTGAGGAGTGGGATGCCAAGAGGGACCGCGAGAAGAGGGAGAAAGAGCGCTACAACGAAGAGCACATCGAGCATATCCGGTGGGAGACACAATCTCATCTCGAGGTGTGTAGGTGCAGGGAGCGCGAGAAAAAGAGGAAAATGACGACCGAGGCCAAGGCAGCCGGTTAGGAGTACAACGCCAACACTACTACAGAAAAGGTCTTCACAGACGGTTCAAAAATGTCATCATGAGCATTTTTCGTGAGCCTTCGAGTTTATGGGTCGATGATGACATGAGGTTATCATGCACGGTTTTGAACCGTCGGTGAAAATAGGCTATCACGAGCGGTTACGAATAAGAATCGCCTATGATAATTACTTTTCACGAGCGAGTTCTTGTTCGTAACCATCTGTGATAGCCTATTTTCCGCAGCGATTCAACAAGAACCGCTCAGTGATAAGTAATTATCATAGACGATTCTTATTCAGAACCGTCTATGATAGTTTTTTCTATTGCAAAAAAAAAAACAAATAAGATTTGAGCCAAACCAATCAATTGCTAGACAGTAGTTTCCATATGCAACATCTAGCAAGACAACTAAAATCCAATTAAAATTATGATGGCAAACACATTATAGGAAAGGGAAACCAAAAGGTTTCACAACGTCCCTTCCGAATGGGAAAAAAGAATAAAGTTACAAAGTTAAACTAGCTAGAAACCATCTATGTCTCCAAGCTCCTGAAGAACTCATCGGCTTCTTGGATTGGTCTTGTGAGCTCCTCTCTGTACCTCACCAGCATATCACAAGATGTTCTTGCATGTCGTTGAGTTCGACTCAAGCTCGTCGGCAAGTAGAGATGACTGAAAACCTCCAGTGCGCTCCAACCTTAGGTAACACAAAATTAAGATAATTTTTTTTACAACAAACAGCCAACAAATTATGTATGTTATGGGGATATACACGTACCTTCTGGCAGCCTACCACCTGCGGCAGACAAGGAGCTCCTCCGCATCCCTCCTCCTCGTCGTCGTTGGCTGTGTCTCCTCGCTGAACCACAACGGGGAATCGAGGGTGGTCGCCGGAGCTCGGTGTGGGGAGGAGAGGAGAGCGATGGAAAATAAAAGGTCGGGTGGCTATAATATATAAGGACAGTGCCAAAATATTTATCTTCGGTCGATTAGCAGTCAACTGACCTTTGGGTTTCTCGAGACCCACTACATGTCGTCGTCAAAATCATTATTGGCCATCTCATCGGCCAAAGATCATTTTTTAGAAGTAGGAAAAAGTATAACATATTTGGAATATCTCACAACCTCCTTTAGGCCGCTAATATACCTTGCTGTCAAGGCATGTATTATCACCAAATTCTAACCCAAGATGTCCTCTAGACCGTTCCATACATTCCAAGTCATATGAATTCATGAAACTCTAATTTTCGAAACCTAAAATCCAAATTTTTGTGACCTAAATTCTTAATTTTTTAGACAATTCTAGAACACATATAAAATTATCAAAATAATACATAATCAAATCCACTGCGTGAGGAGCCTTCAAAATAAAATTCATAATTTTTAGAGCTCATTTTCTACATTTACAAATTCGTACAAACAGTACACTTATTTGAAATTGCGAGAAAAATTCTGAACGAATAAATTTTTGGCAAATTTACACAAGCAAGTACACTGTGTCGAGCGGCTCCACATAAAATTTCATAATTTTTAACTCATTTGCTATATTTTAAAATTCATACAAATAGCGTTGAAACCCTAGTCAACTTAAACCCTAATTCCGGCCTAACCCCTAATCCTGAGACATGTGGTGGCATGAGGCGGGAGGGGGGACCACTGTGCGGCAGGAGGCGACGTGGTGGGTGGGGAGGGCTTGCCGTGTGGCAGGGGCTATATTTGCAAAAAAATAATTGGGGATGATCATTCCTGTAAATACGAGGTGGAAAGGTGCCAATACAGCTAAAAATTCCATACATGCATGGATATGCTTCATTGCTTCCTTTGAGTTATTTAAAGGTCAAATGTTTTTACAACGCATAAGATAAATTAAAGCACGTGTGCCGATAGCTGATTGGAAGGATAAGAATCAACTCAAGTGTACGTACTTCCTCTGTCCAAGATTATGCGACGTTTTGGACATTGGCACTGTCTCCTACACTTAACTTTAATCATTACTTTTTATATGATTATGCTAGTAAAAAGATACAAAATTATTATATTACGAAAATATTTTTCATTACTAATCTAATGATACTATTTACTCATGGCCAATCTAAATATTTTTCATATATTATTAGTCAAAGTTAGATAAGTTTGACTCCACATTTTCTAAAACGTCGTACATTTCTGAACGGAGAAAGTACTGCATTAAACTAATAAGCACTATGGCTCATCTGGACTGTCCGATCGACAGCGAACGGTCTAGATTAATAGTGGGGAGAATTGTGCTACAACACAATCAGCATTTTTCTGTAGTATTTTTCACATCATTATAGTAGAGCATTGTAGCAGCAGACTAAAAAACCGTAGAGGACCTGGATCCGGCTTAGGCGGAGAAAGTACTACATTAAACTAATAAGCATTATGGCTCATCTGGACCATCCGATTGACAGCGAACGGTCTAGATTATTAGTGGAGAGAACTGTGCTACAGCACAATCAGCATTTTTCTGTAGTATTTTTCACATAAAAACTAGACCCAAGGGGAGAGACATCCCGAAGGCATTTCATTAAGGTTTAGAAAAAGCCCCGAAAGCCGGCTCTTACCCGTACGCGACCGTGCAACGACCACGAGGAACACACAGCGAGGGGCTTTTTTTTTGTGAGAACAAAGATTCAAGCCCTAGTTGGTAGCCTCACATCTGAAGGTTTTATCACGATGCTATTGGCATGTTCTCTTTTTTTTCACATAATTATAGTAGAGCATTGTAGCAGCAGACTAAAAAACCGTAGAGGACCCGGATCCGGCCTAGGCGTACGTGCCATATACAAGCATGCATGCTCTCAACTACTAGCTAGCTTATGCTCAGTGTTGATTCTGTGCATGCACACCGATGCCGGCCAGCCTCTGCATTGTGCCGACTGCCGCGCCCTAGCTAGCTACTCACTCATCCCTGCGCAGGCATGTCATGCAGCAGCCCTAGCTAGCTAACCCCCTCTATCTATACCTAGCCTTTTATTTTTTTTATCTATGTTATGCATCTATACATACAACGGTAAAAAAAGCAGGAATTTTTAAGGGTAAATGGCCCTATTTAAAACAGTATTAGTAAAAATAGCGACATACTAGTCGTAATTATAAAAATGATGGACGGACACGTCCAGTGACCGTGCGGACGAGATGTCACGTGTCGGCCCGTGGTCCGACAAATGAGGCGTCACGTGTCGGGTGAGAGCGTCATTTTTGCTGATGCCATTTTAAATAGTACAAAAATTCAAAAAGAGGGGGTGGGGGGGGGGAATCACCTTGCATCTTCTCTTCCTCTGTAAATACATGCCCACCCATCACCCAACCAACACTTGACACCAAACAAAACATGTCTTATTCTGAACCTAGCTAGCTAGCTTATTATGTTTTTGTTTGTTTGTTTCTTCCTTCCCTTTTTGTGCTGGTGTTCTTGGTGAGTTCATGACCATGATACAAGCTTGCATAGCTTCAATTCTTTTCTTTTTGTTTTTTTAATGAAGAATCGGTTGTTCTTCTTGACTCTCCTAATTCATTTCACATGTAACTTTGTCCTAGTTTGGAGCCTCTTCCTTTCTACACTTAAGTTAGTTTCTTGAAAGAGCGAGAGGCTTTCCTTGAGAGAGTGGCATGGGGTGATGATCTTGGATTCGTGATATATACACGATGCTCATGTGAATGGGTGAAGCTGCCAGCATGATCTAGCTTTGATTGAGTACTATTGGTATACAGTCGTAGGATCACATGTATGTTTTCTATCTGCATGTGAATCATTATTAGATCATACCTGACAGCCTCATTTCTTCACAATATTGGGCATATATGTGCAGAAGGTTAAGGCATCATCAGGGAAAGTTAATTAATTGGTGTGCTACTCTTTAACTCAGCTTTAATTATGCAGGTCTTGTAGGACTTTGGAGTATTTAAGATCTTAATTTGGGAGGACCATGCATCATGCATGCATGGTGGACAAACTTTTCTGCTTGCTTCAAGTAGTTAGTGCCTTAGTGGGGATCACTTCAAGAGCCAATGCAGTTGCATATATACATAGATATATTTGATTTACAGTGGTGAAATGGAGCATAGTTTAGTGGCCATACCTGCTATAGCTTGAGCTAGTTGTCTCTTTGATAATAGATCACAGGTTTATTTAACAAAAGTCTAACAGAAGCACTTGGCCACAACTACCACGATAGATATAACTAATCAATACATGATGATTTGATGGTAGCTACTACATGTACTGAGTTCATGTACTAGTACATAGATCACAATCACATACATGGTTCTGGTTTGCAAGCTAGTACTATTAATTTGTAGTATACATATCACATGCACTATATATACAAATATACAATATTTGTAATATATACATAAAGTGTTGCGTGATTCAACTAAAATACCAACTAACATACATTAACTGAGTAGGGACATATACTATTGCTAAAAGACGCATGTCGACTACTTTCACTATTATAGATTAACCAAGCAATGAAATTGTACTACATGTAGGACCAAGTTTGTCCCAACTGTCCATATAGTACGTAATTGGCTCCATTAGATGCAGAATAGCTAGCTAGATTAAGAAAATATCTAGATCTAGCAAGGGCTACCGTTCCAAGCTGGGCACCCGAGCAGTACCTGACCTTGTCACTCTCTTCCTTCCAAAACTTGGTCACTGCATGAACGTGTTGTTAAGAGGCTCATGCACGTGGCACAGTGTCCATTTGTTAATAACTGTAGTGTGTGTTAACGCGCATCTGAAACCAGATCTTAGTGTGAAATACTACCTCCCATTATAAATGTAAGTAGTTTTAGAATTTGTGTTGGTCAAATATTTGTAAGTTTGATCATCAATATGTAAAGAAATACTAAGACTTACAACATGAAATTGGTATTATTATATTCATCATAAAATATACTTTCATAATGTATAATTATTTTTATTAGAAATTGTAGGTTAAATTGTCTCCTTGAAGACCGTGTCAACATTCAAAACATACAACTTATCTTTACAATTATAAAAGGAGAATTTGATGGTAGTGGTGAGTATGCCATAATTAAATTATCTGTGATTGTGGCTTGTGATAAGATTATACGTGGCTTATAGATTATATGCAAATTATGCTGTATCCGGAAAAAATCCGCTCGGTGTCCCATTTTTTAGTCTCGACCCGTGTCCGATATTATCTGCATCCATATCTGAAAAATATGGGTTGGAATATGGGAAGAGCAATATCCGATCCGTATCCGTATTTGATAGGATGTCCGATAAATAAAAAAAATGAATATCGGATAAACATCAATATCCTTTAATATCCTCTATAGTTTTTTGGTCATTGACTAATATATAATATTAATTTACATTTGATTCGTATCCGTATCTAGGGTATCCGATTCTGAATCTAGGGTAAAAATATGATACGGAAAGAGCAATATCCGCTCGTATCTGACCCGTTTTCACCCCTAAAAAAATAAATCAAATTGAAGACTAGATATGGATGCAGACTTGAATATTAGGTAGGTGGCAAATCTTTGATTTGATTTTTTTTAGTTATACATATTTGCCTCCACCTAATAGTATCTATTTTGCTTCAAGATCTGTAAGCTATTTTTTTTAAAAAAAAAAGTATACCGAAGCAAACCTCTTCTATTGTTTTTTAAAAATTGGCGAGAGCTTTGGTGAGACGTGATCGTGAGCCGGTACGTCCTGGGACTCATACGTGTATTCCTTCTTATTCACCTGTATCCACATCAAAGAGAAGATGAAGATACGGATTCAGATTTGGCATAGATACCATCCATACCGTATTAGTGCCATCACCATTAGAGAGAGACCACTCCACTTTGGGTCACCATACATGTACGCATATACATACATAGAAAAAATGAATGAGACATCGACATGTATGAAAAGGCCCCTCAACAGAATCGATAACCATCAAAGAGAAAATTCACAATATATCACTCGTTTTGAAGCTGACATATGGGTGGACCATATGTTAGTAAGACTCCTGACATATTATGAAGATTTGAAGTTATTCGGTGACAAGTAGCGAATTGTCCCATCACACTTGAAGTGAAGATAGAAAAGCCTCTTGTCTTGCCTTGTGCACGCATGCCTTCAGTTTGGGACCACGGTTTAATTTTCATATACTCCATATGGTAGCGAATTAATATTAGTGTGTTTTCTTGGAATTTTTTTTAAATAATATTTTTCGCCAGTTGAACTGGCGACAGGTACCTCAAACCCTAATCTGATTTGTCTACTTGTGATTTTCATAGTTTTTGAATGGTACGAATTCTGTTAGACTTACAATAACATTTTTTTATAGTCGTATGTTGTTCTAGTGCGCTGAATTTCTGAAGAATTTTGCGAGGAAGATTGAGGTATCACTGATTCGTAAGTAGGAAGGTAAATGATATTGCGATGCGCCCGAAAATTCATACACTTGCTCATGTACATGCACTACATATTATGTAAGGAAACAAATGTGAACTTGCCATTACTATCAAAACTACGAGAAATCACACTGATATTACATAATATTCAGCAAAACGTCACAACACTTAATCAAAATGATAATTCAGAGTATTGGCAATAACATATTACTACTGTATGTGCTTTCTCGTAGTCGCAGCCTTAACGTCCCTCATGTGGACTGCCTCGAGTTGGGTGACCGAATGAGATCCCCGCGGCGACGTCCGGAGTGCCGATGTCTCCTTCGTCCTGAGGATTTCTCGTGGGATATTTCTTGAAGGTGTGCCTAGACTCCTTGCAAATGGAGCACTTCTTCGTATAACGTCCGATTTCTGCTTCGCCCATGTCATTCCTGATGCACCGTACCTGTCGTCGGTCAACCTTTTTCTTAAGCCTATTAATGTCTGCGGCCCAGATTAGTTGCTTCCAGGTTGGATGGCTAGTGAAATGGCCAATCACAGCGTAACCATACATCTCCCCAGTCCAGGTTTGCATCACCGCCTCCTTGGTGAAATAGTTAGAGATGTACTGACCGGGATGCTACGCCACCGTCGAACATGCGGCTATGACATGGGAGCAGGGCCTATGCAGAGGAAGGGGCTTGTTGTAAGTGCATATGCAACTATCGCGGCGTAGCGTGCACTCGTGGGTAACCCTCTCGCGGTTCGTCCTGCAGTGTCCTTTATCCCTCTCGCGAAGCTCCTCTTGTGCCCATCTTGAATACCCGGTGCATCTCACTATTCTTGCTCTTCTCCTCCATGTACTTGGTGACCATGACGGAGTAGAGTATTCTGTCATTTGTCATGGCGAGCGATGCGTTGTTGCTTTTGTAAACAAAGTAGTTCGTCGTACCGCAGAGAATTGGCTCCACAATACCAACCAAAGGGAGGCACATTGCACCGCGCATGACCCAGTTGTACACCTCTGCTAGATTAGTTGTCATGACACCATATCGAGCACCACCCCTGTCATGTAGCAGCGACCACTTCTCCTTAGACGCGTGCTCAATCCAGTCCGAGAAGCATTTCACTTGTGCCCCGTCCTCCTCGTTAATCTGGGAGCATCTGTGGGTAGCTGTAGCAATGCTTCGAGGGCCTGGTTGGCGCTTGGTGCGACCCTTCTCGCTGCCTCCCTTCTATGCGTCTTGGTCCGCTCATCCAGAATCTTTCAAAGTGCTTCGAACTTTCGCTGCTGGTTCTGGTTGCACAGCCGCTTGAACATGTTCATCAAGTCTTTGTTGCAGAACTGCTTGTAAAAATTTGCACCCAAGTGCCTCATGCACCACCCGCTCTACAGATCCAACCATGCAAGTGGTACGTTCTCTCCTTGTTGCAGCTGGGTTATTGCACGCAGCAGGCCTGCATGCCGATCATGTATGAGGCATACGTTGGGATGGCCTTGCACAACAGAAATCCTCACATTCTTCAAGAACAACAACCAGTTGTCTGTGTTCTTGCTTTCAACGAAAGTAAATGCCACGAGAAGAACTTGATTGTTCTCGTCCATCGCTATTGCAGTCAGTATCTGGCCCTTGTACTTCTCAGTCAAGAATGTGCCACCTATACAGAAGATTGGACGATAGTGCCAGAATGCATTGATGCATGGACCAAACATGAAGAATACTCGCTGCAGAACCCTCTTATTGTCCCACTTCGGGTGTGTGGCGTATTAAATGTCGATATGGGTGCTAGGATTTCTGTCTTTTATGACTTGAAGTTGCTCGGGGAGGTTGTGATAGGAATCCTCGAACGTGCCCCCACCTTGATTCCAATGCCTTCTGTTTTGCCCTCCAGACCTTGGCATAACTGATTGTGTACTGGAACCTTGCCTCAATCGCCTGAATGATAGATCGTGGCTCAAAATCTAGATTATCTACGATCTCACTGTACATGAGGTTGGCGATGAAGCCTGATGACAGGTTCCAGTGGGACTACAATGACTCAGAAACGACACGTGTGAGGGGCCACTATAGAGGACTTCCAGTAGGTGTCTCACTTAGACTGAAATGCGTGCACTCGCCAAGGGCATCCCTCTATGCCGCACTTCACATCGTAGAATCTTGGGGTAGACTTGACGACTTTGAATGTACGCCGCATCGACAAGGCCCAGAATTTGACCACGCCTTGCACGGCCTCCTTGCATTTGTACATAGCTCCTAGCCTGACCTCACTCTGGTCATACTCCCACAGAACACGAGAGCCTTCGTTGACGATGAGGTTCACGAACTGGTATGTGTTCCAGTCGGATGGAACCGCCTGTTGGTCCACATCATTCTCATCATCGGAACCTTCATCTTCAGACAATGTTATGTAGTCTCGGTCTTCAAGATCCATCCTTTGCACTATGACTTCCACCTCCTCACTCTCGTTAGCAAGACCACTATTTTGTCTAGTCGTAGGAGCTACTTCCGCAGGGTCTTCAGCGACAGCATCAGCAACTCCGGGAGCTTCAGCCATTGTGTGCGCCGCACTGTGGCTAGAGTTTCCGACTTCTTCTTCGGCGTCAACACCCCCTTCTTGTTCAGCCGCGGGTGGAGCAGTGGGTTTAGCATATGTTTGGACTAGAAGGACCAATTTCCACCCTCCCTCCCTCACCATACATACATATGACTGCCATGAATTTGTTCTCTTCAGCTGCACTAACTCCCAATTTGTGGGTTATCCTACCCATAGGGCAAGGCAACTCAATCTCAGATCATACACATCACAGTCCACTTGAAATGTATGGAACAACCACCGCATTACAACGCCCCATGTACGCTGCTATGGTCTTGGTAGGGGCACGGTCGCCGATTGGAAATAACGCAAATCAATCTCTTCGGGGTCCTCCATAACAGTCTCTTGACCATAGTAAATTTTGAAATTAGCGACGTCGGATATATTTGACGCACTGCACCATAAAGAACATTTTCACGATTAACTGCATATCTAAAACTAGACTACCCACCGAAAAGTATTATGTAAAACGTACTGCACTATGTAACTGTACATCTAAAACTACGTAATCCATTCAGTTAAAAAAATTACCCCGGAGGTAGGCAATCAGACGGACAGCGCTTCGCTAGCTTCTCTACTTTTCTCTCCTTCTCTTTTTTCTGAATAAAAGTGAGTCATATGCCGAATTTTAGGGTTTCAGAAAGGTTTTATAGGGTTAGTTTTCCTGTCACTAGTTCGAATGGCGCGATGGAAGTTGTCGATTCATGCCGCTAACCCATGATGCGACATATTTTTGTAATTTTTTTAGGGCAACTATATATTTTTGTAATTATCTTTTTAAAAAATATTATTTAAAAAATCGTTTTCTTAAGGTAATTGACAGGTTGAACTGCAGAAATTAATATCGTTGTAGATTACATTAGACTCGATCTCTGATATAGAGTAATTAATAAATTGGTCAATGAGCGGCGCACGCGGCTTAAGATACGGTTCTTGCTTCTATCGATCAGTACATAGACACACTACCTAGATATGGGTCAGTCATCGTAGTTTACTATAGTTAATTTGCCGTTAGTTGCTAACTTACCTCCTTGTTTGAAGAATCTTGGTTAATGATCGTGGATGGGTCTGCTAGGATATTTGCAGTCAAATTTTTATAACTTTAGTTATTAATATTTTTAAATATTCTGATTGTATACATAAAAATCATATTTAAATATATTTGTCTCAAAAAGCATTTTTATAATATTGTAATTTTGTTGGTTGTTATAGTACATTACGTTATAAATTAGTGGTCAAAATTGTGTTTTGGTGATCATATCAATATCTAAAACAGTATGTATTTATAACTGGAGAGAGTAATCAAGTACTTTTTCATCGTTATAGGACAAGGTATAAAACGAATTCATCGCAAGCTACCAAACAAATTTAATTTTATTAGCAAGGATACTACATTTTAACTCCAAAATTTTACAGCACGTTTTATTCTGAACTATAGTGTGTGGCTATAACATGCCTTTTCTAGTTTCATAAAAAATGACTTACAAAATTCTGCAACACTAATAGATGGACTATGAATCTATATCCATTGCATGTAAATAGTTACTGCTACTGTAGTAGTCCGGTAGCAGTTCATTTACACTGCAGCAGCGATTTTCACAGTGCTAGTACTATCTGTCTCCTCTCTCCTCTCTCCTCCAAGGCTTATCCAAGTAAAAAAAAACATCGTACGAAAAAACAAGGGAAACACACATGGGGGGAGGGGGAGCCATCCTCAGTTTCTCACCGGTTGGCCTTCTATATATCCCAGGCACTTGCTGCTCTCTTCTCCCATCTCTCTCTCTCTCTCTCTCTCTCTGGCTAGTGGCTACCTGCTGCTGCTTCTTCTTCTTCTTCTTCCTCCATGAAGGGCAGTGGTGCACCACAAGTTGGTGAAGCTGCCAGCATGATCTGATGATCTATCTATATTATCTCTGAATATAGCATGAGGGAATAGAGAAATCAATTAATCAGGTCATGCTGGAGTTTCATCTGCTGATGGGAGCACAACGAAAAACCCTAAATTTCGTAAATCGATGGATCCCGTCAGGTTCTTCAAGAGATGAAGAAAACTTGAACGCATGGGATCTTTAAGGTGAGATCCAGATCGTCACTGTGTGTTTGATGATCAGGCCATGCTTATGCCTGTATAATTTGATTATGTGGAATTAAGTAAATATGGATCCTATCCATCACTTCTGTTTCTTGTGTGCCTTCACTTTGTTTTTCTCTTGAATATAATAGATTTGGATTTCTTGGGAATTAAATTAAGTAGTTTTCTTTGGATCTTGCATCTATTTCTTCCTTCTGCTATCTCTCCATGCCCTTTTTTTTCTCTTTTTCTCTCGCCAAAGGTTTAAGAACTAAACTCAGCGTTAAACTGACCGATGCCGGTAGCATCTGAATCGTTCTTAATTTGGGTCTTGGAGTCTAGTTTGTGACTTTTAAATTTGCATATATGAGATTTGATATGTACTCTTTAGGCAGCCTTTCTGCCTTTGCCGTTTTTCCATTGTGCAGGTACATGGCTGTGTTTACTGTCAAATTCTTTTCTTATGTGTCAAACGTACATTCATAGTCAACTAAGTATGTATTCATATGTTACTCCTAATTGCAGGTTTGTTTCCTTGCAGAAGATCTGCAAGAAGGAAATGAAAACTAATTGTCCAGTAGCCTAGCAGTGTATTTTCTAGTTCTAGATGCCATGTAGGGAGGGTTTCAAGTTATATTTGTAACATGGCTGATTTCCATTAACTTTAATATCTTTGTTCCAATGCTTGTTGGGGGCATAATTTAATTTGCTTTCAATACTTGAACATGAATGCAACAGAAGCAGCAGATTTCATCAACCATGCAAGAAGCAGGTCCAAAGGAGGTTCTGCTACATGATTTTTTATTGCTTTGATGGTTTCTCTGGATTCTAATCTCCTCACACATCCATTCTTATCGCAACTCTTTTAATTTAGGGAAAATTCCTCACAAGCTTCCCCCTATGTGTTACAGAGAGTCTATTTTGATCTCTTCTGTGCTATTGTCGTCACCTCCGTTAGTTGGAGTCACTGTTAAACCAAAAAAAATCCCCATCTTACCATCTTCTTCCTTCTCCGCTCTCCTCAACCCCTATATAGGGGATAACACTTTTTTAGTTGCATAGAAGGAATCGAGACAACTTTTCGTGTGGCATGCGAGGAATTTTCCATTTAATTTAACTCCCCTACGAACATTTGGAACATTCTCAATTTAGCGCAACATGTGAATAATCTTATCGAGGTGAGAATGTGGGATACTGATTCTTTTGATCAGTGGTTATAATTTGTTGTGATCTTGTCAACAATAATGGTGATGGAAATATCATAGTAACATCAAAGGGATATGCTTAGTCTTGTTGAATAAGGAACGATGGATTATTAATGCTTGCTTGCAGGATATGTCTACAAAGATATCCGTGTACCACAGCTGAATGATTGCCTCTTGCTTGAAGGATGATATTGCTGTCCATCTTTTCATGACCACCCCTTGTATGATTGCCCACACTTTTTGTCATGGCCCAGTCCAATATGAGTTGAATTGAGTTTGTGATGTGGCTTATATATGTATGTGTGTGTATGAGTGCATGAAAAGATTAGTACCCCATGCTAGTCGTTGTGCAAAATCACCAATATATGAGGCCAATGTGTCCGATGGTAGCAACCATGGGTTAGCCATTTTGGATGAATTGATTTAGAGACCTTACCTTTTCTCTTCTTTTGGGATTTGTACTATGGGATATTCACTCCATCCACGTTCCCATATAGTACAAATTTATTTATTTATTCTCTTGAGATTTTCTTTGCAAAGACAGCCCTATCTGTCTTGGTATTTCACCTGCAAAGAAGGACATCTCTCTCTCTCAAATTGGTTGCAACTTTTTGTTTGCATCTCTAACCACCACCACCCTCCCTCCCTCCCTCCCCCTCATGCCATGGCTATCCAAGTACAGTTGTCACCTTGCACGGTCGTTTGGCAGATTCATGGGCCACACACATGCATGCATAGCTCCATGCCCTCCATTGTGATTTGGTAGGCTATAGCCGATCTGTTACAAGATGCCCACAAGCTTGTCCTTTCAATCAATCCTTCTGTGGGTGTCCAACTTTCAGAGAAGGACCATGAGAATATGTATGCATTGTGTCGTCTTCCTTCCTTGCCCATCCCATCATGCAAAGTTTGGAGCCATTTCATCTCTCTCATGATGATCCATGCCGATCTCCTCGTCGTCTTGACCTCGTTGGCTTGGAGTGCTGGCCGGCCATGCCATTGTGTGGCTCCGAAAGGTTGCCCGCTTTGCTAGCTGCCCTTTTCTCTGTACCTTAGCCTCGTCCTAAACCGTCGTCGTCTTAATTTGCTGTTTTTTATTTATAAAATTACACTGTAGATCCTTAAACCTGTAAGGTTATGTCACTTATCTATCTGAACTTACATTTTATTTTCTCAGCCCTTTGAATTTGCGAGGCTGTGTCACTTAACTCTATGAACTTGTATTGAAGCGAAGTTCGTCAGATGTGATGCCGGCGGCTTCGTCCCCTCCGAGTGCGGTGGACTCGTCGTTGCCCTGTTCCGGTCGTGCTCATCATTCTCGTCACCTCACGCCGATAAAAATAGATTCTTTGGGCTCGGGAACGTACCATGTTCGCTTCTTCGTTGGAGCTCCGCCGCCCTTGCCCCTGCCCTCTCTAAGTCGGCGGTGAGAGAGAGAAGCACATTCCCAGTGCCAGAGCAGGGGCACAATACTTCTCTCTCTCTCTCTCTCTCTCACGGTGGTTCGCCAGCTCAACATTTTCTGTTAGCAAACGGTCAAATGACTTCGTGCAAGGTGAGTAGTTTCTACTCTCGCACTGGGAATGTACTTCTCTCTCTCTCTCTCTCTCTCTCACGACCGACTCAGAGGAGGCAATGGCGAGGGCGGTGGCAAGCTGTGATAGTAGAGCTCTAACGAAGACACAAGCATGATACATTCCCAGACCCAAAGAATCCATTTTATCGGCATGATAGGGACGATGAACACGGCCGGAACGGGGCGGCGACGAGTCCGCCGGACTCAGAGGGGATGAAGTCGCCGGCATCACATCCGACGAACTTCGCTTCAACGCAAGTTCATGGAGCTAAGGAGCTAAGTGATACAACTTTACAAGTTCAGGGCTGAGAAAAAAAAATGTAAGTTCAGGGAGCTAAGTGGCATAACATCGCAAGTTCAGTGAATTGAGAAAGTGAAATACAAGTTCAGAGAGTTAAGTGACACAATCTCGCAAGTTCAGGACCTACAGTCTTATTTCTCCTATTTTTTTTATCCCCTTTACACCCAGGTCAATGGTGTGCAGACAATGATTATATGTGCGATCGACCAAGCGGGCGCTTGCGCAAAGACGTAAGATGGCCTCACTAAACCTGACCCGTTCGACACAGCTACTATTAAATGCGGGCAGCCTACTGAGCCCGTTTAACCCGACGGGCCAAGTGTGGCCCGTTTGGCCTGTCAGAACAAAAAAAATCCAAAACAAAGCCAAACAAAATCCATAAAAATTAGAAAATGTGTAGAATTCAGAAGTAGACATGAAAATTGAAAAAAAAATGAGACAAGCATATTGAAAATGTAATAAAGATCTTTATTAATGTCCAAGTGGCTGCCTCGTTAAAACCTCCGCTAAGTAAAAACTCAAAATGAGAAAACCTTGGCGAAGGAAAAAGAGTGCAGCCTATAGCTCTACAATTCTACATACATGATACATCTTTGTTCTATGTGTCAGTGTCATTGTCTAAGTACAGATTTTCAAACACCTTCGATAACTCTGGATTTTCCACAGAGTGTTGTGTTTGTGAATCAGCTTATTCCCAGTCCTTCACAGTTAGAAGGATCTCCACCATCTCACTTGTGAGACTTGTTCTTCTCTCCTCCAATATTCTTTCAGAAAGACTGAAAGCAGTCTCAGAGGAAACCGTAGAGATAGGAACAGTTAACACATCACGTGCAATTGTGGATAGCACGGGATATGTTAACTTATGGGCTTGCCACCATTGCAAGATGTCGAAGCCTTCTGAGTTGAAATCCACCATATCGCTCTCCAGATAGGTGGATAGTTCTCCGCTCCTTGTGGGTCTTGGTTGAGCAGGCGTTGGTGTAGTAGAAGAAGAAGAAACCCTGGACCTGGACCTGGACCTGGAGGAAGAGGCACCGAAGATCGCGCCCCACATATTTGTCTTCCCACTTGAGGTAGGGGCTACTGGAGGTCGTTGCGAACGGACTCCCCGAAACCTATTTTCATACCTTTGGTAAACCTCGTATAACCGAGAACGAACTTCTGCAAAATAGTTAGTATAGTCTAGCCCCGTAGCATCACTAAGAAGATCAAGTACATTACCAAATGCATCAATTTTAGCCCTAGGATCTAAAAGAAATGCAAATGCATATAGGTAAGGGATTTCTCTCCAATATTTAAGGTATTTAGATTTCATGGAAACAATAGCATCATGTAAAACTAAGTCATTTTCAAACATTTTCAATTGAGTAGCAATCCGTAAAATAGTATGCACAATGATAGGAGATGTTGGATAGTAGACAACGGACAAAGCAACGACAGTATCTTCTCAGCAACGAACCAATGTTGCTCAGTTAATAATATAATACCATCAGTGCTAGGATAGTGCATTTGAATAAAAACAGAAAAAGTGCTCTTGTATGGTAAAAGATTCTTAAGCATGAGGTAAGTAGAGTTCTACCTTACCTCTATGTCCAAACCGAACTTTTTTGGACGTACACCCATCGCCCTGTAAAAGTTCTTATATTGTGCTATTTTTATGTTAGAATTATTAAAGAAAGAAATCGTATCGCGAAAAGCTTTAATATACGGACTCAACCTCTTCAAACCACATTTGACTATAAGGTTGATAATATGACAAGCGCAACGTTGATGTAGCAAGAAAGAATCGGCATATGTACTCAACACTGGAGTAAGAATGTCCATGGCCCTAGAGTTTGAAGCGATGTTGTCTAAAGTAATTACGAATATTTTGTTTGTAAGACCAAAGTCTTCCACGGCTTTGATAATATAGTTCGCAATATTCTCCCCTGTGTGCGCTACATCAATTAATTTCAAAGCTATAATCCTTTTCTCCATTACCCAGTCGTTGTTAATATAATACGCAACTACACTAAAATAATCCTCCCTAGCCCGACCACTCCATATGTTCGAGGTCAGGGCTACCGAAAATGTGCACGTACTAAATAGTTCCTTTATTTTATTACAACGTTTATTATAGTATTTCACTAAATCCCTAGTTGTTGTCTGTCTAGAAACGGAAGAAAATATAGGATTATGTGCTGTCCTAATGTAATTTTGGAAAGAACCAGACTCACCAAAGCCTAACGGTAAATCCTCGGAAGCAATTAAACGATAGAGAGATTGGTGGGCTACCCGAGGATCGTAGTCCCAGCTAGATACCGTACCGTCGAGGTTGTATTGCATCTGCTTCTGCCTCATCATCAATCCTTGCTTGGTTCGACATCTTGTAGCATGTCTAATCAAGTGCCCCATTTCACCTGTAGACTTTGCAGACAATTCATGGTGAGAAATTTTACAAATAGCATATGGTACCTCATTTTCCGTTGCGTCTTGCTTGGTTGTCCTGTCGAAATTCTCCCACACTCCCGATGTAGATAGCATCGACCTCTTTGCTCCGGTTGCTGTGGAGCTTGGTGCTACCGTGGAGCCTGATGATGGAACTCCACCTTGCTCCTCCAGTGAAACCTCCGGTTGGTTTGAGGCAGCCGCAGCCGCCTCCATGGACGCAATTTCCTCCGGTGAAAGTCCGTAATCACCAAGAGCAAAGCTGTCGTAAGGACTATCCATAACGAAAACTGCAAAATCGAAACTAACATTATTACTACTTTCATCTTAGCATAATAAGAATTAATAATAAAAGTATTACAAAAATAGTATTGTACCTCTTTCGCTGACTTGCTGAAGAAAATTGAAATTTCCAAATTTTGGCACAAATTTTTTGAATTTTGCCAAATTAGCTAAACACTGATTTGAATTTGCACAACACAATTTCAAAGAGAGAATGGATAATCAAGGGGTGATGAATGAGGGGGGTATGGTGGCTATTTATAGAAAAAAAATTGGGATTTTTTGAATTTTTTTTGCTACTTTTTAAGACCCCAACGGTCAAAAAACAGCTGAAAATATCCGAATGACTGAATTTTTGGGCGTCTTTGTCTTTGAGCACGCCCTGGCATGACACGGCCCGGTTGCTCGCGCCCGTCCCTTCTTCTCCTCCCTCATCCCCCTTTCTCGCGCGTGCCGCCGCCTCCTCAACGCCTCCTAGACGGCCCCGCCGCCTCCTCGACGGCCCCACCGCCTCCTCGACGCCTCCTCGACTACCCCGCCGCCTCCTTGACACCTCCTCGATGGCGGTCGGTATGTGTTGCAGCCTCCGTCTTGCGCGCCGCCTCCTCTCCTCCGCCTCCTCCTCTCCTAGCTCCTCCTCCATTGTCGTTGCCTCGCCGGCCTCCTCGATCTGCGCGCCTCCGCCTGGCCTCGCCAACATGTGCCTCGGCAGCTCCGCCTCAAAGAACCTTGATCGGGCCGTCTGCGTGCTTGGCATAGCCCATGAACACCGTCTCGAGGGTGGCGGCCGAGCACGGCCGGGGTCTCGTCTTGGGCCGACGACCATGAACAGTCTGGTCGTGCCATGCTTGAAATTTGGGCCTACAATGTCGTGCCTCGTGCTGCCCCGGTAGGCCCGGCCCATTTGGCTAGCTCTAATATGTGCGATATCTTGCCATGCCTTGTTGTCGCCGTTGTTGTATGAGAGGTCACATGTATCGATCGATCATCGCGCAAAGAGATATGATCCGCAGATGGATGCATCAAAAATTAAGCTATGTCAAAATAACTTTTTTTTAAAAAAAAAAAAACTACCTTGGTGTCCCTTCTACAACTTTAAGTAGACTTCACCATTTTTTTTATAAAACCGTAAAGAGACATTTCACTGGAAAAAATGACTATATAGTTAAGGCTAGTCGAGCTGGGCTTCAGGCCAGGCCTGGAAAAGCTCGGCCTTGAATAGGCAGGGCCGAATAGTGTGTTTTCCAATAAAATAATCTTATTTCAATGTCGTAAGGGCGGCACACTGGCCCCTACAACCAAGTGAACAGCGAAGCGCACACCCCGTCGGACATCGATGGGATGGCCCGGGCTGCCGGAGGGGTCCCGAGGGGGCCGAAGAGGTCCCGAGGGGTCCGGAGAGTCCGAAGGATACCCAAAGGCGTCTCTGAAGCCCAAAGGGTCCGAAGGGATCACGGTACCGCTGAACCAAGCGCATCAGTAGGGTGGACTAAGACCAGGACGGTCCACCATGAGCGAGAAGCTATGCCTAGGGGCAAGAAAAGTCCCTGCAGCCCCTACCAACATAGGGCCCTGTAAAGGGTATGTTTGTAATCTCGTGTACCCAATAGAAATACTATAAATAGCTACCTCCCCTAGGTAGAAAGGGGGTGGTATTTTTGTATCTGGTTTGAAACATAAGTTCATCTGCTTCCTGACAATCAGTCTCCTTTTTGAGGACCCTTCGGGTACCGGGGGTCTCCCTTTTTTCTACTGTTTAGTTTTTTTAGCTACGATATTCAATATTTAGGATAAAATTTAATATTTAATTCATCTCGAGAATAAAAACAGTTTTTAAATTATTTTTAATGCCATTGTAGGAATTTTCAAGGCTCCAGGCCGAAAATCAAGGACCGAGTCCAGACTCGGATCAGGCTTGGGCCGGATCGTCCATAAACACATCTAGTTAAGGCATACTAGGTTGAACTCAAAAGAATTATGTTGTGTTTTATCGGAAAATAATATAAAGCTCTCTACAATCTACTACACCCTGACATTTGAGTTATGTGATACATTATGCATATGAAAATAGGCGAACGCAAGAAATTTCGGCGCTGGTTCGACCGGGACTTTGACACAACCTCAGAAACTTGAGGGGTTTTCATAAAAACGGGGACGTATGGACCGTTCTACTCGGAACAAAGAATTGCTAGCTAGTACTGCTTGTTCAAAGAACTTCCTTGAAGTTCCTTTGAGCTTTTGATTTTCTATTTCCTAGCAGCAACGCATGTGTGTGTATGTACAATAATCTTGCACAAAGAACTACTTAGGTATCTCAAAGTAGTTCTTCCTGTTCTTGGTCTGTTCCCATCTGCATCAGATTAGTCAGATACTACTGAAAAATGCATGCTTCTGACAGCAGGATGCAAAGATTTCTTGGGGAATTGTGGCAATGGAGGCCCATGTATGCTCAGATGTTCGTGTGCGTAAGGTGTAACGTAGGAGTTACCTGGTGAATTTGGTCACAACATGTGCCTAGCCGGTGGCACTTGCTCGCGATTGTGGGCTGGTCCGACCACTAGCGTAGGCCGTTCACTGAATTAAACCCAGCCTAGCTGGTCCAGTGGTTGGGCCAAATTCTGCTTAGCCATTGCATTTCTCCGTACTAGTAAAGCTTTTTTTATTTTTTATCTTTTTAAAAAATTATTTTAAAGACGGTGTTTTTTAACTTTATTTTTAATTCTAACCCATTTGGTCACGCCATTACCTATGACGTGATCAAATTGCACTGTCACGCCACCGACCACAGCGTGATCAAACTGTGCTGTCACGCCACCGACCCCTTTGGACGCATCTATTTTTGGGCTAAGTCCTGTCACGCCAAGAGGAGTGGTGTGATAGCACTCGTTTGTCGCACCGAGATCTGTGACGTGACAATGTATTTTTACCATACCACACGTTGTGACATGATCAAATATGTCCTAATTAAAAATAAAGTTAGAAAGAAACTGTCTTTAAAATAATTTTAAAAAATAGATTAAATAATAAAAATAGCTCATACTCCTATCAGTTGCCCTGTTCTACTGTAGGGCTGCACAGTCTAGTTAGTAGTAGTAGTAGTAGTACGTACCTAGTGAGAGTAGCGATGCAGATGCCAAAGCCATTTGCTTTGCAGGATTCGGCATCCAATCCAATCACGTTTACCAAAAGAAGCAGCAGGGGCAGTAGCATCTACTGATCTGATCATCTGAATGACTTCCCGAACTGACCTGTCTGTCCCTCACACCAATTAATTTCCTAATGCTGAAACTCATGTGTCTTTATTTCCTTTTCTTTTTTGTCGTTTTGGCCCCAATCTTGCGTTGAGTTGAGTGTAAGAACGCTAGTGTACTGCAAATTGGTTTCATGTTTATGCAAAGGAAGGATCAAGGGAGTAGCAATTAGCAGGTGTTTCTGCTTGTGATCTTGCAGCTTTTCTTTTCATAAAGAGAGGAGCTCCCCTTTTTCCTTTTGCATTAGCTGCCTAGACCCCCATTGTCAAAACCTGAGATTGCATTGGATTCGACATTTTGGCTCACGCATACAGGAAAGAAAAAAAGACAGAATCTTCAGTCGCCAATCTCGAGCACGGAAAAGCACTTGACAGTTCACATAATTCCAAGTTGTAACACTTTTGCAGTCCATGTTTACACGAGCTTACCTAAACTACAGTCACTAACCTTCCCTGTAAAAAGACTGAGTTTAGAGTCTGCCTGAACTTGAAGCAGTGAATCCACGATGAAAATAGAGAGAGAGCTCTACTGTTGATGCTATAACACAGCATAAACATACCAAAACTAATTCTACTGATCTTTTGCCATTAGAATGTCGAATTCATACATAAATAGAAAGAGAACAAATTGAAAATGTATAATACAATAAATTTAGTACATCGCTAATGGATAATGTGCTCCAAATGTCCATAAATATGTGAGTACCGATCTTTAGATAAGAAATATCAAATTTAGTGATACAGTATTAAATTGTGAATACTCATAAACATTAAAAATAAAATAAAAATATACCACTAAGGCACTAAATCTGATTACAACGCAATTTCACTCTACGCAATTTGAGAAATAATTGTGCAAAGTTCGCTTCTCTCTTTTTTGTAAATCTAAGAAAAATTAAACAAAAAATAGTCAACCACTAATTAAACAAATTGGCTAATCGGTTAATGACTACTATCATATGTTCATTAATCAATTAAACAACAATTTGCATCAATTCATCAATCACAAATTAAATAATAACCATCAATTAACATTTGCATCAATAATCAATTCATTAATATTCAAGTCAAGTCTACAGTCTACCTGTTAGAATAATGTGAGTAGGGTTTGCTATTCACAACTTTGCTTCTTATTCATTGATTTAAAGAGTATATATAGACAATGTTATATGGCCCTCATGAGCTACATGGACTAGGCCAGAGAGAGAGAGAGAGAGAGAGTATGCACAACATTTTAACACCTCCTTCAAACTCAAGGTGGGTCAGGAGGATTTGATGCACTGAGTTTGAGTGGCTGAAGCCGATGCTGTTCTCGAGTTTAAGCTTTAGTGAAGAAATCTGCAACTTGAAGCTCTGAGAGAACATGAGGGCGATGGTCGACTGTTGATAGTGAGATCATGTGAAGGATGTATCAACACCAATGTGTTTTGTCAGCTCATGCTTGACTGGATCACTGCAATCTGAATGGCACTTGTATTGCCACAAAAGAGAGGTGATAGATTGTCACAATAGACACCGAGATCAATCAAGAGCCATCGAAGCCAAATGATCTCTGAGGTGGTAACAGCAAGAGCCCGAAGCTCAGCCTCTACACTAAAGTGTAACACCGCAGTTTGCTTCTTGGACTTCCAAGCAATGAGCGAAGTACCAAGAGAGATACAGTAGCTAGTGATAGATCGGTGATCAACAGGATCACTAGCCCAAGTGGAGTCAGAGTAAGCATGAAGCTGAAGCTGACTCAAACTGGCATAGAACAAATGTCTAAACACAGTCCCTCGCAAGTATCACAACACACAAAAAAACATGACCATAGTGAACTGAGGTGGGAGCACTGACAAACTAGCTGAGCACATGAACGTCATGAGCAATGTCTGGCTTGGTGACAATGAGATAAACAAGACTCCCAACGAGCTGACGATAGCGAGAAGGATCTGTCAGGGGTATACCGTCTGTATGTCGAAGTTGTACATGGAGCTCCAGAGGTGTAGCAGCAGAACGTGTACTAGTCATACCAGAGCGAGCAAACAGATCCTGAACATAGCAATGCTGAGAGAGATAGTAGCCATCACCATCAAAATAAACTTCAATCCCCAGAAAATAACTCAATAGTCCCAAGTCGGACATCATAAACTGTTTACTCAACTTCTTCTTCACAAAAGCCATATAATCCATGTCGTCTCCTATGATCAGCATATCATCGACATATAGCAGAAGTAAAGTACGACTCCACTGAGAAGTGTGGATAAACAAGGCTGGGTCATGCTCACTTGGAGTGAAACCAGGCGCTCGAATCACAAAACGGAAACGCTCAAACGAAGCACAAGAAGCCTGCTTGAGGCCATATAGAGCACATCTAAGACGACAAACATAGCCTATTGGAGCCTCAACACCTAGGGTGGCTGCATATAAACCTCTTTATGTAGATCACCATGAAGGAAAGCATTCTTGATATCCATCTGAGATATAGTCCATGTGCGTACCGCTGCAAAAGCAATAAGAGTACGGACTGTGGTCGTATGAGCAATTGGAGGAAAAGTCTCATCATAATCTCAACCATAAGCCTGCTGAAAGCCTATTGCAACAAGACGAGCCTTGTATCGCTCTACTGAACCATCTAACTTGTTCTTCACTTTGTACACCCACTTGCAAGTTATAGGAATAGCTCCAGATGGTAGCGGAACAAGGTTCCAAGTGCCTGTATACTCTAATATTGTGAGCTCCTCCGCCATAGCCAACTGTCACTCGGGTATACTAGCAACCTCTTGATATATACTCGGCTCAGCTATTGCACCTGCATGAGAAAACCCCCATCTCTCTGGTGCCTGAATAGAAGAACGATCACGTAGGGCGTACCGCGATGTAGTAGAACAATCATCACAGTCGGTGGTACTGGCCGGAAGGTCAAGTGGAGGAGAGGATTGAGAATCAGAAGGAACTCTCTGTCAATGACTATATTGAACGGGAAAAGTGGAAGTGTCAGAGACTGGTGGAGCTAGTGGAGGAGACGCACTAGAAGGTGAAACTGGTGAATGTGGTGGAGCTGGTGAAGGAGACACACTAAAAGGTAAAACTGGAGAAGACAAGTATGATGAAGGAATAGGAGTAGACACAAAAATGAGGTGGAATTTGTGGAAGAGGAAATGGAATGTGTAGAAGGGTGATAAAAGAAGGGTTGACCCTCATCAAAGGTCATATCACGAGATATGCAAATGCGACGAACTAAGGGATCATAGCAACGATAGCCCTTATGCTCAGGACAATAACCCAGGAAGACACACTCAACTGACTGAGCACTCAACTTCGTGCGCTCATGAGGTGCTAGGAGGACATAGCAGACATAGCCAAAGACACAAAAATGAGCATAGCGAGAAGGTTCTCTATACAGGACCTCACTAGGAGACTTGCCCTAAAGCTTAGAAGAGGGCTGGCGGTTGATGAGATAGACTGCCGTAGAGACTACTTTCCCCCAGAAGTGAGAGGGAACAAATGAGAAGATGAGAAGAGTACGAGCAGTCTCAATGATGTAATGGTGCTTGCGCTCAGCAACACCATTCTGAGCATGAGCACCAGGACATGATAGTTGAGGAAGAGTACCCTCAGAAGAAAGAAACCGACGAAAAGCTGAAGAAAGAACCCTCCCCCCGGAGTCGGAATGAAACACCCGAATGGAAGAAGAAAACTATGTATGAATTATCTTAGCAAAAGATTGATAAATAGAAATCAACTGAGAACGATGTTTCATAAAATAGATCTAAGTATATCGAGAGTGATTATCAATAAATATGACATAATAACTATAACCACCCCTCGAAGCAAAAGGAGATGGACCCCATACATCTGAAAGCAACAAATCAAACAGACAAGAGAACTGACTATTACTATTAGAATATGAAAGTTGTAGCTGTTTTTCCAGCTTACAACCAGTACAATGAAAACTAGACTCAACAATGACATGACCTAAGAAACCTTGGTGAACTAGAGTGGTGAGGCGAGCTCCACAAAGATGACCAAGTCTGTGATGCCACTTGCTGAAGGAAGCATCAACAGGAGACTGAGATGATGACATAGCAGAAGACACTAAGGCCTTTGATGTACTCGTGGAAGAAAGGTGTAAGGTGTCCAAAACATAGAGACTAGGAGGGCCTCTACGACGATGACCAGAACCAATCACTCTTCTACTTTGATGATCCTGAATGAAACAAGAAGAATCATCAAATCCAATGAAACAGTTCATATCAGTAAGTTGACGAACAGAAAGAAGATTCATAGATAGCTGAGGAACAAAAGACACATCAGGTACAGAGAAGCGGGATGTCGGGAGAATGCTCTGATAGGTGATAGAGCAAGGTGTACCATCAGCAGTGTGAACATATGCAGCATCAATCACAACCCTACGAGCAACAAGCTTAGAGCTGTGCAATGTAACATGAAAGGAGGCACCCAAATCCAGAACCCAAGGATGAGCAGTGCTAGGAGCAGAAGGTGCAACTAAGGTTATAGCAGATACTGATCCAAATGTCACAATAGGTGTGGCTGTGGCAGCAGTGACTGCTCTAGTAAGTACTTTGGGAGGCCCAGTAGGTGTTCCACGATGACGATCATATGGTTGTCTAGCACGATAAGCAACAAACTGATCTGGATGTAACTTGAAGCACTTGTCAACATGATGACCAGTCCTCTTGCAACGAGAACATACCAACACTCCTATGGATGTCACTCTGATAGATCCAGGCTACTGTGAGAGGCCCAGGACAACATGTGGTGAGGATCCCGAGACAGGCATAAGGGAATGAAGATGAGTCTCCTCTACAACCAAACTAGAGAGCACCACGATCAAAGTCAGTGGAGTGGGATAGTTGAGCAACTGAGTACGAATAGGCTCAAACTCTGATCGAAATCCCATCACAAACTGATACATGAGCATCTGCTGAGCATACTCATCCTTGCAACGCAAGACTGGCAAGTAGTAGCAGTCTTCGGTGTCATAGACTCTAGAGGACCAGTGATACGTGTGAAAGCACTGTAATATTCCTCCACTGACCGATCTGGCTGCTGCTAAATACTATGAAGGTTCTTGAGCAATGTGAAGCGAAGAACACCACTGGACTGAACATATCTCTCATCAAAGTATGTCCATATCTGCTTAGCTGAAGTATGATACTCAAAACTCATCCTCAGAGAAACATCAACACTCAGAACAAGACCAGTCATGACACAATCATCCTCTTTCTGTTAAGCTTTTACTGCCTCAACATCAACATTCTTCGAATCAGGAGGATCGTTAGTCAAATGAGAGACCAAACCATAACCTCTAAGAGTAGCCTTGACTGAGAAAGCCCATGCTCAGTAGTTCAACCTATCAAGTTTGATGTCCGTAAACACAAGAGATGAACTACCCCCAAACAGTGAATCAGATTTTACCATCACAACAACAAGCAATCAACAGTAGATACCAAAGGCTACAAACTAGCAGTACCAACGAGCAGAGCAGAGCAATACCAACACTCATTGGAGGTAGAGCAGATGATCTCCAAGCGACACGATGGAGACGATGGAGGTGACATCTCGGGACGAGTTCCCCGAGCCCAAGCAAAGGAGGTGCATGGAACCGAAGAGGTGGAAGACCCTAGGTGAAGGAGGAGAGGCGTGGTGGAGGAAACCGTCAGAGGATGATCCCGTCGGATTCGTGGTGGCGCTAAAGAGGTCGGGGCAGAGGCTCGTAGCTCGGATCTGTGATGAGGAGGTGAAGCAGAGGCCGGATTCGCTGGTGCTGAAGGAGCTTCGAGAGGAGTCGGATCCACCAGCACTGAAGGAGTTCGAGAGGAAGGAGGATCCGCCGATGCTAAAAAAGCTTCGAGAGGAAGGAGGTATGTTGAGGAACGATCTCTTCGGTGGATCCGTGATGAAGAAGACTCATGGTAGACTCACCGCGCAAGAGCAGCTTAGGCCTGCCGACCCGAGCAAAAGATCCCTACTAGCAGAAGCCGGCGGCAGCGGAACTAGGGGCTAGAGTTAGGGTTGAATAGCTCTGATACCATGTTAGAATAATGAGATTAGGGTTTGCTATTCACAACTCTGCTTCTTATTCATTGATTTAGAGAGTATATAGATAACGTTACATGGGCTATATAGGCCATATAGGCCAGAGAGAGTATGTACAACACATTAACACTACCTACATTTGCAACAGACAGGCAAAATGGGAAAATTAGGAGAGAAACAAACTCACTAGTCACTACCTCACTTCACTGCGTCTGCCCCTCACTGGCCACTGCCCCTCAGTGGCTCAGTCCCTCACCCAGTCACCCTCACTGCCCTGCCTCGCTTTAGTACCTCACTGAGTCCCCCCGTCGCCCCCGAGGCCCCGAGTCGCCGCGACGCCGCCACTCCCGCCAGCCACCAGCCACCAGGCGCCAGGCCTCCCCGTCCCCGGCTCCCCCTCCGCGACGCGTCCTGAAGTGTTCCATACTTCATTGTTCTCGTATTATGGTTTCTAAATCTATAATTCTCTCATCCGAAACATAAAGTCCTTTCACTCACCGAGACAGCAGCAGACATCAATGGCCAGGGCCTGAGCTGCTAATGCAGCTCAGGATTCAAGAATGTGTGGTCCTGTAGACCAAACTGCCCAACAGCTTTAAGCTGGTCCTGGGATACTTGAATCCTCCTACAGTTGGGAGGAGAACAATCCTCTAGCTACACACATTCCTCGTATCATGTAGATGCAATGCAATGCAAACAAAGCAACCATCTGCATCAAGGGCAGAAAAGGGCCCCAGCAATTCAAAGAGGCAACAAATAAGTTGGTCTAGGTCCTGAGAACTCTTGATCTTTAGTCTAGAATCTAGGTACGTAGGCAGGAGGGCCAGATGATGTTAAGGTGGCAATGGCAAGCCAGCTTTTGCTTTCAACTTGACAGTGAAAGGTCAGATCCTACAACAATGCTGTTGTGAGTTGTGACTTGCGAGAACCTGGTATAGTGACACTGTCATGTTCTTTCTTTTCCAGAGTTATTAGAGCAAACAGACATGAAAAGGACTAAATAGTTGCAAATTTACAATTCTATAACCAACACCATATAACAGAACTACAGAAGCATACTAAAAGCAGCACTTCACAAGAGCATATCACCCCTCTTATTTTCTTCGGCAGTGAAATCTGGGCATTCAGTTAGGATAGAACTTTGAACAATCAGAGATGAGATCCAACACAAGAGCTAATTAACATCAGAGCAAAGCACTTATGATTTCCTGCAGCTAACCACAAATTACAGATGTAGATGCTTGTTTGTATTACCATTGCCCACACCCCCTGGAGTTAAAAGAAAAAATAAAAAGAAACAGAACTTACAGGAGACAGAACACACAAAAAAGAAAGAACAAGAACACAGTACAAAGGTCAACTCTACTACCATAGATCCTTTCTCTTCTTACCATGAGGGATGGAGCCCCATGACCATGAGGGATGGAGCCCCATGCATTCATTCCCCACAAAAACACAATGCATTCATTCCCCCCACATAAACACAGGCACACACACCATCTTTAATTCAGTTTCTGCTCTAACAGCAACACTGACAGGAGCCCTAGCTACATGATCTTGCTGGTCGACCACTCACTCGATCACAGCTTGCACCCAATGCCAATGCTGCCCGGTTGGTTGCCTCCGGCCTGGCTGGCGTCTGCGGGATGGAATGGCCTCGCAAGCGGCGTCACACAAAGCGCTTCCGACCGTCGACGATGCTGAGGAGGCGCGCCACACCCTTGGTCCACATCTCATACTCCCTCTGGCTCGCGCATTCGAACTCGATCACCCGGTGCTCCGCCGTGCGAAGGCCAAAGTAACGGCGGTGCTCTCCTCCCTCCAGCAAGTGCCGGCCTGGCCACGCCGTGATGTCCCTGCACACGTCTACCACCACGCCTGCACAATGGCATGGTCCAATGTCATTGTCATCGGTAACCAGGACAGAAAGACAATCATACAGCTACTAGCCATGGCTGCATGTAGTGGCCTGGTTCGTTTGTACTTTGTACACTTACTTTTCTTTTTCTTGGTGATGGTCCCTGCAACATGCCGGCTCTTCATCTTGAGCATCACCTGCAAAAACGGCATACATGACTCAGAACTAGAATTTTTCACACTAGTTCACGAAATTACGATAACTCGTGAAGAATGTAAGCAAATATACCACGCCCACCCGGTTGATGTATACAGAGACAACCTTCCAATGTAAAGATCCTGCACACGAGCGGCATCAGTATTCAGTACAAGGCGCAATACTGAGTATCGTCAAATGAACTGCAACGATCATCGAGCAGTACCTTTGCGGGTGCGCTTCAGGAGCTCGGTGCCGCGGGCAAGCAGTTCTTGGCTGCAGATGCCCAGGAAGTTGTTCTCCTCCTCGAGCACGAGGTCATCACTGAAACTGCTGCTGGTGTTGCTGTCCAGCTCCTTGTGATGCTGCTTTTGGGTGTTGTGCGTGTGACTGTGGTGATGACCTCCTCCTCCTCCCATGGTGCCCTTCTCCACAGGGATCACTGCAGAGACATTCCACACCTCCTTCAGCACCCTTGCCTTCAGCGTCGCCACACCTCTCAACGCTGCAAATCAAGAAATAAAAAGCAATTAAATTTATGTCTCGCTGATGGGAAGAAAAATGTAAATTTGGTTGAAATGGCAAACCAGTAGCAGCAGCAGCTGTGATGGTAACAATGTCCCCAGGCGTCCTGGCATTGACTGCAGAGCCGACGACGGCGGCCAAATGCTCACGCTCAGCGCCCATGGACTCAGCAGCCTCAACACACTGCGCGGCCACAAGCGTCGCTGCAGACGCCACCGCCATGTCGGTGGGGGCAGCACGGTCATCCTTGCCGTACGCTGAAGCCGCAGCGGTGGCGGCAGCCACAGCAGCAACCGCGGCGGCCACAGCTGCCACCGACACCGCGGCGTGGACCTGCGCATTGTGCGCCCTCGTCTCCTCTTTCTTCTTCTCCTTCCTATCCTTGAGCCACCGGCCCACCGTCTTGCTACCACCTCGGTACGGCTGCGGCTTAGGCGTGCTCACTGCTCTGCAGAACTGCTTTTTTTTGGGAGGGTAATAGTCCTATTAGCGTTTAGTAGTGTTCAGTTTTTGAAATACCATAACCAATATTTTTTCCCAACAATTGGCTGCCTTCATCCTATAATTCAAACAAAACTTAATCCGATTGAAACAGCTAAACAAAAATGACACTTAAATAAACTCATCATTGAAATGAATTATTAATGAATTTGCTGCTTATAGCTAAGCTACAGTAAAGGGTGCTACAGAACAGGAACTATGCCAAGAACAAACTTTGAATTGACAGAATGCAAACATTCTACTGACCAGTACAAATCGAATGCAAACATTCTACTGACCAGTACAAATCATTGTGCTTCCATGCGCGTTAATCTAGAGTCTAGGTTCAGTTGATGGAATGCTGAGGCGTGCCATAGACTAATGCATGCACACAACTGACAAGTGTGGCAGGACATAATCATGGAGGCAGTGTGGGGGAGCAAGAGTGAGAGCCCAAGCAGTAGCTTTTTGGACTGCAAGATTAGTCATGGAGCAGATAAAAGAATGAATCATTAGATTAGAACAGAAAGCTGGGGGGTAACACTTGATTAGGGATAAGAAAGGCGTGAGAGAGTCCTCATGCGGCAAAAAGAAGGCAGCTACAGGTCAAAGGGAAGGGGGGCAAGTGCTGCATAGGCCTGCAAGCCTGCTGCTTTTTACCCAGAGAGAGAAAGGAGTGGCAGTGGCTGTGGGGCACTGGACATGTTGCAGCGTTTGCTTGAGGAAGCAGGAGACCGGACGACAGAGCAAGGACTGAAATGGTGGCAGGAATCTAAGCCTCTTGCACAGCAAGCAAGCACCAAAGACCATCAAATCAACACCTCTTCCTGGTCACAGCTACAAGAGTACAGGACAGAGAGGGTCACACCAAGAGGCAAGAGGGGGTAAAAAGAAACGGGAGTATTGTGGATGACTCTACTAAGATCACATGGTGATTTCTTCAGTTTGGAATGGCCAGAGTGACCCAGAGGCTCATGTGGCTATGTGCAGTGCCAAATTGCCGATCAAATCTTTGACCATGACCTCTCTTTTTAAGAAGGACACCCATGGGATTTCTGCCACCGTTAAGACCAAAGCTTGACTCCATAGTACAGTAGACACACTGAATGCATTTCACATTGCTTTTGTGATATCAGTAAACGAAAAGAAAGGCATGAAAACATTTTCTTTAAATAGATACTTTCCCAATTTAACTCATGCATTGGTCAGGCAATATGGCCCGTCACTAGGCATTGTTTGTCTGTACAACAAAGTTCCCCTCCTAGTGACTGGTGACACCGGGCAGTAGTACACTGTCGCGGGCCGCTGCGCTGTGATTTTATGTGAAAAAACTGTGGATTTTTTTTCTGGTATATGTGATAATACATTTGAAGCTGCGAGTGCGAGGTAAAAAAGAAAAGAAAAAGAAAAAATGTTTTTAAAGAGTTAAATAGTGTTGCAAATAGTATCAAATAACAATTTTTAATGTATTTTTTGCCTTTGTGGTACCACCAATCCATGGCATGGACTCCTCTGTATCTCCAGGACACAGCAGCATTGCCCTCTGTCGTGCCTCTAGAGGCTAGATTCCACACATAACGCGCGGTGAGGAGTCCGGCCACTGGGCATGGTGGAGGGTGCTATTTTTAGTATTGACGGGAGAGAGCCAAAATTGCTATTAGCACAGTCTACGGTACCGTATGAGCCAAAAACTCCACAAGTCACAACCCACAAGATCTCCCAATTGGGGTGAGCAATTCCAAGAAACGAGAAGAGGCTAAAGACATTTCCATACATGTCTGTAAAATCTGCAATACATTGTTCAATGATTTTGATATGTAATCTAAAGTACGTAAATTTACAGAGAAATGGAATGGGGGTAAAGTATTTCATGGGATGGAGAGAAAGGAATACATTCGAGCTCTTTTTCTGTGTTTCTGTTCTCTCTCTGTAGAAAATTTTGTGCAAGAGAAGCGTGCAATGCGTTTCTGTCCCAGCCAGCCCCACAACTTCTAGCACTAAATTAACTAGCCTGGAAATGCTAACCTAAACATACTAACCAACAGTAAACTATGCAATTTCTTCTTGCTGTGTCCACAGCTTTGTTGACAGTCTTTCGCATAGTGTGTTACTGTGTTCCACACAAAAAGAAGGAAACAAACAAGTGCTCCATTTCCAAAGGCAAAAGGAACACAAAACAAAACCGCAAACCAAATAACCAGCTCATACAAAGTTCACAGGATTGGTTAAAAGATGATATATTTTTCCCTTCGTGCAAACTAAACAAAATCACAAGACAAAAACAGCGATTTTCTTCCCCGAACAAGCAGTGGAGTCCTGTATCCACCAAGGCAACAATTAAGCAGTACAAGCACACACTACCTCGTGTCTTCTCCCAAGTCCCGAAAATATTACACAAATTACCCCCTTAGAAGTTAGAATGCAAGTCTAAATTGGAACAAACAAATCCCTCTAGAAATAACCAGATTATTACCTTCTAAAAGAATCGATCAGATTATTAGCCAATCAAGAAGGAAAATATTAAGGTGCAGGGATGCAGAGAAAGAGATACCTTGCTGTCGTCGACCTCCGGCGAGACCGGCGGGCTGTCGGAGAGTGAGCCGGCGCCGTTGAGAGGGCCGCTGCTGTGGGAGAGGCGGCCGGAAGTCAGCGGCGACACTTCTTGCTGCTCAGTGAAACAAGACATCAGTACCTCTCTGCAAAATGCTGCTAATTGCAGTAATTAACCAACTGATGAAAATAAGCATCAAGCATGCAAGAGAAGTAGAGCAGGAAAGGATGGTGTGATATCATTAGTTAGGACTTGGGATTCAGCTGCACAATTTAAAAAAGATGATGTTTTTCTTTGTGTTTTTTTTCTTTGCTTGCGGGAGAGAAAAAAAAAACTCATCTTTGGCGGCTGCTTGTTGTCCTCACATTACTCCAAGAGTACAGGGAAGACAGGGATCAGATGGCATTAAAGAAAGCAAGTACAAATTGGCAAGAAAAAAATAGGATGGGATGTCAAATCAAACGAAACATTTTAACATGCGATTAGAAAATCAAACCAACTAGTTGCAGCAAAAAAAAAAGATTTAATTGGCATAAGAAATGTTAAATTGTCCGTGAGAAGAGCCAACTCCGGTTGCAAGAAACGCATGCCACTAAACAGGCGTCAAAATTTAACAAGATACTAACAACAAGTAAATAATTTGTGATAAAAAAAAAGGAATTCTTCAACTGAACTTGTTAACACACAGGTGTGGTGTATGCAGTAAAAAAGCAGAGAGGGACTGAAGGATAAACTCAAGCTTTCATATAGTAAATTCCTATAATTAAGAAGAAAACATACTAAATTAAACCATTAAAGCAGTAACAGACAATAAACTCAACAACCTCCCACCTAAAAAGAATTAAAAAGGAAAGAAAGAAATTACTACTGCAATTGCTACTACGATGGACTCAGAGACAAGCACAATTAAAAAAGACCGATTTTTTAATTTTAAAAAAGAGACACAAAACGCACCGATTGCGACATGATCCGGTCCATGATGAGCTGCGAGGTGGCCGCGGAGGCGAAGGAGAAGGAGCTCCCAGAGGCAGCGCCGCTCCCGCCGTCGTCGAGCTCCCCGGCGACGTCCTCGGCGATGATGGGCCCCGCCGGCGCCGCTGGCGCCAGCGCCGCGGCGAGCGCGCGGGAGACGTCGACGGCGGACGCGCTCCATGAGCGGGACAGGAACTCCAGCGGGTACCGCGGCGGCTCCGGCGGCCGGAGATCGCCGCCCCCTCTGGCGCCCGCCCCCGCCCTGCCGGAGTCGTTCATCGGAGCGGCGGCCGGCTGTTGCTGCGTGCGCGGCGTGTGCGTGTGCGTGGGCGCGTAAAGGTGGTGGGAAGCGCAGGTAACGCTGCTCGAGTGCTTGGCTTTTGGGAAGTGGGTGGCGGTTTTGTAGATGTGTGACCGAGTTGAGAGGGATTAACCGTTTAGGCATAAAGCTGCTGCGTCATTTTTACTAGCTTTTTTAGCAGCTTTGAACCACCGGGGAAAAGAGAAATTCACTGCCATTTTTTTAGTCGGTTTAATATGCTTTTTGTTAGTATGATCATTTATTTTCTGAATTTTGTTGATTTCCTAGTTTTGTAGATGGTTGCGGCAAAAAATTTCCTATAGGGTTTACTAGCCCTAAACCATGCTTCCACGGAAGGCTAGCAGCTCAGCTGCGTGAGTTAGCACAGTGAGGGTTTTTGCTGACTTTGGGCTTGTCACACGACGGATTGATGACAAGACGACGACGACAACGACAATGGTAAGGTTGTTCGATGTAGTATAATCGATGTATACCGTTCATGGTGGAGGTACTGGTTGGTGATGGTGGACGGGAAGAGAAGGTGGAGCGACAGCGGAGGGCTGGAGACGTTTTCGATGGTAGTAGCAAAGATGTAGGTGGAAACGCTAAGAACTCAGGCGGGGTAGGGCCATGGATCGAGGAGGATATGTACTTGGGGTACGTTTGGTTGGGTAAATCAGGGTAAATAGAATGAGATGGTACAAAATAGATAAGATGATACAAGTATGGTATTTGGTTAGTGGGATAAGATAATACAGAATTTTGTTTGGTTACTTGGATAGAATGATCCTAGATGGTTTAAGATGGTGTTTGGTTTGATGAATGATGTTGTATTTGGATGGACATAATTTTTTCCCCCTTTTTTTCTTTTTTTTTTCTGTTCTTTTCTGCCTTTCTCTTTTTCCCCCCGGCTTTCCTTCCTTTCTTGGTGAAAAATGCTGAGAAAATAGGAGAGAGAGGAAAGAAAAGAAAAGAAAATACTGAAAAATGCAATCTATCACTATTCATCTGATTTTAAATATTTTGTGAAAAATTGTACAGTAGTGGTGGAGAAAATGTTTGCATAGCTAAATAGAGAATAAAATTATAAGACCAAAATAACTTGGTCCATCTTATTTAGAACTTAGAAACTTTTTCTATGAATTTTTAAAGTTAATAGCATTTTCTAGTGTGAAAATAATTTGGTTAAGGATTAATTTCCAGAAACTATATTTTATGGGAAAGAGACAAGTTTGAAACCTATTTTAAAATAAAGTTCATTTCAAATAAAAAATATCAAAATTGGTTTCACTCGTTTGGAGTTAATTTGAATTAGTTATGTATTTTTTAAGTTGATTGAATTTTTAGTGTACAAATAATTGATTTCTGGATTTTCATAAGCATTTTAAACTTTTCCTTTCGAGGCTAACCTTACAAAGCGGGTTCGGTATTGTTCGGATTAGTAGAACAAGGAAATGGGTCCGTCGACTGTCCGATCAAAGCTAATTTGTTTGACTATTTTAAATTCAAAACTTCCTACTTTGACCGGGCTCTATAAAATAGCAAACAAATCCTAAAATAATTTAGGTACGTTCTTGGGATATGCTAATACTCAAATAAAATTTGAAACATCACTATTCAAGTGTTATTTGCTTAAACTAAATTCAAATCTAGCTTAGGTTCTTGAATAGAGTTTGAATTTTATGTGGGTTGAATAGAGTTCCAAAAATTTGAAAAAAATTATATTTAATCGTGATAAATATTATAGTATTTGAATAAATTATTTTTACAGAGGTCTTTATAAGGACTTAGCTCTGTTTTCTTTGGAGGAGTTGATTTAGGTCATAGTTTAAACTCTGATTAAAATTTTTCGAGTGCAATAATTAATGCAAATGCGTCCTCCCGCCATCGGCTCCTCCCACCAGCGCACGCGAGCCATGCACGGACGAGCCTGTACCACGCGGTTCAGTAGACCTTCTCTTCCATGTGAAGTACCTACGAGACTCTTATAGTTAGACCTAAATACAACTTGTCTGGTCTTGCTATGTTTGTGGCTATTTCAAACCGTCGAGCTTCATATCACGACTATTAACACGACAATTTAGCAATCAAAGACTGTTGATTATTATTGCGAGTAGAATCACATGTCAACCTAGCAATTAAAAGATCATGTTAATTAGCCTTCATTTCCAAGCTCCACATCCCGAGGAATTATTTATTAAATAAACAGTACTACTTTTTTCTTACTTGTCAAGTGTGATAAGGGCATGTATAATGGTACAAACAGCTGCTGTCTATAGCAACTCTCTATGTCACATGTAGACAACACTAAAGATAGCTCATACAATGGTACAGCCAGTTGCTGTCGTTTTAGTTGTCTTTATAGAACACACAGTCTTTTAATGATTTTCTTATTTCTGGTTCTATAGTCGGCTACAAGATTGTAGATATCATCTTTCTCTCTCTTCATTCTCTTTCATCCACGTCAACAAAAAATCCTACGTAGCAGTGACTATAGACGGCTGACATAAAGGTATGTACAATGGTATAGACAGTTGCTGTTTATAGCAACTCTCTATATCACTTATAGACAGCACTAAAGACAGCTCATACAATAGTATAGACGGCTGCTATCTTTTTAGTTGTCTTTATAGAACACACAATCGTTTAATGCTTTTCTTGTTTCTTGTGCTATAGTCGACTACAGGATTGTAGACGGTATCTTTCTCTCTCTTCATTCTTTTTCATCCATGTCAGCAAAAATCTTACATGACAATGACTATAGACGACTGACATAAACCTATTGTACATACTCTAATGTCACAGTATGTGTGTATTAATTTGTTGTCTTGTCTTGTTTAGATCCCATCTCCTTTTTGGATGGGCTGTCTGCTTTAGTTTTTGTCTTCTCTTTTCCTGCATGATAAAAAAAATAGAGAAAAGTTGATCCTTTTTCTTGGTTGTGTGTGCGCCTAGCGGTGAACACTAGCTAGGCCCCACACTTGACATACATCTGCAGTTGGATGTTTGTGCAACAATGACGTTTTTGGTCAGATAAACCATGGATAATACAAACTGGTTGTTGGGTGCATTGGCCTGATACGTGGATTTGCAGCATACTTGTCGATCTATTTTGGAGGCTATATCGATTTGGCTTTTAGAACGAGATAGTTCGGTACCAGTCTATATCGTTGTATCGTTCTGGAGTTTAATATAATAATATATATTTATAATCACATATGTGTTTAATTATATGCACACCAAATTTCACTTGTAATATTATCCCGAATATATAGTAGTATGATGAAATATAGCTTATAGTTCAATGATTACAATAGACGGTATTATCAATTCCGCTGGTATATCCGATATAGCCAGTATTGTCCAGTGTCGAAGCTAGTATGATCGGTATTGTCCAGTATCAAACTGGTAAGGCAAATATTGGTCTGTATCGAGACCGGTCTGGAACGCAGAGCTGTTCTATACTAGTTTAGGTGGTGAAATGATACATATTGGTCGGTATTAGAACGGTATTGGTAAGTTTGTTTTGCAATCATCAACTCATAGTGATCGATGTTTTGTATTGTTTGGGATCGCTTTAACTTGGACTTAAGCAGCTAGCTGGCTATATGGACGAACTCCAGTGGCTTTATTATCCATGCAAACTGCAAATTGAAACCCTTCACAAACTGAAACACGTCACGGTTAGTTTTATCCAGAAAGCCATCTTCTTGGAAAAAAGCTAAGATTTTTGGTAGAATACGGTTAAATAGCATGCGATTTGAGCTGTGGGTACAATGATAAGTCTGCATGGGAGATAAGATGAGTTGATGGCATCCATGCGCCTGCAGAAGTCAAGCAGCTAGTAATAAGAACAAAAGGTGAAACATATACGCACTGAGCTAGGGCAATTGAAAAAAAAATCAATACATAAGAAACCCAATTTGATTTTTTTTGGGGGGCAGGAGGTTCGATGAACTGAGCTAAAGTTGCCAACACGTGATCGATATTATCACATTTGCATGTTCGATCGATACTGCTACACCAACTCTAGTTGGCACAGATTTATAATCACCCCGAATTGTTCAGAAATGTAGGACTGTTAGTTAGCTAGATCACACCAACCAAATTAACCATCCAAATATGAACCGTGGATCGAGTGTTAGGACCCTAAAATTAGGGCATCTGTTTTGATTATATCAACAGAAGTGGTGTTAGAAATAATCTTGTCATTAGTATCTTTGTATTTTGATTTGGCATGCATTTAGTTGCATGTGACTAGAAAGTGCATGTGCACGTGTAAGATGCCAGAGAATTTGGGTTTGTTAGTTGTGAGCTGCATGTAGATGCATGCATGCAAGGAGTTGGAGTGCGTGTGCATGCAGCTGAGTTAGTGGTGGGTGCGTGAGTTAGTGTCTAGCTGAAGAAACGGTCCAAGTTCAGTTAAGGTATCTCCAATAGTTAGAGATAATCTTGTCTCTAATATATGCTACATCATCTTCAGAGACAACATCTCCAATATATAGTCTCTAACACACTCTCCAATATTTATATTTTATAATTTTTCTTTGAAATGAGCCTACATGTCAACTAGAGTAGATTAATGTAGGGGCCCCATTAATGTATTATGTCTTGTTTTGCGTGCACGATAGTCTCTTCAGGAAGAGATGACATGTGCTCTCTCTCCTCCCCCTCTTTCCTCTACGTAGAATTTTGTCGACGTGGCATAGCTAAGAGACGACAATAAATGCACTATTGGAGATGCCCTTAGTGGACTGAGTTGTGGAGTGCATGCGTGAGTTATGTGTATTTAAGTCCATGAATTGAGTCTTTGGTTGTGTGGCCGGAGAGCAAAGATGTAGTCCCTGTGTGTGTCTCTTCTTGTGTTTCTCTCCTGTATATCAGTGTGTGTTGAGAGATAAACACAAGTGAGAGAGTTAGAGAGATAGAGATGAGCGGATCATCTCCAACAAGTGGAACTCCTCTAAGACCATTTAGATCCCATTTGTAAGATGAGATTTTTTTTTCCGATTCCTACAAAAAAAAATTGAATAATTTTCTGTGAAATTCCTGCATTGCAAAGTCCCACACGGGTTCAAACTCTTGGTACAACTACCATAGTACCGTCTCACACTGGAGCCATTCTCACTTTCTCAGGGCCATTTGGTACGAGCACCCTACATGCTTGGCTGGATCCGAATCTTCTGGAGAGGTCCACCACGTGAACAGCATTTCAAGAGGGAACAAGGTGCAGGTGAAATACTGTAGCAACAACAAGAATAGCATTGCAACGCTTTTGCTGTAGCAAAACGTTATAGCGATTGATTTGAATCTTCGATTTTTTTGGTCGGATGATAGAGAGCTCTCCTAATGCTATGTTAGTGTAGATCCTAATCCAATGCTTAGCGGCCTCTCTCTCTCCTCCAGCATCTGGCCTCTCTCTCCTCCAGTATCTGCCTGCTATAAGTTTAGCCACGCCTGGGTCACTGTCTGTGAGGCCCACCAGAAGCCCACGGCACCGTGCGTGGCTAGTGGCAGCTACCTCCATGATTTGCTTTGAGCGGTGGCCAATGGCAGCAGCAGCAAATCCGCAACCAGAGACAAATTTCGCTGTGTTGCCTTGATGGGTTGCTTCATGGTCTCCATCAGGTTGAGCAGTGTGATTCGAGAGGCTTCAGTGTAGTTCAGTACTGCCACTGGTCACTAGGGTGACAGCCCAGCAAATCTCCAGGGAAATTTCCCTCCTATAGATGATGATACCTGCATTTCCTCGTTCTCTCTCTCTCTCTCTCTCCAGGGGGACTGTGTTTAATTCTGTTTGTACTTTTGTCGAGCTACACATTATATGTGGTTTCTATCATTTGGGATTACTTTTGTGGTAATAAATTATTTGCCACATAGTTCATGAGCGAATTGATAATTTGCCTTTTTGAAGGAAAAAAATGTCAATTTTGCCCTTGTCTCCTTTCATGTCGTATCACGCTGCGGAAATAAACCTCCTCCCCCGATGCGGCGAGACTGAGCTGCAGAAATGGATGCCTAGCTGCTCCTCCCCTTCCCCTCCTTGCACTCATGCTCATCTCTCTGCTCGTCTTCCTCCGTGAGCCCCACAACAACGTCAACCACTTCGTCTGGGCCAACCTCACCGTCGTCGTCGTCTTCGAGTTCAGCATCGATGATCAGTCGTGGCCGGCACGCTAGTGCGGCGTTGTGCACGTGGGCTATGAAGCACTCCTCGGCCGTGGCGTGCGTTGACATGAGGAGTGCGGCGACACTTTTACCAAGACCGACAGAGCAACAAGAAGATCTTGGTAGCCCCATGATCTTCGCGTTGCGGCGAGCACGGCCAGCCGTGGCAACCAAATCCGGCGGGGGAGGCAACCATGGCGGGTGGAGGGAGAAGGAAGGGGAAGGAAGAAGAATAGTGTGCGGAGTGTTGGACTTAATCTTGACAACTTCATGCAGTAGTGGACAAGTGGTAATACAATGTATCATGCATTAGTTGAGTTAGTGGGCTGCATAGAGTTAAGTGGATATGTTATTAGGAGATAGTGGCGTGAGTTAGTGCATGAGTTACATGCATGTGATTTACTAGTGTGTAATGTTGGAAGTTTTCTTAGTGGACAGGTTATTAGGAGATAGTGGCGTGAATTAGTGTGTGAGTTACATGTAGGTGATTTACTAGTGTATGAGTTAGTTTGTGGCAGCCACGTCCGGGTGTGCTTATATAAGGTCTTGTAATCGGTTTGTATTTGTTGAGCCAAACAAAAAAAAGAGAGAAGAATAGAAAGAGAAAAGTAGCACTAGGCAGTTGCAATGTTACGCAAAAATCTTCTATGTGTTCTTCCTCTCTGTGAGTTTGTCTCCCTCATCCGTGAAAGTGTGCGTCCACGGGTAGAATTTCCAACAATTGGTATCAGAGCGAGGTTCAACGTGAGGTGATGTTACCCGGCCAATGATGGCTCGCGGGGCAATGGCGATGCGGCACACGACGGCACGGCGCCGAGCAGTGATGGCGCCACGGTGGGCTCGGCCTCGACAACAATGGCGGCAGCAATATGACTTCATGAGCGGCGCGAGCAAGCAAAGAAGAATAACGGCATGCATGCATGTGCACAAGGTCTGTTGAGCACCTTCGCGAGGGTAATGGCATTCCGATCTGACAGTTCGACCGACGGGAGCGGATCGCGGAGCGGGCGCCAAGGCGGCAATGCAGAAAAGGCGTGTGCCTGGCCTGGGCCGAGCACGCCCGCCAGCGCAAGCAGAGCACGCCAGAAGCGACGCGGCAGCGGTGTCTTGTGGGCGGCGTCTGTGGTGTCTTGGTGGCAGCAGGTTCTGACGTTACATCTGGTAGCCGCTGTGAGGTATTGTGGAGGATAAAAATGAGAGCACATGAAAAGCTCCGGTCCGCCGAAAGTGCCAAAAGCTATATGTGTGCTCATGACGTTCTTTGCTTCCTCCTCCTTTGTGAATTAGTTGAGTGCGTGTCCAAGAGCTTAGTAGTACAAGAGAATAGAAGTGTGTCCTCTCCGTGTACTCCCGTCTAGCCGTTGTACATGTGTGTATTCTCGTGTTAGTTGTGCCCATGAGAAAGCGTGAGTTCTTGTAGGTGTGTCCAAGAACTCACTAATGTAAGCTCCGGTCCGAGTCTTCGTCACTGATGGTATTGGTGAAAGACAATTGGAGTTGAGGTAGAAGCAAAAGACATCGGCAAGTTGTGTCACCGGCGGTATGATCAGCAAGAAGAAGGCAAAACTCCTTGGAGATGCGTGAGGAGATCGGACTTCGGCTTGTGAAGTAAGTGATGTCAAGATTAGGGGGGAGGGGAAGTTGTTGGACTTAATCTTGACAACTTCATGCAGTAGTGGACAAGTGGTAATATAGTGTATCATGCATTAATTGAGTTAGTGGGCTGCATAGAGTTAAGTGGACAAGTTATTAGGAGATAGTGGCGTGAGTTAGTGCGTGAGTTACATGCAGGTGATTTACTAGTGTGTAATGTTGGAAGTTTTCTTAGTGGACAGGTTATTAGGAGATAGTGGCGTGAGTTACATGTAGGTGATTTACTAGTCTGTGAGTTAGTTTGTGGCAGCCACGTCCGGGTGTGTTTATATAAGGTCTTATAATTGGTTTGTATTTGTTGAGCCAAACAGAAAAAAGAGAAGAATAGAAAGAGAAAAGTAGTACTAGGCAGTTGCAGTGCTACGCAAAAATCTTCTGTGTGTTCTTCCTCTCCGTGAGTTTGTCTCCCTCATCCGTGAAAGTGTGCGTCCACGGGTAGAATTTCCAATACGGAAAGGAGAGACACGAGGAGGTGGCGAAGGTGCCGGGTCGGTCATGGCCGAAGCAAGTAAGAAGAGGAAGAAGGGGGAGGAAGAAGAAGACAGGGGCAAGTTTGTTCAAAAGGGCAAATGATCAAGTAACGAATGAAAGATGTGATATTTAATCTATTACCTTGTACT
Source organism: Phyllostachys edulis (assembly GCA_036346405.1). NCBI lineage: Eukaryota > Viridiplantae > Streptophyta > Magnoliopsida > Poales > Poaceae > Phyllostachys > Phyllostachys edulis. Next base: position 40,153,412 of record CM070568.1, read on the forward strand.
TAGTTCCAAATAAACAAATATGTATATAAAATATGGCAAATAATCAAGGGTAAAGTCCATTTTACAACCCTGAACTTTTCAAAACGTCTAGAAAACAACCCTAAACTACAAAACCGGGTACAAGCCAACATCCAACTATCAAAACCATTCATTTTACCCCCTCAACCCAAACAGGGGTGGTTTTGGGTGATGTGGCGCTGACATGTCAATGGTTTTGCCGTAAGTGGAAGAGGTCATTTGGTGGAGAGCGGAAATCACGTCTTGGCGTCAAAGTGTGTGATGAGGTAGACCTCGTCCCTGAGCCGCTTGCTTGTCGCCGATCGCCTACTTGAGGGTCTTGTAGGCGAGCCTCGCATGACATGGGCGCGTAAGACGCCGCCGAGTCGCCCCCGGCACGAAGTGGTCCACCCACAAAGAGCCGCCCGGCGCGGCCTTTCGATCGCGTCATACCACAAGAACTCAGCCGCGCCCCGGATCCATCGTTCACCGCATGCCCCGCCCGCACCATGTCCATCGTCTCGCCCCCACCGATACCGCCGGCCAGAAGTGCGGCAGTACCGCCACCACCCCGCACACCGCCACCGTCTCCGGTAGGGCGCCCCAGTTCATGGTCGTCGCACCACCGTCGCGTTGGCCGCTTGACTTGATCGCCGCCGGCCGTCCGTCGTCGCCGCCACGCCCGAGCCCAATCGAATGGGGCTCGCGGCTCGGCGACGCCAGCACAGCAATGCTGCAACCGTCAGTCAAGGGCCCTTGGCGTGGAGGAACTGCCGGCCTCGTTCGCGCCATGTCGAACCCAGACGACGGCGAGCAAGAGAAGGACTCTGCATTTGGAATCACCGCCATCGCAGCGGTCGGGAGAAGGGTCGACCGGGAGGCGGGAGCGGCCGGTGGCGTGGGGAGAAGCACCACGCCTGGGAGTGGAGTGGCGGCACCATGGAGGATGAGGGCTCGCCGACGGAGAGGCGTCGTCTGGGCAGGGGGCGAAGGGCGTGGGACATGAAGCGGTGAAGGAGGTCGGGGGGGCGGAGCAAAGTGAGGCGACGGGCGGCGGGAGTAGAGGAGGAGCTCGGGGGGGGGGGGAGGCGGAGAGGAGGAGGAGCGGAGGTGGTTGAGGTGGGAGACACGGCGCGGATGGTGTCGAGTGGTGGAGGAGCAGCTGGTCTTCTCGTGGCTGGTCTGGATGGAGGAGGAGCTGCGGCATGCGGTGGATGCTTGTGGATGGAGAGGTGCTTGCTGAGGAGGGAGGGACTAGGCGCCGGGGAGGGCGTGGGTGGGGAAGTGGAGATGAGGCGGGTGGGGAGGATGAGCGAGGAGGCGGGGGGGAGGATGTGAGTGGAGGAGGCGTGATGCGGCTCGGGGGCATGGAGAGAAGGAGGAGGCGGCTCGGGGGAGGGAGGAGGAGGCGGCGGGGGAGAGGGAAACAGGGAGGGAGGGCGGCGTGAAGGCACGGAGAGGGGAGAGAGAGAAAAAGAGGAAGAAAGGAAAAGTAGGACTGACATGTGGGCCCCATCAGCATAAAACCAAGGTGAATCGGCGTGGGGGGGTATTTTGTCCGGTTTGCAAACATCGAGGTCCTGTGCTGTCTGATTTTTGACTTCAAAGTTGTTTTTCAGACTTTTTGAAAAGTTCAAGATTGTAAAATGGACTTTACCCGATAATCAATTATCCCATCAGCGATCGTATAGTATAATGGCACCTCTCGTTCCCCTCCCCCAATAAGCAGATCCTAAGCTCAACGTGAGGCCAAAGTACACATATATATGATGATACTAGTTCAGATCTGTTCAGACTGTTCAGTAGTTCACAGTTATTAACTACTGAGTACTCCATGGGCCATGGCAAGCACAAGAAGAAATGAAGAGATACTACAAAGACAGGTAGATACAAGCAGTTGACAATTGACATGCATACATTACATGTACTAGTACTACATGAGAGATGAGACAGGCGCAGGCAGTGATTACTATGCATGCAGCGCAGCAGCACCAAAAGAGGAGGAAAAGAAGCGAGCAGGAATCAGCAAGTGCAGTCGCATTCAAGTCCTGGTAAAAGCTAGCTCGGCTCTGTCCAGCTCCAGCCCATGCAATGCATCATCAGCATGGAGCAGGCCCCCATGCCTATGTCAGCAGCAAGCCAGTGCTGCAAAACCAGGCTGACTACTGTAGTCTGTAGGTAGTAGTGTAGTACTTAGGTAGGTTGGTCTATTAAGTCTACGGTTCTACTAGTACTACCTTGCATTGCGCAAGTGATTAGCAGAATTTTTGGCCGATACAGCCTGTTTTCAATCGATATTTACAAATTTGACCGTACTCGAACCACGTTTGCAAAAATCGACACGTCGCCACCGGCGCAGGCTGCCTCGCGCCAGCAGACCGGCCCCTACCACCTCAGCACCCGCGCATGGCTGACGCATGGTGGCCATGCGCCAGCCACTATTGATGTTAATTAGTGTTATTAGTTTAATTAGAGTTAGGTTAGTTAATTAGGTTAGTTTTAGGTTGAAATTCTGAACGAATAAAATTATGAAAAATTTACACAAACAAATACACGGTATCGGGAGGCTTCACAAAAAATTTCATAATTTTTTGGACTCGTTTGCTATATTTTAAAATTCATCCAAATTCATCCAAATGTTTCCATTGGGTCCTGCTTAATCGACCTTGCAGGTGACTTTTGGCTCCAGGTGCGTTTGGAGGCAGCGCTGAATTAGAAGATGGAGCCTAAATTGTACCAGGAGGATGGAGCTAACCAGGGTAGCTTCAGTGGCCCCGGAAGCCTTAAAGTAGGCAAATTATGGTTGGATTGGCCTCAGCTTCCAGAAATTCACCTTCTCTGATGTCTTAGATAGACCTGATGGATGTCTTAATCGGCGTGCTTGAGTGCTTATGCCAATTAATCTATCTGTGCTAGTAGTTAGTGTCTTGTGGCCAAAAAGACAGAAACAAAGGGGAATGGAATATACATATAGAGTGAAATGGATTGATCAGACATTCAGACTCGCCGTGCGTGCAGCGCGGGAGGACCACGATGCCTTCCTTTGGAGGACACCATCATTGATCCCACCTCCAAAATTCCGTCCTGCCATCGATCCATCCATCCATCCACCCATCTCGATTCCACCATTTCTAACCTCTCAAATCCATCGATCTCCCACTCCTCTTTCTGTCACTCACGCCCCTCCCACACGACGAATATTCATCATGGGTTCCGGTAAAAAAACAGAGGCCGGACTTCCTTAAACCAGGGACGAGGCAGGCAGCTCTGAGCTCATGTCCACTCCCTACATGCAGCCGATCGACTCCAACTGTTGCAGCGACGCCAACGTCGTACGGATCTCCAGTAAATCGGTCCATGCAGCTGGATGGATGAACGTGAGCCAGGCTCATGAGAAGCTGATCGATCGATAACGAGTGGCTTGCTCCATGTTGCTCTCATTCTGTCTGCTGGGAGGATGAGAGCGACATGATAGCAGAGGAAACACGCACAAGCACGCTTAATCAATCCAGCCAAGCTATGGTGGGGGACAAATTTCTTGTGAGCAAATAGAATTGTTTGACTCGTTTAATTAAGTTCAACTTCGAACTTACAGAATTTTTGCAAAAAAACCTATACTCTTCCCATGCCATCCTAAGGTGCTACTAAATAGAAGGATCTTATCAATGTCCATGAATGCGAAATCATAGATTGAACTGCCGAATTGGCAAAATTCGGTGCTATCACGGCAAATACACAAATGAAACCCAACCATACATGTCCCCCAATTATATCTTCTAAGCATGATACCGAGCTCAATTAGCAACCCCTTTCTACGTCTTCGACGTCGCCGCCAATCTTAATATTCATAAATATATTGTCGGACGAGGTTAAGCAGAATAGTATGATTCCAGGACGGCGTGTTTACTCTTGACACGGGCAGCTACGAACTTTTCGACCCAGTTAAGTCCAACCGCATCTAGGCGATCTTTTTTAATTTTTTTAATCCATTTTTTAAAAACATTTTAAAGATAGCTTCTCCCTGATTTTATTTCTAATTCCGACCTCTTTGATCACGTCATGACCCGTGATGTGACCAATCTGTGCTGTCACGCCACCGACCGCGGCATTGCCAAACCTGTCACGATACCCTCCAAACCAACACGCGTCCGTTTTGGAGCTAAGTCCTGTCACGCCAAGAGGAGTGTCGTGACAACACTCGTTTGCCACGCTAAGATTCGTGGCGTGACAACGTGCTTTTATTACGCAACGCGTGGTGGTATGGTCAAACGGATCCGAATTAGAAATAAAGTCAGGAGATGTTATCTTTAAAATATTTTTCAAAAAATGTATTAAATAATAATAAAAAAAAAGAGTTCCCTACAGTTGGTAGCGAGTGACCGGAGCCGTCAATCAATTGGCGCGTGTCATCTGCCGATGGGTCGAGCTGGAACGCCCGAGTGACAGCACGAACCGATCAGCTCCTTCACCATTCTGGCGCATGCTCTGCGGCCGCGATGATCGGTGCCCAATCGGGGATGTGACCGCGTGTGCGTTTAACCGGGAGGGGAATATTCTGCGAGGCTTTCCATGGCTGCGTCTGCATGCTCGCTTGCCTAAAGCAAAGCTGATTTAATCGGGAGGGGAATATTCTGCGAGGCTTTCCATGGCTGCATCGTCGTCAGAATGTGTCGTGTTTCAGCAGTGGACATGGAGAGTGATAGTGAGCAGTTGCTTGCGTCGGAGTCGCGCATACACGCTCGCGGTGGAATGTTTGTGTCCCCACAGGTACCAGCGTAAATTATGTTGGCCACGACTACGACTGCACTTCAGTAGAAAATTTATGGGACTCACGGATTTATTCAGAACATCCATCTATTTAGGTATATGCTAAAAAGATACACTCACGTGTATATACTTTCATGGTGGTACGTACGTGCGTGCCTTCCTTGTAATAGTAAAAAAAATCCCTGCGTTCATGTGGATGTGGATCGGATGGAGGGCTAGGAATTTTTTGTCTTATTTTGGAGCACAATTTTTTTTTTGTTTTGGTTGCCTTGGCATTTACGTAGTGCTGTTACTGTACCTAGCTAGTCAGTGTCTAGATTGATGGATGGAGAATTGGAGATGTTGATGGACGGAGAATTGGAGATGGAATGAGCAGAGAATACTAGCCACGGTACGTACAGGGAGGGGCTGGCCTGGGGCCGGCCTGTAGTGGTTTTGAAATTGTTGTATGCAAGAAACTTGTTGAGTTGTAACGAGGTAATATTGATTCTTTGCCTGTAGTATATGGTTTTGAAATTGTTGTATGCAAAAAAAATTGTAACATGACATCTTCAGTAGTATGTATGCTAAAATGAGTTATGATTGATCCTTATTGTATGCAGTGGCGGACCCAGAATATAATTTTAGGTATGGCGAAGATACGAAGTTGGAAACACGAGCTAAAGTGTATTACCCAAATCAAAAGAACTCATATGTGAACTATATTGCAATCACACCAAAACGATATATGACATTAAACGGTATCAATGACTGAAGATAAATGTAGGACATGGAGAAATACCTCACTAATGAAGCTTAATTAATAATTAACAACTTGCCACCAAGTTATCGAACATAATAATTTGAATAAAGATAGTACATAGAAGAAGTAACCTGTCAAAAATAAACAGATTAGTAATGTCACGATTAATTATCATTCAAAATCAAGCACAGTTCAATACTTTAATAATATCAATATAGATACCTCTAATCTCTTTAATATCTTTCTGTGATTAAGTGTTGTCCAATTCAATTTTAACAACCAATTCAGACATATCAACTAATATTCTAATTCATATCACATATCATTCACAAATCACAAATCAGTAAAACACCATTCACCAGTCAGCCACTTACTATTTATTTTGGACATTATCTCAACTCTGAAATCTCAATGCCTCTGGGCTCTGGCCGGGCCCTTTGCAAACCGAGACACCGAGTCAGCTCGGTCAGGGGCGGACCTCAGAGGCTCAGACCACTCACCACTACCAGCAGCAGCCAGGAGGTCCGAGGGCGAGCCGGCGAGGGGACTAGGGAGGCAGGCGGAGGCCTTGCGCAGAGTCTGAGCAGCGTCGCCCGGCCATGGCCGCTTGAGCCGGCCTGGCTGGCCGCTGGAGGCTCGAGGTGGCCATTGCCTCGTTGAGCACCGCGGCGATGGCTCGGCGCGGCGTCACCCCCCGGCCGGCCGGCTGGAACCACGCGACGCCTGGAGGCTAGAGCCTAGAGCGGTGGAACCCGACGGCCAGTTGGCGCGGCGGCTCGACGCCTGACGTCTCCCTCTCCGGCTCTCCCGACGCCTCGGCTCGCCCGGCGCCCATCTCCGTCATTCGTGGCGCTGGCTTGGCCCTTGACCCCATGTTGTGGCGCTCGCCGGTGGCCGCCTCATGGCTTCGCCCATTGGCCGCCTCCGCGCTGGATCTGGGATTTGGGGATTTTCCGATTGGGGATTTTGGGTGAGAACCGCAAATCTGGAATGGAAGCAGACAAGCAGGGCGTCCATTTGGTCCGGCGTGGGCACTTGGCTTGAAATGGCCTTGATGGTCTTTGGTGGTCAGTGGGTCATGAGCCCACGACGCGGAGAGGAGATCGCGAATGGTCGCCCAGCGCCAGCAGCAAAGCAGCGACTCTTGACCTCTTCTTCTCTTCCGATCGATCTTCATCTTCAACAACGCCGGCCGGTGCTTTGCTTGACGCCTTGATCACCTAGGAGCGAAAATACCGGGGGGTAGGAGGGGTCGGCAACGGAAAGGAGGTCTGGCAGATGCCAGACCTCGCCATATTGGTAGGTCCGCCACTGATTGTATGCTAGCTGATGCATTGTGCTAAAAAAACAGACAAGTAACATCAGCTCCTTCAGAAGTCAGAATTACTATTGCTCCAAAACTACGCCATGTCAGTTTATATAGTGGCGAAACTACCGCCGGGGCGGCTACCCTAGGTCTCCCAGGCGGAAGGCCCCCCGCTCCCCGACTAGCTAGCCGGTGCCCCCTGCCAAGCCGCCATCACCATGACTAGCGCCCGGTGATGAGTGAACCGCTGCTCACGCAGTGTGGGTCGTGGGCAGTGGCCGAGTGCCCGAAGCCTGAGACGCCAAGGCAGCGACCCAAGGCCTCAAGGCCCAAGCCAATTAGCCAAATGTCCACACCAGATCCGGCTCCACGCCCCTTGCTCCGAGCAAAGACAACCCTAATTTCGGAATTCTGAATTCCCCATCGCGCAGCACCGCAACATCGACCATTCCCCATTCCTCTTGGACCTCTTCGGTTCTTCTTCCTCAGTTCCTCCCGTCAGTCATGGCGGTCTGCAGGTAGGCCAGTGTGGCTGACATCTGATGCTTCTTGTATTTGCAAGGCGTGGGGATCAGGCGGTTGGGCCATTGGGTCACGGCCGTGAGGCGTCGGCCCTCCGCCCATCCGTCGGCACCGGCTGTGAGGTGAGCCACTGAATCACTGATGTGTCTGTCTGAGCCTTGAGGCCTTGAGCAATGAGCATTGTTTTGATTTTTTATTTCCTAAAGTACAGATGTACAATATTACTATACGAGTAAATTTTGATTTCTTGTAGGAATTCTATAAGAAAATAAAATCAATACAGACTTATTTTAGAACCGCAATAGTAGATGACAATTCCCAAGTGGAAGTGGTTGAAACATCTAATGTCGTTGCCAACAACACCGCAACCACAAAGAGAGCTCGTGGTAGTGATGTGTTTAATCCAGACGACATTGTTGCTGATCCGGGCCTATGGAAAAAAATTGAAGAATATGCTACCCCAGAAATTAGAGATGAAGTGAGAAGGGTGTATTTGTTGAAAGGTCCATGTCAGCCGCGAGATCATGTTTTCCCTCGTAAAAATAACGCGAGGACATTTAGAGAAGCGTGGTATGATCGGTTCGACTGGTTGAAGTATAGTGTAGACAAAGAAGCAACTTATTGTTTGTACTGTTTTCTTTTCAAAAAGCCGGCAATTGCTGAAAAGTTTGGGGGTGATGTCTTCAGGGAGAGGCAAAAATCAAGAGACAACTTTAGCAAGACCCGGTGATACACGTTGGGGTTCACACCATACAACTCTAATCCGTCTCTACCAAATGTGGGATTCAGTTTTGGATGTGCTAGTGGATATTTATCATGATGGGTCTTGTCCCGACGACAAAGGCAAAGCATCAAGTTTGATAAAATCTATGGAAAGCTTTGAATTTGTTCTTATCTTACATTTGATGCTTAAGATGTTTGGTTTAACTAATGATCTGTCACAAGCATTGCAACAAAAGGATCAGAACATAGTTAGTGCAATGACTATAATTGTGTCTGTCAAGAGTCTCCTACAACGTTTGAGAGATCATTGATGAGAGCCACTTTTGGATAATTTCACTACCTTCTGTGTTGCTAAAGAGATTCCAGTGCTAAATATGAATGATAATATTCTAGTTCAGGGGCGAATCCACCGGGGGGGGCTTCATTAGGCTGAAGCCCACCCTCCGGTGCCCGAAAACCACCCCCACCCCACCCCACCCCAAGTCCAACCTCCGGCAGCCCAGCTACCATGGTTGTGCTAAAGAAGAAGAACAGAGAACGGGAAGTGGGAATGGGCTTGCCCTTGCCGAAGCCTAGCCCAACTCACATCCACCCACCGCCACTAGTCCCACACGGCAGTCCCACGAGGCCACAACAACATTGTCCCATTCTCAAATTCCCCAATCAATTCCCCATTTCCCCAACCCCAATCGGCCAATCCTCTAGCTCACGGCAAGCACCTAATTTGGGCTCTTTGGGCGGGAGTCACCGTGACGCCGCCAGAGCCCGGAGGAGGAGGAGCCAACCGCATGTTTGAGGTAGGGACCGAGCCGCCGCCAAGGGGGGACCGTGGGAGGCGTCGGTCTTGTGAGGGGAGGGCGGAGGAGGCGAGGGCGGGCACCTGCAGCCGACGCCGAGGAGGCCGATCGCGGCGATTGGTCGAGGAGGAGCCGAGGAGGGACGCCAAGCCTGCCGGGAGCCGGAGGAGGAGGAGCCGAGGAGGGTAGCCGCAGGCGTGACAACGTGAGGGAGGGGCTGAGCCGCCGACGCCGAGGGGGGACCGGCCAACCGGGGGAGGCGCCGAGCCACCGAGGTGGGGAGGCCGGAGGAGACACCGAGGTGGGGAAGGGGAAGTGCTGAGGCTGAGCTGCTCTTGCCTCTGGCGATTTGGCATGGGGAATGGGGTCAGTGTGGGCTCCTCAGTGCCTCTTGGCTTCTTGCATTTGTTGAGTGTTGACTCACTGTTGAGCTGTGTTGCTGCTGGTGATATACTCATTACTCAATAAGCAATTTGTTAGTAAGTTTGATATAGCGTGTTATACACACACACACACACACTCACTCAATTAGCAATTAATTCGTTGGTTTGCAATAAGGGAGAAATGAACTTTGCGTAATTATTTCACAAGCAATTTAAGTAGTACTCCCCCAACCAATAAGAGCGCAACTCAACCAAAAAAGCCTCGACTAGAATTTAATCCGGATAAAATTATTGCCGATCTGGTGCATCCCATACCAATAGAAGATTTTGCCAATGAAATTAGAGATGAAGTGAGGAGAATATATTTGTTGAATGGTCAAACTCGATCTTTTGTGAGGCATATGGGATTTTTGTGCCAAATATGAATGATGTCATTGGAGTTATGGGTAAATTTGTACGTCGAAAGCATACAGTGACTCAACATCAAAGTTGTCATTTTCAATGCTTCTCTTGATGTAACTATGAATGAGATGAATCATCACTTCAATGGAGTTTCCTCGGAGTTATTGGTATGCATGTCTTGTTTTGATCTGTAACATCCCAAATAATGGTGTGTGCTTCAAATGTATAAAAATAAGGAGAAATTAAAACTTTTGATGCCTCATGTTGTCATTTGAAATTTTCTGAAAATTTTTCCCAAGGGTATCCCATTTCAAAGACCAATGCTTCAATTGATGAAGCATAACCCTTGGAAACTCCTTAAGCAAATCTTGTGATCATCCTCTGAAAATATTTTTCCTAGCTCCTAGATCACTCTAGTGACCCCTCTGAGAAATTTCATAATTTTTAAAAATTATTTGCTATTTCTAAAGGGCTAGTCAAACCAGGGTGACTCCTGGTCAAAACCCTAGGGCAGCAACTTGTGATTTTTTTAGAAAGAAATGTAGCGCATAAAAAGTTCTGGACAAATTACACAAGGTTGTTCTCAGATCAAGTGGCCTTCCATAAAAATTTCAGAATTTTTGGAGCTTTTAAACTCTCTCTAAAAATTCACTAACCATCTCAGCCCTATCTTTCCAAAAATCAGAATTCACTGTTCCTTGGGCTTAGACCCAACCCTGGCTCGAGCCACTTGATTTGGTTGAACCGCCTAATTGCACCAGCGCGCTCATCTCAAGCTAACCTTCGCGTGAGCCGTCCGATTCGTTTTCAACGGACCAGATTGATTGGGCCGTTCGGACTATCCGAACGGCCATTTCAATGAGAGCCGTCCATTTTCGATCAGACCGTCCGCATTGAGTGGGCCGTTCGGACCATCCGAATGACGCACTCAATAGGGGCCGTCCATCTTCAATCCAATGGTCTAAACTTACGACCGAGCCTCACCCTGTTGCACGGCACCCGAGCCTGGCTCGCTTCACTCCTCGCTACCACTGACGCGCTTGGCCCACTTGTCGGACCCGTCGTCTCCAACGCACGGGCGCGAGCAGAGCTCAAGCGCCACGTCATGACAAAGCTCTACGTGTCACCATCAATGCCGTCAATCCACCGCCCACTCCAGCCACTCCTGAAGCTTCACCGATTAACGCCGCCCCATTTCCGTCCGTTGGAGCCCTTTATACCCCTCTCTTCCGCTTGGTAGAGCTCACTTTCCCTTTCGGTGAAAAAGGGAAAGGAGGCAAGCTCTCGTGACCTCCTCGGGTGAGCTTTGCTCCAATGCATCCCTCTCATTCTCCATCCCTTATCGCCCCTTTGTGCTCTGGTTTGAGCTCTTGTATTTGTGTGTAGGTTCCGGAACGCGAAGGTTGTCTTTTTCTTCTCCGGTGCGCGAACCGTGATGCTCCACCATGTCAACTTCCACTCCGATGAGCCATCCTTTACCATAAGTGTGTCACTGTGCACCTTTTATCCTAAGGAGGAGATCCCATCAACTAATTTGGCCATTGTGTCACAGGAGCTCGTGAATCTTGGATTTTCTCCATTTTCGGCCGCAAAGCTCCCTTTCTTCCTCATCTCCGGTGTGGTAAGCCAATCGTCGATTCCTGGCTTTGACCCCTTATTTGGGTCTCACTTGAGCTCTCTTAACCTCCTTTTTGTCCCCTCTTAGCTTGAGCCATCCTCTCCACGGTGAAGCTCCAAGCCGTCGTCATCTTCCTCGACGCCGGCGAGCCTCCGACCAGCTAGTCCTCTCCTAAGCCCTCAGGTAGGTTCACTGGACCTTCCCGATACTTTTGCGCACTCTAGCTAGCTCCTTTAGCCACCGGGTTGCTACATGCACTGTAGCCATAGCATCGCCTCCGCTCTCCGTCGTAGCGTCACCGCGTTGGACCACCTCCGATGATGCTCCAACCTCCCCTAGTTTCGCTTTAGCATCCACTTTCCATTTTATCTCTTATCTAGCGCCGCCATGGCGTGTAGCGCTGACGAGCCGCCGGGCAAAGCCTCAAGCGCGAGCTCCTCTGCGTGGCGCCTCTGGACAGCCACTGTAGCAGCCATTAGGGCTAATCACAGTCATTTATTAGCTAATGATCGGTTAGTTAGTTAATGGCTATCCTAAAGACTCTTTTGTATCACTTACAAGTGGGCCTAGCCACTTAAGCGCCATGCGCATGCCCCGTGTGCTTAGTTCATGGGACTAAGTCACCGGTAGCTGGGTCCCACCTGTCTGTACGTGCGAGTTAGAGTCCAAACATTACGTTTCAATTGAACCGCCTGATCTTGATTCAACGCTCCAGATAGATTGGGCCGTTCGGACCATCCGAACGCCCCATTCCTTTGGACCGTTCGATTTCAAATCAACCGCTCAGATCAATTGGGCCGTTCAGACCATCCGAACGTCCCACTCTTTTGGATCGTCCGATCTTGATCTAACGGTCAAGATTGTTCCGCTCGTTAACACCGATCGAGCGCACCCTCCTCGCTCGCTGACGCGTGGGCCCGAAGCATTTTGACCGGGTCTGTGTGGACTAGGACCACTTTGACTGTGGCCCCACTGATCAGCATCCTTGGCTAGAATAGGATGGGTATAAAAAGTATTTACTGCTTATATATATTCCGTAATGCTTTATTTGTGTTCTGTTAATTTGTTTGAACTTCAAAAATGCATAATTATTTCTCTGTAACTCCTTTTTGAGCAAACTCAATTTTGTTGGAATCCTCTGTTAGTGAAATTTATTGTAGAATAGGTTTTGAGCATGTTACTTCCTCTGAAAAATCTTGTTTTACATATGTTTTGTGCACTACTTTCATAACTTTAAAAAATCATAAGAAATTCATTTTAGCTCCAAATGAGGTGAATCAAATTCCATTGTTCATCTCATAAGGTGCTCTGTCTACCATAAAATTTTCATGTTCACCACCTCTCTGGAAATTTTCAACAAAAATTTAATTTCGAATGAACAGTACCCGAGAGGTATTTTCCAGCATTTATTCAAAAGACTGATTTTGTTTTGGTTATAACTTTTGCATGCAAACTCCAAATTATTTGAATTTTGTTGCTAAATTCATTTAAAATCATGCTCTACCTTCTGTGAATTTTTCATGATTTTTGGATGAATTTGAATTTTTGAGTATTCTCGGTATTATTCGTTCTTATTGGTCTTCTCGAATTTTTCAATATGTTCTGACGATTTCGCTGAGTACGAGAGTGATCCTCTGCAGCAAGATTATCTCTAGAAAGGCAAGTAGCCCCCCCTTTGATCACATTGATCCTATTACTTTCGTTACAAAATATCTTGTTTGCAACTTGTATGTATGCATGCTCTACTTGAATGATTATTTTTTGTTAGAGGTAGTTATTCCTAGTAGATGCATGAGCTGTAGCAAATATTTATCCCTTGCCAGTAACCCTAAGTTATTATTCCCGCTGATGTTAGTGCTCAGTGGATGTTATAGAGTCTATACGTGTGTATGCGAATTAATGCTTGGTCATGCTTAGCTTTCGATAGAATTGGACGATTATCGACTTATTCGATAACCTTGATCACACAAATAATTTTATTACACTATGTCCAACACCTTGTGCTATATTACTTTGAAAGCTAAAAGTGTAAATAAAATTTTTTAGACTTAAGCAAGTGGTTGGATGGTGTGAATTGGGTGTGTGAATGTCTTGCCTAGGTCAACAAGGACCGAACATCTTGGACACTGGCCCAAGAATTTTTGCGTCTAACCACACGAGAAGGATATGGGACCTCTCTTGACTTAGTACTTTGGCGTGTGTTAGCTCCGAGTCGCAGGTGGTTGTGATTGTGTTAAAAAGAATGGTGTTGTTATTATTGGGTGTGACGGGATGGGTTTTGGTTGTAAGCTCCCTACCCCGAGGAGCATCAGTAAGTTATCTCTCTGCCTATGATTTCGACACAACGTATGGTTTTTATCATACGAGCGACTCGTAGTTAATACACAATATTGAAAAACGTCTCGTAGGACTTAGCCTTGCCGGCATACCTTTGGAAGTGTACTTAATCTAGTGGCAAAAAAGGTGGTCTGGCGTGTGGGTACATTGGTACACCCCTGCAGGGTATAATCTATTCGAATAGCCTCGTTCTAGGTCATGGACACGCTTGGTTAGGTCTCTACAAGAGTTAGACTCAACATTTTCGATAAAACTTGAATTTAGGCGGTGCAAATGGGTAATTCATGCTATGTTATGGTGGCTGTTGGGAAGACACCTCCAGGATGTTATTATGTTTATAACTGTTGTCTCGCTGTTATTTGAACAAATAAAAACAGATCGTTTAAAATTGCTTTACAATCTATTACTCTATTGCAAAGGAAAAATTGCTTTATGCTGAAACCTGCTTAGTATAGTAGCCTTCCTTTGATACATGAATGCATCTATATATTTCTTTGCTTGTAAGTCTTGTGAGTACAACTTTGTACTCAGCTGCATGGTTTAATTGTTGCAGAGGAGGTTGATCCCTAATGGATCGACTATTGTGAGACCGACTTCGTGCAGGACGACTAGCTTGGCGGTCCGGTCGGTTGCCTTGTGGGTAATGGCAAACCAGTTGGCTTTTGTTTATCGCCATCTTATGGCTTTTGTTTCCGTTGCTACTTTGTTTAATTACCTTGTCAATTTGGCCGGTCGGCCATACTGTTGTTTCTGGACTTGTATGTCTTTGTATTGTAAGTTGAAGACTCGGTAATGTAATGACATGTGCATGGAGTTGCTGCATAATTTTTGTATGAGGTATGTGTACTGCAATTCTGGGTGGTACATGTACGCCGAGGCACGGGGTATTTGGTTTGTGATGCTAGGGTCAAGTGGATGGCTAAGTATTACAAGCTATATACCCCGGGTTCTCACATGATCCAAGCGACTCATTCTTTAAGTTTAATGTTGATAAGCTTATTCGACTTGCTAAGATTTATGCTGATAATTCCACGGTGGTTGATCGATTCTTGTTAAGAAATCAGCTTCAAACCTTCATTCTCAACATTAGGAGAAGTGAGGAATTTCATGGATATCATGATATTTAAAAACTTGCTCAATTGATGGTTGAAATAAAAAAAAAGATAGAACTTTTCCATTGGTAGATCGCCTCATCGAGCTGATATTGATCCTTTCAGTGGCAATGGCATCTAGTGAGAGAATATTTTTGGCAATAAATATTATCAAAGCAGATTTGCGCAACAAGGTATCAGATGAGTGGATGAATGATTTGATGGTGTGCTACACCGAGCGAGATATATTTAGATCCATTAATGATGATGCAATTATAATATCCTTCCAAGGCATGAAAAATCGTAGAATGAATTTGCCTCGTGAAAATCGTGATTCAAGCTAGCGTCTTAGTGGTATGGTTCTTTTATTTTGAATGTTCATGATTATTTAAGTACAATTTGCTATTGTATCACTAATTTTTCTAATTTTGATGTACAGGTTGTTACCTACTGGAACCATATTTACATGTTTTGGGAGATGCCCTTTCCATTAGCGAGGTACCTTTATTGTATCACTTTTTTTTGTTTTGCTTTTATTCATGTATGAATCTATGAATTTGATTGCACAAGAATACAAGACTATGTTTGTTACAAATTAGTTTAGTCATTCGAGGCTTTGAGCGGTTGAGCCCACCCTCATTTTTCATCCTAGATTCGCCACTGCTCTCACCCTCTTAAGAGAGAGAGAGACGGAGAGAGGGAAGCGTCTACATTCCCAAGCCTTTTTTTGTTTCAAAGATTCAAACCGAGCATCCTTTCGCGATTTGTTTAAGCCATCGTGTTCCTTACAACGAATTCTATGAAATAAGATCCATGTTACATATATATCACCTCAGTAATGATAACATACATTGTGGAACAAATTAAACGTGATCATTGGCAGAGCCAGAAAATAAATATAGGGGGAGCCAGATGAACAATATGGTCTTCTCGTGCTATGCACTTAGAAGAAAACATAGAGATCCAATGTAACTCTGACAAATTTTTTTGCCTATTAGGCATGCATTAAGCGTTGATAACATTACAATTTACAATTGCATGATGCACAAACACAAAATATAGACAAATAGAAGATAGATGAACTAACATAATGTTAGATCGGTATTACTTACATTAGCTAAAGCAATAATCTGGTTGCGAGGAAGAGTTGTGACAACATGCTATTTGAGGAGTTAAGAAGCCAAAACAAATAGAACTATGACAAAAGAGACCGGGCAAGTAAAAAAAATAGAATAAACTTGTAATTTAGGAGATTCATTGTAATAGATATTTGTATGAGTTTTTAATATGCGTTAAAGAAAAGAGTAAAAATGATAATGGCAGTTGGAAGAAGGAGAGAAGAGGCTTATCTAAATTACCAGTACATGGGATGGCATATGGGACACCAAAGTCAAAGTTCTCTCCTAACTAAAAGTTATTGGGATCCAATGTGAATAAATTTATAAACACAAGTTATATATGCTAATCCTTGTAGGAGGCCATACACATCTTACAAATTATTTTGGTATAGAAAATCAAAGGGGTAAAAAAACTTCTTGGTAGGTTCGGAGAGCCATGGCTCGTGCTGGTCTCCCCCTCCCTCCGCCACTGAATGTGATAGAACATCCATCCAGCTAGCTCTCAACTTCGGATGTTCTAGCGGGTAAAATGAAATGTTCCACGAATTAGTCTCGAGCATTCCAGTATTTCATGGACAATGTTCTAGCACGTATCTTTTGAATTGGGGTAAGGGTCACGAATCAATTGAATGTTTCGGTAGATAAAATAAAATGTTTCATGCATTTATTTTTGATGGTATAATAGTTCATTGATGATGTTCCACACATCTAGTTTCAAATTTGCAATTGTTTCATCTGAGGTGTTCCGATAGGTTATTGACGATGTTCCAACGGTAGGGCAGGGTAGATTGCCTAGGTGGGAGACAAATCAAGACAATTAGCTTAACAAAACAAAACAATTAATATAAGAAATGGCGGAAAAGAAATTAAAAAATATGGAAACTGCTGTATATCGATCTGTTTCCTAGAATGGCACGATTGTGTGGACACTTTATCTAACTCAGGCCCATGAGACCCATGAGCAGTTACAGTAATAGTTTACTCCCACGTGGATAGTTATAGAAAAAAAAAATCTGTTGCAAAATTCGGCAAAAAAATTGCAACTAAAATGAAAATAAAAGGTAAGTAAGGAAAAGAACGGCCTCACACAGGCGGCTCAGCTTGGCCCACATGCATCATAGCCAGTTAATGGGCTGTTGGTCCGGGGGCGGGCGGTGGATTGCTATATGCCGCACGCGCGGCATCAAGCAAGTCTGGAGAGAGAGAGAGAGAAGAAGAAGAAGAAGAATTTGGGCCGGGCTGAGCAGGCCTCTTCTCGTCTTAAAAAATGAAGCTGAGATCAAAACAAGCACATTTAGGGATTGGTCCGGCCGAACAAATCATAATTCGCGAGTCTTCTTCATTCTCCGACGGCTCCTTCGACCTCGTCTTCTCCGACGAACCCGTGGGGATCTCCGGCGCGCTCTTCCCGTCCCGCCTCGGCCTCGCCGCCGAGGCCGAGCGCGCGGTCCGCCGTGGCGGCGCCATCGCGCTCGCCGTCGACCGGCACCTCGACCCCGCCGCCGTCGCCGTGCTCTTCGAGAGGTCCCGCGTCGTGGATACGAGGGATGTCACCTTGGATGGTTCCCAGGTTAGGACGCTAATCTTGCAGAGTAATGGCACCACCTCGAAAGTCGAAACCGCTTTGATTCATTTCGTGTACTGTCAAGTAATGTTCATGTTCATATGTTGTTGTGTTAAATCAAATATATTTTAGGGAGATGAAGATTTGTGCATAGAATTTAGCTATATTTATGTGTAGATAATGGCCAAGGAAAATGTAAGATTGTCTAATGCCGGCCGCTTTGCTCGATTGCGGCTATCACGTCTCTTCAGTCTTCACCTTTCAATTGTGCTGCTGTTGTGCTAACTATCAGCTGCCAACATTGCCTTTTTCATCAAACTTGTGCTGAAAGTTCTACAGAGGACAATAGAATGCTCTCAATCATGGCACAGTCTGAAAGTTTCAATCTCCTTCCGCTGTACAGTACCATCTTTCTAGCTATGCACCAGTAGGAATTAGGATCAACATTTGTCATCTGCACTCCAGTCTACAAGAATGAAGCTTCTTGGAGTTTGAACTATGCATATGATTCATAAGTGCTACTCATGGCTTGTTAAATGATTTCGTGCCTATAATGGTTGCTTGAGAGATGTTGGCAGATTAGTTTTGTAATGGTGGTAATCGCAGTTGGTTAAACATATCTAAATTAACTGTTCAAATTCATATGCCACACTTTGTGGAAGGAGAAAAAGCATATACTATCACACTAAAAAGGGAAGAAAATGCATCACATATAATATATCCTAAGATCTTGTGCTAGCCTATAACAATTTTCATGAGACAGACTGTTGAGTGTACTTCATAATTGTATGGGACAATTGCTCAAGGAAAACTAAACTAAATAGAAAGCAGTGGGTTTCCTTGTATGAAATAAGCGTATAACTACTCTCTCTTTTTCAGTGACTCATCTTTAGCTAACCAACTGATCCTGGCACCCTGCTAAGAGTTCTTCTGATCATGCTCTCTGGTTCAAAATTGTGATGCCAACAGGGTCTCCCTTCCCTCCAAACTTCTGCGAGGTCATCAGGACGATCTTCAAGCGCCTGTTTAGGGTGTATGCGCACATATACCAATCGCACTTTCAGATGATTGTGAAGCTCAAGGAAGAAGCACATCTCAACACTTGCTTCAAGCACTTCACGCTCTCCTCCTCTCGTCTCTTCACCAACCATGTTGCAGTCATCCTCCCACTGTCCAAGCCACCGCCGAGCATAGGTTGGTGATTGTCATGTTGGACGCCACATCCTACAAGGAGCCCTGATCTAGTTAGCCGCTGCTTGCAGGTAGTTTTGTTGATCTTCTCCTCTCTTTATGAGAAACTAGTACCTAATTTTATTGCAGTTGTTCCTATCCTGTTTGTTCATTCTTTTTGGGGTGTAATATCTGTTTTGGTAAGTTTCTGGAACATATATGCAAGCTATTGGTATTTGGAACACATAGGTTTGTGATTAATTGCTTGAGAAGTGGGAAGAGGTAGCTAATTAATCCTTTCACATTTGGGTGCGTGTGAGTCCCTCAATTAGTTTTGGCCTAAGTTGGATGGACTGAGAGAAGGGGACTTAAGAGTTTGTGTTATGTACTTCTATATGTGCCCCAAATGGACTTGGCCCAAATTTGGTTGTTCCATGAGGCTGAGATAGTTTACAGGGTATTGCTAGCTTGCTAGAAAAATCTGATGGTGTTATGAGAAATACATGTCATTTTTTGCACTGAGGGAAGGGGAATTAGAGTTTGTGTTATATTATATTTATATGTGCCCAAGTTGGATGGGGTTGGCCCAAATTCAAGTGCCCTGAGATCTTTACACTGTATTGCTAAAATATTGATGCTTGGATATAGATTCTGAGAAATATATGTTATTTCTTGCAGGATGTAAGTCTGTTGAGCTACTTCCTTGGCACCGAGTAGCTGAGAGTTGAGTATTATGGTTATAGAAGGAATGACTCGGCTAATTTCTGTTAGCATTAAGATCTGTTAGATTTCGTGCATATCAAATATTTGTAATATCCAGTGGTGACAGTTTTGTTGTATCCTTTATATCAATTGCAGCTTGGCAAGAAAAATCTGCATTGTCAATGAGGCTTGCTATAGGTAATTTGTCTACTTGCTCTGCCTCTACCTTACAAAAATGTGATGCTTTTTGCAGTGGGATATCAATAGAATTAGGCAATTTTTTATAGTAATTATTTGTATGCCCACTTTACTGGTAGAAACAATTGGAGTGTTGGAATATCTCTGTGTTTGACCTCATTTTTTTCTTTTCTTCATATGTAAGAAAGTAGATTGGTTGTTCTGAATTAATTTAGTATCAATAACAGCTGCTGCTTGTATTGTCCTTGGTGATTGCTAGAACAGAAACCTTTGCTGCATCATGTCTACTAAGTACAACACACAACTGTAAGTGTACCTATCCTTGCATCCTGAAGTAATAGACTACATGTCAAAGTAAATCCAACTATCATTTGTATGCATGTCCTACATTATATTTACATCGTTGCAATTTAATTTTCAAAGATGGCAGTGGGCATAGCTTTCCTAAACTATGTGTTTCAATTTTAGTGAGTTACACATGTCCTACGTTATATTTACATCCTTGCAATTTATTGTTATCCCTGTAGGTTGAAAAGATCAACATTTGAATTACTATATTTGGATGTTTATCTCGTCAACGAATGTCGGGACCCAAAAATGCAATTCAGGACCCTCTGTGTATAACGCATTAGTCCAGGATAGACTAGCTCCTTGTGTGACACCTTAAAAGTAATGATTGGTTCAATTCTTGATTGCCAAAAAAAAACTTAAGAATGATGGTTTAGTCAAAGAATTCACTCTGAACCAACCTCTGGACTCAGATAGTCTCCCACTCCCAATGTTTACGGAGTCCCTTTATTTTTAGAGTTTGTAGTCCTTAACTTCTCAAAAGGGTTCACAAAAAAGGATCTGGGCCATTGAGCTCCAACAAGACAAATTATAATTTATATGTGACAATGATTAATTACAAGAAGTAAGCTTGTCCCATCTTAGGGCTAACACAACTCAGGATTTATTTTTTGCAACATGTGTATTTCGAAAAAAAAATAACTGGAGTTATACTAAGACTGCGCAGGAAGTTTCAGAACTTTTGATCAATGCTTAGAATGTCTTGGCCCTTGGATAGTTTGGTGATATAGTTTGCTTGCAATGAAGTTATAATACATAAATTATCTGCACCTCAATCAATTTGAAAATTTGCATAAAGTATATGGGTAATCTGCATACCTAGGTTCGAGTGAATTTAGAAGCTATCCGATGGCCGTGATGATCCAAAATGTAGACAAAAAGATGACCTAGCATGAAAGTACACAAGAAGTAGCAACCAAGTCAACCTTTTGCTCATTTTTCTATTCATCGTCATCTCAATCCACATAGAAGAAAGGTTGTTTAATATATTGTTTAATATATTTTTAAGTTTTTTAAGGAATATTTGGCATACCATCTGATCATGAATGGCTGGGAAAGCGATAAAGAACTGCAAGCCACAAAAGAATATAGACAAAATGTAGATAAATCATCACGGCCATCGGATAGCTAGGTATGCAGATTACCCATATACTTTATGCAAATTATTCGTAGACACCAGATGCTCTATGATAGAGACTGGATTCTGTTCCATTGATTATTATGTGCATGGGGTTTCAAATATTCGCTAGAGACCTGATATCTGTGAGCCTGAGATGAATAAGTTGGTGATGAATAGCTCATCTATCCATTTTAGCGTTGTCCAGTTATGTCTCTAGAGTTTCTTTAGCACTACTTTTTGTTTGTTAATACCTATCATTACCCTGAGAGTTTTAAGGGAAGTGCAAGCACTAGGATTATTGCTATTGGTATGTCCAAAACTGAAGAAACCTCATGCCTGGTGTCAATTTGTAGTTTTTTGGCTTTGTTCTTACAATTTCGTATAGTGGTTGCTTCATAAAATAGATATTGATATGTCCTCAACATAGCATTTGCCCTTTGCTCTTAGCAACCACAAAGTTCTATTTTACCTTCTGTGTTCATTTCAATTGTTTTAATGCTTTTGCTCTTTGATTAGTGTTGCTTTCTTCTTTATCTTTGAAGGAGTAAACATTCATTCCTACTACGGTGCTTGTTCTATGGATAGCACTAACGGAGGAATGAATTCTAAAATCTGATAGCATAGCCTGCAACAAACCAGTCCCCATCTCCACAGTCTCTCCCTGCGACTGCGCACAAGTTATACTATAGTGGCAGCCTACACAGCTCGTGGCTTTAATTGCCTTATATGATGTATGCCATATCTAAGCAGTGAATTATCGTTGATGTGAAATGCATGCTTATGTTGTTTCATCAGCCTTCATCTTTCATTTGGCCGCACGCAGCCTAGCGCGCGAGCCTACCTAGTTGTAACAAGGCAGTAAGAAATGCTCTAAGTCCTCAGCTATCACTACCTGTGTTAAGATTACTTTTTCGTGACAACTTTTGCTGAGCATATATGGAGGCAAATTACAACCCTGACCTCTAAAATTAAGAGTTAATTCCTTATTGCCATTGTAAATTGACTAGATTCCTGTTATGTCATTGTAAAACTCTCCCTATATTGATCTCTCCTTCTCAATTTCATTCCCTTATTTGCCACACCCATCGTTACCCCGTTAGGGCACCATTCGTAAATAGTACAAATCTGTCAGCTGTTTTAAGAAATACCCATCTTACCCCGTGTATCTCGCGTTTATTTCTTATTTAAAATAAACCCTTATACATGTGGTCCACTTGCCATAGAGTGGAGGAGCTCTATTTCAACAGAGAACGTGACACAGCTAGAGAGAGCAGGGGAGGCATACAGGCTCCTCGGTAGAGCTCGCCGGCGGCGAAAGGTGACCATCGGGGTGGAAACGACCAGGAAAATGGGACGAGGGGAGGAGGTAGAGTCCATAGGTGGTCTCAGTGTCGCCGGATACTCACCAAAGAGCGGCGGCGACTGTGAACTACAATGGCATCAATAGAGAATTGCGGAGACGGCTTGATGGCGGTGATAAGCTACGATATACCGATGCATTAGCTTCTTGGAAGGATGAGGAATCTACAGGTGCAAGGAATTGAAGTGCAGCCAACCGGTGGAAGAGATCGTCCGCAGGGCGGTGATCCTCGTGTCGCGACGGGCAAAGCTTCGATTCAGATCGACTGCAATGGATACGGCGCAATTAACAGAGGGGAAATAGTGAAGAGGAGGTGGAACACAACGTGACGCGAACGAAATTCGAAGAAGCTCACCGGAGACGGGGTTTGGGCTCTGCATGGCTCGGCAGCAATGGCCGCGGTGGCGCTGTGCTCTGTCTCGGGCCGAGAAGAAGAGAAGAGGGAGGGGAGATGGCGTGGTTAGGGTGAGGCATATGACTTGGTGCTGTACACGGAGGGCGTTGTCGCCGGCGATTGCGGGACTTGGCTGGACCACGCGGTGGTGGTTGTCGGCTACGGCGTGACGCAGGACGACATGCAGTACTGCATCGTCAAGAACTCGTGGGGTGAGAATGGCTACGTCCGGATGATCCGCGACGTCGATGCCAAGGAGGTCATCTGCGGCATCGCCATGTACCCCCATCTACCCCATCAAGAACTGCCCCTGCGCTGCTTGTTCTGGTGGTGCTCATCCCAAACGTGACGATGCCAAAGCCAAGGATGAGCTCTGAGCTAGCTCAGCTATACATCGATCGCACAGGATGGCATGGCTTGGGCAGAACACGGCGCAAGGTCATCATAACTACATATATCTACTGTCTATATACGTATGGATGGATCCACCGTCTCTTCAGCCTGGGTAACTGCCAGGCTTGCCAAATTGTTATGAATAGTCTTGATTCAATATGAGGCTAATAATACCAGATATATACACAAAGATGCAGTGGTGAATATCAAAGAACCCTCATAACAATGGAGAATAACAAACTATACATATATCTCTAACACCCTCAAACTTATGGTGGATCAACAACACCGAGTTTGGAGAGGTAGAAAGCCGTCTTTGTGCTCGAGTCTAGGCCTTCGTGAAGAAATCCGCTATCTCAAGCTCAAGACACATCTTCAAGAGCAATCACCGATCATGCACACAAGACCTCATGAAGGAAGCATCAACACCAATATGCTTGGTGAGCTCATGCTTCACAGATCACGGCAATCTTGATAGCACTCAGATTGTTCGATAAGAGAGGAGTTGGTGTAGTGACGAAACACCAAAATCCTCAAGTAACCACCGTAGCCAAGTAATCTCTCTCTTGTCAAGAGAGCCATAGCTCGCAACTCACCGCGCTCGAACAGGACACTGCGATCTGTTTCTTCGTCTTCCGTGCAATGAGAGAACCACCAAGAAAAACACGATGAAGAGATAGACCCGGTGATCGGAGGGATCGCCGCCCAAGTAGCATCCGAATAAGCTCAAGTCAGAACAAAATGAGCGTGGAAAGAAGAGACGGAGAGATAGTCCCACGAAGGTATCGCAGAACTCGAAGAAGGTGGTCAGAGTGGACTGAGTGGGAGCGTAAACGAATCGACTCGAGAATGTGAAGCGGATAAGTGATATCCGGACGAGTAACAAAGAAGGTAGACAAGACTCCCAACAAGATGACGATGGCGAGTCGGATCGTAAAGAGGCTCGCCATCGATGGTTTGAGGTGAACATTGAGCTCCATAGGAGTCTCAACAAGATCTGTTGATCGATGAGAGAGGCGCGATCAAGAAGATCTGAATATACTTCTCTTGGGACATAAAGAAACCATCTGGAGTGGAAGTAACCTCAATCCCAAGGAAGTAACGAAGAGGACCAAGATCGACATAAGGAATCGCTCACTAAGACGAGCCTTGACAAAGGCAATGTACTCGAATTATCTCCGTAATGATCATATCATCAACATACGTAAGAAGAAGAGTCCGACCACGAGACGAAGTGTGGACAAAGAGCGAGGATCATGATCACTTTGTGAAAAGCCGGCAGCAGTGACCACAGAGGAGAAGCGCCAAACCAAGCACGAGGGGCTTGCTTAAGGCCATAGAGAGAGCGGCGAAGGCGACAGCACCATGCCCTCGAGAACAGAATACCCAGTGGCGGATGCATGTAGACCTCCTCACGCAACTCGCCATTAAGAAAGGCATTCTTGACATCGGTGAGAATAGACCGATGGCGAGCAGTGACGCCACCGAAAGAAGAGCGCGACGGTGGTCATGTGAGCCACGGAGCAAAAGTCTCGTCGTAGTCACGACCATGCTCTATTCGGAAGCCACGGGCAACAAGACGCGCCTTATAGCGCCAAGAGAGCCATCGAGCGAAGTCTTTATCTTATAGACCCACTTACACGTGATGGGACAAGAGTGAGATGGAAAGGAACAAGATCCCAAGTACCAAGACGCTCAAGGGTAGCAATCTCTCGACCATGGCATGCCGCCACTCGGGGAGTAATGTGAGATCCCAGAAGAGACAAAGCTCATTTAGAGTAGGCTGCGGCCAAAGAAAGGCAAATCGGGCAGGGGCGAAGTGGAGCGATCGCGGAGAGCGTAGCGAGGAGAAGATGACCCATCAGGGGAAGATGGATCATCAGAAGAGGATGACTCATCTGGAAGATTCTCAATACGAGGTCGACGAGTGTGTAGCGAGTGTAGTGGGGAAGCCCGAGGAGCCGCAGGGGGAGCGGGCAAAGGGGCATTGGCGGAGAGGCCACAGGGGGAATATGTGGAGACTCAGTGGGACGGGTGGACAAGGGCAAGATAGAGATAGGTGTATCTGGAAAGGTCAAAAAAGACAGAGACTCCACAGAGGAAGCCGAAGGAGAGACAGGACGTGGGTAGAAAGGACGAGACTCGTCGAAAGTCACATCCCGAGAGATCCGCGATCCGTCGACCAACAGATCCCAAAGACCGATAGCCCTTGTTCTCGAGATCAGATCCCATAAAGACACACTCAAAGATCGAAGCGATCGGTTTTGTGCGTTCTCGAGGGCAAGGAGAACGAGCAAACGCAAACCAAGCAGACGAAGGGCGAGTAGTCGAAGGAGACCACAGAGACGCCAACAGAATTGCATACCAAGAGTAGAAGAAGGTTGATGTTGACGAGATAGGTGGCGATGGAAAGCGACCTCGGCCCAAAAGTGAGGTGGAATAGAGGCGGCAATCATCGAGCACGAGCCGACTCAAGAAGGTGACGATGCTTGCACTCGGCAACACCATTACGAGCATGAGCACCGTGACAAAAGAAGCGGCGAAGAGAGTGCCTTTCGCCAGCAAGGAAGCTGCGCAGGTGATGAGAGAGGTACTCGCCAGCAGAGTCAGCACGAAAGACACGAATAAGAGTGGAGAACTGTGTGCGAACCATAGTGGCAAACTGTTTATATATAGACAAGGCCTCACTACGAGAAGACATGAAATATATCCAAGTGTGGCGAGAGAAATCATCTATAAATATGATATAGTATCGATGACCCCTTTCAAACGAAGAATGGGACCCCAAACATCGAGTGAACAAGATCAAAAGGACGCCGAGACACTGACTCACTATGAGGATAAGGAAGCTGAATCTGTTTGCCTAACTTACAGCCCTGACAATCTAAAGATACGTCTCCTGAGACAGATCCCGAAGACCACGACGAACTAAAGACGACAGACGAGATCCACACAGATGGCCAAGACGGTGATGCCACTTCTTTGAAAGAGCCGAGAGCGAGTGGCGAAGCGAGAGACCGGTAGCGACGGTGGCGGCGGAAGGAAGGTGAAGCCGTTTAGCTCCCAAAGACGCCTGTGAGTCAAAGCGCCGAGGGCCGAACCAACCGAGCTCCGTGTGGCGGTCTGAACACAACAAGAGTCGAGTCGAGAATGACTCGACAACCAAGATCGATGTCCTTGTGAGAGAAGAAGTCAGCATGGTAAGGCGAGGAACATGAGCAACAGAGGAACATGAAAGGATGAGTTGCTAAGAGGTCCTCGACCAGAGACAGAAGAGAGATACCATCGCCAGAAGAACACCGACAGGAGAATCAAGAGGTGTAATGAAGGATGAGTGGAAGAATCAGAGTCATGTGAAAAGATGCTCAGAATCAAGAATCCACGAGGAGGTGCTGTCGTGGAGGTGGTGGTTTCAGTAGTGCCCAAGAGTCGATGCGTAACCGTGAGAACTGCCGAGGAGAACTGAAGCGGCAAGCAGCGCCGAAGTCGGCTATCTCTGCGCCGCGAGAGAAATCGCCAAAGAGGCGATCTGACGCCGATGTAGAAACCGCAGAGCTGCCGAGGAAGAACCCGAAGTGGCAAAGCAGCGACGAAGTCGGCTATCTCTCGCCTCGATGAGAGAAGCTCGCCTGAAGAAGTCGATGCAGACGTCGATGTAGAAACACCAGTGCTAGTGCTAGTAGAAGAACGGCGTGAAAGATGCCGCTGCTTCTGATAGCACTGGGACTCAATATGGCCGACCTTGTCGCAGTAGGAGCAGTGAGGACGACCAGCAATCGGTGTAGCGGGTGGACGAGTGGCGAGCATAGATGGGAGTGGCATCAGACCAACACCACTCAGGCGAACGGAAGCCATCGGTAGGCGGCGCTGGACGGCGCGGCGACCAAGGCAACGAAGTCTAACGGGCGGCGCTGGACGGCGCGGCGGTTAGAACGACGTTTTTTTTTCTCTCTTTTTTGTTTCTTTTTACTTATGGGCCGAGCAGAAAGCAGCCCACACAAGCAAACGGCGGGGGAACCCTAGGTCCTCCCGAGTCGGCGGCGGCGACCTTAGCGGCCGCAATGGCGTGGCAGTGATAACCTCGGCGGCGGCGTGGCGGCGGCGTACGGCGGCGGCGGCGTGGTGGCGGCAACAACCGGCGGCGGCGGATCCGGAGTTGGAGGACGAGTTAAGCGGCGTCGGCGCATGATTAGCAGCGGCGTCGAAGCGGCGGCTGGCGGGAGCGGAGCTGGATGCTGTACCTCGGAAGCTCCTCGAGACGTGACCACCGGCGGCAGCAGATGCAGATGATGGAGCTCTGCGCCTTCCTCGAGCACGTCGGCGCCAAGACCTCGTGTGGATATGGCGTGGCGGCCGGCGGTGTTCGAGCCTTCGGCCGCACCACCGCGGCAGCAGAGCTCTGGCGCCTCTCCTCGCCGCCGCCTCTCCGTAGTCGGTGATGGCGACGCGCCGTCCGGCGGAGAAGCGGCGAAAGCGAGAGGACGGCGGCAGATCCGGCGAGGCCCGAGGCAACAGAGAGGCAAAGCGAAGGAGGAGCGGATCCGAAGGGAGGCCCGAGGCACCGAATTCAAAGTGAGGCGGCGAAAGCGAGGAGGCCCGAGGCACCGAATCCAAAGTGAGGCGGCGCGAGCGGAGGATGGCGGCAGATCCGGGTGGCCGGGCGACGCGTGGGCAACGCTTGCAGGCGTGATTTAACGCATTTATGGAGCGGAAGTAGGCGGATCGGGCGGAGAGGTCGACGAGGCGACCACGAAGACGGCTAATGTAGCAGAGGCAACTGGAGGCGAAGCAGGCCGAGGAGGCGGCGCCAGACACGCGAGAAACCCTAACCCTAGTTTGGCTCTGATACCATGTTATGCATAGTGCTTGTATTCAATATGAGACCAATGGGTCGGTATATATACACAAAGTACAGGTGGTGAATATGCAAAGAACCCCTCATAACAATGGGGAATAACAAACTATACATATATCTCTAACACCAGCGATGCGTCATAATAGTTTCGATGAAGTTCCACGGCGACTACGACCGAAAATTAACGTCCTACCCAAGCAAAACAAGGCGATCGGTATTTAGCTGACTGTTAGCTAACGGCTTGTCCGAGCTTTGAAAAATTCCTGGCTCCGCCAACAGCCATGCTCACACAGGTAGTATATACTGCCAGCCAAGTTGGTAGAGTAGAGGAGACCAGGCAGCATTGCCTTACCGGGTTGGATGGCCATGGTTCCCAGTTTGGATCGCGGCTCACGGCTGATCATTCAAGCCGTGCCTTTTCCTGAGTCAATGGAGGGAGATCTCGTGGTCCTCTGTTGTCGCTTGTTGATAAAGCAGCGCCACCTTTTCTCCCAACCAACACACTCCGTACTCTGACTGTACCTCGATCGTAGCCATGATGGATGGTGATGAGCCAAGGAGAAGAACATTCAGCCATGGAAAAAGATCAGGCTGCACGCCTCACCTTCAGATTTGGAATAGTCATGAATCAATTTCGTCGGAGCCTAAACTTTGTAAAATCAGTGAGAGATACCCTGTCGGTTCATTCCTTCCTAGCTGTAAAGAAGGCTTACGCCACGATTGGAACGAGGGGATTTTCTCAATTTCCTGCGGGGATCGAACTGTTTGCTCTGAGACTCCTGCAATATTTTGTGTGCGTTCCAAACAGGCCATGTTACTTTGTACATGTGAGAGAATGACACACATTTCAAAAGGAAAAGAATTGGCAGGTAGCATCTGATGAAAGCAACAAGGGGCTGAGAAGAACAGATTTTCAGAATTATCTTGTCTTCAGATATTCATTCAAACTGAATCAAAAACCTAGCAAGATTAATTGCCCATCTTCAGTGAGGGACACCATGCATGGTCCATTGGTCTGGTCCCTGCAGCTTCAGCCCCCTAGCCCCTGCCACAGGGTTCCTGTCCAGGCTAGCACATTAAAACCCCAGTGTCCACCACCCTTATAAACCCTGCAGCAGCAGCAGCAGCTCCAAAGTTGCATGTACAGACCAAATATTCAAAGGCACACATTACTATTCATCATCACTCGTCATCAGCACAATCCTGTGAAAGCAACCACTGAAAAGATTCAGGCTAAGCTTTCCATTGGATCATGAGCCAGAAAGTAGTTGCTTCAGAGGTGGTCAAGGAGCAGGCCTTGAAACTGATACCATCCTGTGCTGAGTTGTGCCATGTGTGCCTTCTGGAAGATGAGGAGTACTACTGTTGCTGTTACTCTGGACCATCCATGAATCTGTAGTGCCCACATTGGTAATTGGGTTTCAGTAAAAGATACTCACCACATGCAGGCTCTGACCACCCCCCTTAAATCCTCACACCATAAACCACTATTAAGCAGTTCATCCAACTCATATGGGGACCCTAATTAGCTGGGATACTCCTCTTTGTTAATAGTCATTTGTGGGGGGTACAAAATAATAGATATTTAACTCCATGTCCCTCCACTAGACCACTCCACTGAACGTGTAAGAGAAACAGTAAATAGCTACTGAGCAATGCACATGGCAGAAGCAGAGGGGATATGTGAGGCAGTAGAAGTATCTAGTAGTGAGTCTGAGTGAATGAATGATCCATTTCATATTAAGATCAGTAGATCACTTCACACTTCTCAGAAATTTGCTGCTGCTGCTTTCATTCTGTCTTCTCTGCAAGCAGCTGCAGCTGCTGCGAAAATGCTTAATGGAGCAGTACTACTGCTAGTAGTAGCAGCAGCTGCAGCCATGTAGTGTTCTCTTCTGAAAATGGGCAAGGCGGGTAGGTGGCTCAGAAGCTTCCTGACCGGCAAGAAGGACAAGAAGGCCAAGGACAAGGACAAAGCCGACAGCCAATCGTTATCGTCGACAGTGCCGACGCCGGCGTCGACGCCGTCTGCAAAGGAGAAGAGGCGATGGAGCTTCCGGCGTCCGGCGGCGGCGGCGAGCAGCAAGGAAACGGGCACGTCCGGCCAGGGCCAGCTCGCGTCCACGTCGTCGCACTGCTTCTCGGAGGTGCACGTGGTGGTTCAGGACCAACATGCCATTGCTGCGCCCGAGGTCGCGATCGCCGCGGCCACGGTCGTCCCGCCGGCGTCTAAGAGAAGCGCCGGTGACGCTGAGGAGGCTTCAGCGATCAAGATTCAGTCGGCATTCCGATCGTACCTGGTACGTTCTTGCGTTGCACCGCTTCTTGGTTTGTGCAAATCTCTGAAGTGAAATGCGCAGGCGAGGAAGGCGCTGTGCGCGCTAAGAGGGATGGTGAAGCTGCAGGCGATGGTCAGGGGCCAACTGGTGAGGCAGCAGGCGAACATGACGCTCCGCCGTATGCAGGCGCTCATCGCCGCCCAGAAGCGCGCGCGCGCCGAGCGGCTGCGGCTCCTCGAGGACGACAAGCCAATCGCACGCACGCCGCGGCCGCCGCCGAGCCGCCGGTCACCGCAGCACCACCGCTCCCGTAAGCCTTTGGTAAGTACCAACGATCATGGGAGGTGTGGGCAAGAGGTGCCATGAGAGAAGATGACAATGTGTGGCTGGCCATGCAGGAGGTGGTGGACAGGGGCTTGGAGGACAATGTGAAGATCGTGGAGGTGGACAACGGCGGAGGTGATGCGCACGGCACGCCGAGGGCCTGCGGGCGGCGCAGCAGCAGCTGCTACTCGACGCCGCTGAGCCGCACGCCGTCGAAGGCCGAGCTGTACCAGAAGGTCTCGCCGACGCCGTCGGCTCTGACGGACGCGAGCGCGCGGACGTTGAGCTGCCGGTTCGAGGACTACTCGGTCTCCTTCTCCGCCGCGTCCGAGGCGAGCGGGCGCCACCGCGGCAGCAGGGCGTGCCACGCGGCCGACCACGCGGCGCTGCTGTTCCCGAACTACATGGCGAACACGGAGTCGTCGCGCGCCAAGACGCGGTCGCAGAGCGCGCCGAGGCAGCGCCCCGCGTCCGGGTCCGAGTCGGCAGCGACAGCCTCGCCGTCGCCGTCGGGCGAGCGGCCGCCGAGCGGGAGCGGCGGCCGACGCAGGGCGTACCTCGATCCGCGGGACCTTTCCGGCGCGCGTGGCGCCGCCTCGCCCAGGAGCTCCGTCCTCGCATGGAGCGATGCACGTCGCAGGCGCGCGCGGGCGCGAGTGCGACGTGCCCGTGGGCCGTGAGGCTGGACCGGTCGAGCGTGTCGCTCCCCGTCAGCGAGTGCGGGTCGTCGAGCACCGCGGTGACCTCGGCCACTGCGGCGCGCATTGCATGACGATCTCACTCACAGTGTGAAGGCTCTGAAGTTTCAGTGACTTCAACAGTAGAAGCTGAAGCCTCTTCCCCGCTCTGCCTGAATGAGACATTTTTTTAGGATCTGAAGAATGACACTGGTGTGTGTGTGTGTGTGATCTCACTCACAGTGTGAAGGCTCTGAAGTTTCAGTGACTTCAACAGTAGAAGCTGAAGCTTCTTCCCCGCTCTGCCTGAATGAGACATTTTTTTAGGATCTGAAGAATGACACTTTGGTGTGTGTGTGTGTGGTGTCAGTGACCGAGTGTGCATCAATGTAGAACATGCTTGTGTTTTTTTTTTCACTTTCTTTCTTGTGATAGATTGGTGTTGAAGTGAGTCAGTGTGATGATCTTTCCAGTCCTGCCTCCTGGTCCTTGCAAATTAAGTGTTAAAACTCGAACATGCAAACAAAATTTGCTTGTTGCCACTAATTTAGATAGAACTGGTCAAATGGGTCGTGCCGGTCGAGCTAGCCCGAGGCATAGTGTTGTTGGCCTAATCTAAGCACGGCACACACTGTTCATGGGCCGGGCCGTGTCTAAGCCGTCACCCCGGCACGATGGGTCGACATGGCACTAAGATTTAATAGTCTTGAACTGCCCAACCAAGCGTTAGGTTAGGCTGTTCATATATATATATATATATATATATATATATATATATATATATATATATATATATATATATATATATGAGATTTTATTTTCATTTATTAATATCTCGTATGATTTTGTTTCTATTTTTTAGTACTTATATGGTTTTATTTTGTAGTTTTAAACTTTTATATAGTTCATTTTATAAGTATATATAAATTCATTTTGGTTTTTAAAAAATTATATATATTTTCTAGGATTGTTTCTGATTTTTTTCCTGAATTTTCAGCCTAATCTGCTAAGTGGGTTTGGCATTGGCCTGTCGGGCTAAATGGGCTCGGTAAAGACTTGGTCTTGACTGAAGGTCATTAAGTTGTGCTGGGCAACCTCGTCGGCACGGCACAACCCGTTTAGCCGGGTCAGGTCGCCCGTTTGGCCAGCTCTAAACTTAGACAATGGAAAGATGAGAGTTCCTTATAGGAAGAATCTTCTTCTTCTTCCTAGGGTGAAGTCAAATTAGAATCTTCTTCTTCTTCATTGGGAATTTTGGACACAATTGGCCCCCTAGAGCACCATAATTCCTAAACTAGCTCAAAAATTCCATTTTGGCCCCCTATTAGATGCGTCTTTTGCCGTGGATAGCGTGACCAAGGTGTTCTTGAGTGAAATGACACCTTCTCGGTGTTCCCGTTAAGCCCAAAGAGGAGGGAGAAAATAGGAGAAAGAGAAAGAAAAGAAAAGTGAAAAAAACCCAAAAAAGTCAGAAAATTCCAAAAAAACTTGGAATATGAAAAGATTTAATAAAAAAAATGAATTTAATTGAAGTTTATTTTATTCGTAAACTATCGAATGAACGAGAACATCGAATAAGAACACACTGAAAACATCCAAAAATTCAATATCATCCAAATTGCATGAAATTTATATGGTAGGTAGATTATGATTTTAGATGAATTTAAGTGAAAGAATTATTTCATTTGGATTTAGTACGTGAGAGTTATAGCAGTTTGGAAATCAGATTTCTGGAAAATCATGAAAATTCAATTCGGATACTGTTCATCCAAAATTATCTTTTTTGCAAAAAAAATTGTAGAATAGTGGTGGAGATAAGGATTATAGGGATGGATAGAGAATAAAATCATAAGACCAAAATAACTTGGTTCGTCTCATTTGGAGTTCATAAGAAATTAAGAATGAGTTATGAACTTTCAAAGTTAAAACCATTTTCTAGTGTAAAAATAATTTGGTTTTGGATCAATTTCCAAAAACTATATTTTATAGTACAGAGACATACTTGAAACCTATTTCAAAATAAAGTTCACTTAAAATAAATCCAGTAGCGTTCGAAATGCACACGAGTCAGAGGCTGCGTTACGTTGTTATATGATCTGCATGCCATGTATTTAATGGCAACATATCAGGTGGGCATGGGCCAAAGCATGGACATATGGACACAGCCGATCCTAGCCCTCCATCCCACAAGGAACGGCCAGGAGCACCAGAGCGCGCGCGTGCCTCTCGCCCTCGCCATTTTTGTGTTCCGCCCCCCTCCCCCCAAGGGCTTTGCATTTTCCACCCCCGCGTGATCCCCAAATCCCTCAGCACCTCGTTCACCAAATCCTCTTGCCATCGGTCCCAAATCTGAGCTGTGCCTCCGAGCGGCGCTCCGAGAGGCCTTTGGAGATTCATCCCGCCCTCGCATTCCTCCTCCTCCTCCTCGGCGCCCTTGCCACTACGTCCGCATCCGCCTTGTTCGGCGGCGACCACCTCCCATTCACCCTCCTCCCCGCCGGGTGCCATGGCTCCGTGGCCAAGTGCCTAGCTAGCAATGAGCTGGGCCTCGACGGCGACCTCCACCACCGCGTCCTCTACAGCTCCGGCTACATCAACTATGTCGTGCTCTGTCATGGCGTCTCTTGCTCCCAGCATGGCGCCCGGCTACTACAATCGCCGCCCCGGCACCAAACCAACCCTTACCATCATGGCTCGCAAGATCACCAAGTCTTGCGGCTAAGGCCTTAACTTGGTGTCTGGTAACCACTACGAGGGATTCTTGCCATCCAGAGAAAAAGAAAAAGATTCAATCTTCAATCTTTACTTGGTGCGTTCTTAGGTGTTGCAGTGTGCTGCTACTACCTAGTGTTCCTTTGTTGTTGTACTATTGGGATCTTGAATGTTGTAATGTAAGAGATCTTTGTTGCTCATTATGAAGAAATAGTCTTATTAGTTTTCAATTCAAGGCACATTAATACAAACACAGAGTTCTTCCATGTACTCCTGTTGAGGTCCATGTACCAGTGTGTGTGCAATGGAAGCAATGGAATCAATGGAAGTGTGTGTGCCAGATTTCCTGATACTTCAAATGTTGTCATTGTGTGTGTGCCAAATTTTCTTTTGATACATGACTTCTTTGCATGATTTATCCAAATTATTTCATGTAGACATGTACTGAATTACTGAAATGTTGTTTGAATGTTATCTACTATCTCTGCTCATTAATAGGTAGCTACGCTTGTGATGAAGTAATGATGCAGTACATTGAGAGCTATGCCTAATTGCCTATTAGCGTTAGCAATTAACTGATGGAAGCACACATATACATAGATAGTTTTAAGTAAACTATATGTCTCCTTTTAGTAGTACTGGAAGAACTTGATGTATGTCAAGTTTACCTTTTAAGTTCTATGGAGTACTGCACTACTGCTATTGGTTTAATTGGTTAGGGGCATTTTGATGGCTTGTTCTATTATGTTCCTCAGTCATTACTCATGTACAAGCTAGTTTCTCATGTCTCCTGGTAACACATTTTTTTAGTACTGCTAATTTCTGTTGATTGAAGAGGTACTTATCCTATTTGCTGTTCCTAGTTGAACTATAAACACCTTTTTCTTTCTGTAGGTCTCTGTAAATTCTTCTATGTACTTGGCTATGTCACCATGAGAGTATGGATGAATGAAATTGAGATTGTGAAATTGATATTATGAGCACGGCACTCAAATGCGTGAGACAATGATCTAAAAAAATTGCCATGCAACATTTCAAGCCTCCATTGACTAGACATTTTCAGGCATTTCTGGATTCATAGTATATGGACATATGGTCATCAAGCCGAAACATCTGAGCATCTGAAATCTGGTTTTTGTCTTATAGCATTTCTGGATTCTTTGCAATGTGGTAAATGTGGTTTGAGACCTTGAAGTCTCCAGATTGGTAAATGTGGTTTCAGAACTTGAAGTCTCCAGATTGGTAAATGTGGTTTGGTAAATGTGATATCGATTGTACTCCAGATTGCATTTCAAATTGAACTCTAGATTGAACTCCAGATTGTCACAAATCTAGATTGAAGTGTCCAGATTGCACTCCATATTGTCACAAATCCAGAACCTAGCTGAGCTTTCAACCCGGTGAGCATTACTAAATTTGGACAGATGTAATGCATAGTCGTGAATTTGGATTGCATTTCATCTAGACGCATTTGATAAATTTAGAGAGGAATTTGCATTTAGGACAACAATAAGACAACTAAATTTTGAATGAAAGCATATACACAGATTTGAGAAAACAAATTGAAGCTAAAGCACATACATAGCACTTCAAGGTCAACACTTCAGATAGCATTTACATAGCATTTGAGAATTCATAGCAGATTACATCACAATTCGGATTCTGCAGATTACAAGTCCATGAGTCAGACATGAAAGCAACCAATATTACAAGTCCTTTGCAACTATGAAGCCACCTCCTTTGCGACCACCTACTTGAACAAAATAACGGGGCGGTTCTGGTGCGAACGCAGCATGGCTTTGGAGTGGCAAGAGAGCGCAGGCGTAAAGGGCGACGCAGGGCGACGACGAGGGGCGACGCAGGCGACGGCGAGGAGGCGATAGGCGGCAAGACACAGGCGGCGCTCTGCAGTGGCGGTGGCGCTCCGCACTGGCAAACCCTAGCGAGGTGCTCGCTCGGGTTTGGGAATGCACAGCGAATCAGAGAGTAAGGCAAAATCGTTCCTCGTTCGGGTGGGAGGGGGGAATTGCAAAATCGATTGCCGCGCGCGCTCGCTCGCCCGTACTCTCGCCCACGCTGCTGCGCGCCGTCGATCTCTCGATGGAGCACCCGGATCTCATTTGTCCATATGTGCACACAATAGGGCTTGTCCACCAGATATGCCGCCGTATTTAATTAGCATACGTACGTAGCAAATGCGGTTATGTACGCTTTTAATTATTGTGTCATGATCAAATTACATCTAAGGCACCAAATACGGTTTAAAAATCCATACTTTTGGCGATTCGTCTGAAACTCGCAGGTATGCTACATACATGTGCTCTCTTTTTATTTTTATTTTTATTTTTATTTTTATTTTTATAACATGTCTATGCCTTTGTACTCAAAGAATTGAATGTGAAAAGGCGAGATTTGAAGTTACGAATTAAACTAGACTTTATAATAAAACTAGGAATTACACGACACACAAGGTTTGGTTACGTGCATAAGAAACAACATCATACATGATGCAACAAACCGAAGTACTCCTACGATACATATGCGCCTTTTTGGAATGGAAATAAATCCGACCTTCAGGGGACTAGTACGGAATGGCCCGACCTACTGCGTAGACCGGGGCCATTTTCCCTCCCTTGCGAGCTCGGTGTTGAACTCCTCACCGGCCTCCTTGGCCTTGGTCGCCATTTCCCCCCTTTTTCTCGTGCTTCCTCTTGCGAGCCTCGCGCTCCCTGCGCCTGCATGCCTCGAGATGGGCCTGTGTCTCTCACCGGATACGGTGGTTGTGCTCTTCGGTGCGGCGCTCCTCCTCCCTCCTCTTGCGGTCCCTGTTGGCATCCCACTCCTCGTAGTCGAGAGTCCACTAGTCGTGTGGGTGGATCTCTAGGTCGATCCACTTGCGATAGCCACATAGCGTATCCGGGGACTATGGATAGATGGGAGAGGTTGTTAGTGCGGACTTTGAAAGAGAAATGGTAGGGGAACATATTGTAACATGTCCTTACCGGCTGCTTATAGCGGCTCGTGTCCCAACGATGGTCAGGATAGTCGCAGGAGTAGTTCGCGTAACCCTAGTAACGTATGCACAGGCTGAGCCGGTGCTTAGACTTGAAGAACTTGCATCTGTCCCTACACCAACAGAGGGACGGTGTCTCTCCCTCGAGTGGGTGTTGCGGCGAATGCTCGGTTGGGATGTTCTGGTAGGGGTTCTTTGCTGTGGGGGTCATTACGGGAGGTGGCCTCCTAGCACGCTCCATTTGTTTCTCCTGGGCCGCATACTCTCTTTGCATCTCGCGGATCTCCTCCCAGAGCTTGTCCATCTGAGCGAGATTGTGTTGAAGTCTGGATGCAGAAGAACCCGGTGTGGAAGGAGTAGTACTTATATGTCGAGCTGGCGCTGCATACGCAGCTGAATTGTAATTCGGTTGAGGGAAATTCGCGTCCGCGAGGTAGCGGCCCATAATCATCGCGTCACGCCGCTATGCAAAGCTGACTCATCAGGTCACGCTGCTATGCAATGCTGACTCGTCAGGTCACACCGCTGCGCAAAGCTGACTCCTCGGGTCAAGTCGCTGCGCAAAGCTGACTCGTCGGGTCACGTCGCTGCACAAAACTGACTCGTCGGGTCCCGATGCAGAATCGTACTCATTGGGTAATGATGCACAGGAAGCAGACCCGAGGAGGAATCATGTGGCAGCGCTACGTCACATCTCTGCTGGAAGCAGACTCGTTGGATCACGTCGCTGCGGGAAGCGGCCTCGTCGGGTCACGTCGTCTTGGAAAGTTGGGGAGGTAGAGTTGTCATTTTCCTCTGAGTCGAGTGGTCTTGGCATTCGAAAAAGTTGCTTGCGAGGCAAAGTGCTATCATGTCGATTTGAAAAGCTAGCGAGGCAGAATGTTGTCATGTCTTACTTTGCAAAGAGTGGTCATGTCCTGCTTTGCAGAGTCCTGTCTTTTCGGTCTAAAAAGCAGGCAAGGCAGAGTGTTGTCACGTCTTACTTTGTATAGAGTGGTCACATTCTGCTTTGCAGAGAGAAGTTGTGTGGTCTTGTCGTTCTGAAAAGTAAGTGTTTTGAAATTATCTCGAACATTAAAGATTTATGTCTCCAAATTTTGGATTTTAGGTTTCATGACGGAATTAGATAGAGGCGTGCATGATACAGAGGAGTACAACAACATCGCAAAGGACTGCGATTGATAATGTTATTGGTTTATTCTCATTCATGACGGACTGCGATGCATAGATAAAGAGTGGACATTACAATCTCATTACAACTGAACTTCTACTTGGCAAGAACAAGAAATAATAGAAGAAATTCC
The DNA here is from genome assembly GCA_036346405.1 of Phyllostachys edulis. Classification (NCBI taxonomy): domain Eukaryota; kingdom Viridiplantae; phylum Streptophyta; class Magnoliopsida; order Poales; family Poaceae; genus Phyllostachys; species Phyllostachys edulis. The sequence continues at coordinate 40,191,628 of CM070568.1, forward strand.
GCAAAACTAACTATCTTAACTAATTTCTAAAGCATTTTCTCGACTCTTTTCATCCTTTCATCCAGTCTTTTAAGTCTATTCTCTTCATTTTGCGTTGGTGGATCAGAGAGTCAAGCCACTGGACGAAATACAGCAACACCATGAGAGTCATCTTGCAAGGTAGCAATTTGCATTGCAATATCTCGAACCACTAGGACAACTTTATCAGCCCACTGCCAAAACCGACATGTTGTGCTCTGAAAAAGAATTACAACTTCAAGTGAAAAAAAACATGTTGTTTCGAATGAAATTCATTCGGGATGATTAGGCACAAGTTACCGTAAGATTTGAACACTTCATGAACACTCGGGATGGATTCGTTGGCGTATGCAAGGCGAACACATTCACTGAATCCCTACAATGAGGGCAAACTAGGTGCTACCACAGTGATTTTAATTGTCTGCTCAGTCAAAAGTTAGATGAGACCGAAGACATCCCGTTTAAGACTGAAATAAAGGAGAAGAGGAAATAAAGAGTGAGGTGAATGGCAGCCAAAGCATCCATATATAACATGCGGCTGGATTGCAATTGGGTTGAAGGAAATTTGCGTCCGCGAGGTAGCGGGCCCGAGGAGGAATCATGGCAGCGTTGCGTTAGGTCTTTTAGGTTTAGTACATTAAAATTGGGAGGTAGAGTTGTCATTTGTACTGACTATTTCGGAGAACATTTTGTGTCGATAAATCACAATGTCATAATGCACACTGACACTACATAAATCACAATGGCACAATGCACAATGATATTACATAACATGCATTATACGACCATGACATTACTTATGGTACATCGTCCCGCCGCTTGCCCGGACGGCGTAGCTGATCCTCAGGGAAGGTGAACCTATCACGGGAGTGGCGTACGTCTCGAAAGCTGTAGTAGGGGCGTTGCATGGGAGGTGTCGCTGTGGTGATCTCAGTGTAGGTGTCTGGTTCAGATCTGAGCATATCGTCGACCCACTGGTGCTCATCCTGCGGGAAGGGTACTTGGTGAGTTAGTCCTTGGTTCCGTGCAACGGAAAAATTGTTGTAACTACATTAAAGCGTACCTAAGTACGTTGTTGTGTGGACGAGGATCCTCCTAGCCAGTCTGTGCCATAATGCTGCACGGTGTACCCTTGGTACGTCTTGTCGAACCACTGGTCGCGCTCCCGCACGTGCGACTGAATGTCGTGCGCCAATGATCCCAACCCGTCATCCCGGCGCTGCGGTGAGTCAAGCTCACTGTCTGCAGTGGAACATCATCGCGCCAGTGAGGAAGTCATATCCTGCGCCTCCCTCCGTGATAACGACGGTTGAAGCAGAGTGTTGTCCCCTCGCAAGTGCTGCAAGAACAAACGATAATGTCAGATACGTTCGAAAGGAGTGAATGGACAAGTATTGATGACAACAACTGGCAGAGAGATGACATACCTGTGGCCCGAGGAGCATCGAGGTTGAGCGACCATAGCTCCGACGACTCCTAGAGTGCGATGGACGTGCGGAGAGTGGTGCCGAGGGAGGTGCCAAGGGCGGAGGGGGTGGAGGGTGCCCTCGGTGTCCGTGATGCTGTACTGGAACGTCACTGTGGCAATCACAAGTTATGGTCCTAATTGCAGCCCTCGCGTCCTCGGTCATGGCGTGCATCGTGCCTAGGAGGCGATCAAATGTGATATTGTTTCCATGGCGTAGAGTTTTAGCACCCTCACGCTGGATACGATCAAGGCGGTAGTACTGCAAGGAAACCGATAGTAAGTTAGAAACGTGTTGCCGGATGAATTTTCTATGAAGAATATTTTGCCGCCCGGTGACGATCGGGACCTGCTAGTACAACGACAACGTGCATGACCTCCACTGGACGCTATGGCACTGTCCCAGTAAACCTACACCTAGTGCGTACGTACCACCGCAAGTACGCAGCATACGTCTGGATGGCGTAGCCTCGTAACTCGTGCACCACATCTGTCGCTGCCCTCTTGCCCCCCACAACGCCGTCCACGGCTGCTGTGTCTACCTCTAGTTGTCGCTCCTCCGGCCTTTCCTCGTTTGCCTGCAATTGAATTTGGATGTTAGAAAATCTAAGTCATACATGCGGCTAATATGATATCAAAAAATGACATATCGGTGGGCCTTCGTTGTGACAGGTCGTCCCCGGCGGCGGTGGCACCTCCTGGTAAAGACCAAACTGTCTCATGACCAACTGTGGATTGTACGGCTCGACCATGTGGGAGAAGACCAGGTGGCGGGTCGTCAACCTGAGCGTCTCGTTCTGAGTGCACTACGAGGATAATCCGTAGGGGGGCGTGTCCACAAGGAACTGTGCAGTCCATGGCCACCAGATGACCTCATCCTCGTGCAGAGTCTCAAATAGGTTATGGAACTCAGGGTACATACGCCTCAGTCTCTCTCTGGCCCACCCTAGGGTACCACGTGTCCAACGTGTTCCCATTGTGGGCCTGTCGACGGGGTCGTCGCCTCCAGTGTTATCATAAAGCTTAGTGCTCAACTGGAAAGGGTGCACGGCGCTCCAAAAATACGGCCGGCTAACCAAAAAGTGCTACCACGACCATAGCTGCAGCAGTGTGTAGCATACCGCGAGGACTGGCTCCCCACCCATACTACGCTGAGAGGCGTCGCACAACCCTCAGTAAGTGGCGCAAAGCACTGCGGAGCCCCAACTGTATTGTGGCACCTCGTCGGGCCGGGCGTCCACCAAAGACTCTACGAGATGGATGTAGCTAGGGTACACGCAGTCTCCCTAAGTTGTAGGAAACAAGATCCATCCGAACAGGAACAAAAGGTATGCGGGGAAGTGTGTCCTCACTGCCTCCACAATCGCATGCACGAGGCAGGTCATAGACTCACACAGCTAGGAATGTGGCACACCCGATATGTTGTTAGGAGTCAGGTGGCCGAATCTGTCAGCCATACACACCTTCCAGTATACTTGCCTTGGAGATGGCACTACTGGAAGACCACACAGCGGTAGACCTGTAAGCATAGCTACGTCCTCCAAAGTTACAGTCATCTCCCCCCACCGGAAGTGGAAGGTGTGAGTCTCTGGTCTCCAAAGGTTCATGAGCGCAGATAGGAGTGACGCGTCAAACTGAAACACGTGCGGTAGGTCCAACATGTGGGCAATGGGCAGGAGGCTGGTGTCCCACAGTCTTGGGATATACCGCTCGTCAAGAGACCACCTTTCTCTGGGGGCGCTCAGGACCAGGCTCGAAGGGCCGACGCCGGATGACCATGCCAGGCATTGGCGTCACCCATCCCAGCGTGGGTCGAGCAGCTCATATGTGCCGTCAACTGGAGGCTGCGCCATCTCCTACCGAGAGAGAAACAACATGTTAGTCCTCATATAAAACAGAATGTATGCCACAGAAAAACAAAGCGAAACATATGACAACAAAATGTAAGACAAAGTGAATAACACCATATGCACACCCATACAACATAACAGTAGATATGACTATAATAAGTTAACATATGACCCAGACAACATAACATTACGTCCGTACATAAAGGCATGGATTGACAATAACACAACTCATACAAGGCATTAAAATAAGCATGCAACATCACGACTTAGTAATTATATCTTGGTCGCTACGATTGCCTTCGCTTGTGCTAGGTCTGTTTAGGCGTGGTGATGGGTGGCCAACCATCTTACGATCAGCATCTGGGCGGCGAACCTGTTACTGACTTGGCCGTCGTCCATGTCGTTCCTAATGCGTCGTGACTGACGTCTTCCATGGCCGGGGTGCTTCAGTGTGTCGTTCGGCACCCACTTCACCTGCCCTAGCCAGAGGTCCCTATAGTGCATGTCCAGACAGTACGAATGGAACTCGGCACTCCAAGTGCCATACAGGTGGTGTATGTTGTAGTACTCAAAGATGTAACGCTCCGAGGCCTGACACCATGCTACGCACGCTGCGTACACATGCGAGCATGGTTTGTGGAGAAGCTGCGGCTTATTGCAGGTGCACGACGCTTCGTCACCAATCGTGCAGACCTGCTTCTAATCCCCTCTAGCGGGGCCCATCACGTACTTCTCCCTGATCCAGATCTTGAACTTTTGCCTGATGCCATCCATGGTACGAGCAACGTGCGAACGAGCCTTGCTGATCTTCTTCTCTATGTACGTGTGCATTACTTCCGAGAATTGCTTGTCATCCTCCAGATGCTTCTGGGCCATTATGGCTCTATTAACGAAGTACCCGACAACACGGTTCCAACTTTCCTCTACGATCGCATGGATCGGCAGGGATCGGACACCCTTGAGGACACCGTTGTACACCTCGGACATGTTTGTCATCATGATCCCGTACCTTGCACCACCGGTGTCATGTAGCAGGGACCATTTCTCCAAGTTGGGTGCGTGCGAGTTAACCCACTGTGTGAACTCCCCAACTCTCGCGCACCTTCCTGCCGCTGCCCCTACCTCGGCGTCCGCTGAGTACCTTAGAAGCTTCCCGGTCTCCTCGTCGAGCTGTCTCCACACCGCATCGAACTTTCACCTTTGGTTTTGCATACAGAGCTTCTTGAACATCTTCATCGGGTCCTTGCTCCGAAACCTTGTGTGAAAGTTCGCCGTGAGATGCCTCATGCACCAACGGCTCCTGACATCATTCCACTGGAACAGCGGCTGCGTCCCATTTTACATCGTGCTCAACGCGGGCAGCTGCCCAGCATTGCGGTCCGAGATGACACACACATCTAGGTGGTCTTGGACCACTGCCTGCTTCACGTTGGATAGGAACCACATCCAACTATCGGTGTTCTCGCTCTCAACAATTGTGAAGGCCACGGGGAGTAACTGGTCATTCGCATCGGCTGCAACGGCGGTGAGGATGGTACCCTTGTACTTCCCATATAGGAAGGTGCCATCCATCGTCAGCACAGGACGACAATGCTTGAACCCTTCGATCGCCTGATGGAAGGCCCAGAAGACCTTTTCAAGAACAAAACAATTGGGCCCCTCCGTCGATGCACCCGGTCAGGCTTATTTATGTATGTCTCGGGATTTGATTCTGCGATCTGATACAACATTCTTGGGACTAGGTTGTAAGCCTCTTCGAATGTGCTGAACATTCGCTCCACGACCTTCCGTTTCGCTCACCATGCCGTCATGTAGCTGACCTGGGACCCCACCATATTGGCAACATCCGCCAGTAGAAGCTTGGGCGAAATGGAAACATTTGCAGCGGCGAGGTGGCTTATCAGGCTGGCAACATACGAGGACATCATGTTGCGATGCCTATAAAGCGGCCCAGCTAGCTCGCATGTGTGGTCTTTCAGCACTGTTATCCAGAAGCCTGTGGCTGTGACTGTGAACCGCTATGCACGGACCTTGCCAGCACAGGATTCATCAACACACCTAACGATGTAGGTGTCAGGGTTGGACCTCTGCACCCGATACGTCCGACCAATGTTAACGGCGTATATAGCAATAGCATGCTGGGTGGCACTCTTGTTAGGGAAGCGCTGCCCTAGGAGCAGGGTGTCCTCGTTGAACCCCCACTCGGCCCCCTCCAGTTGTGGCAGAACCAACGATGTCATTGCGACGTCGTCCAATCTTGAGGGGATGTAAGCAATGTCAGTGATCACAACACCACCAACTGCACTTCTCGTAGCAGCTTCTCCATCTTCGTCGTCTTCGGAACTGGTTGTTTTCACGTTCTCCTCCTCGCTTTCCACCTCTTCTACCTGGTCGGCCAGGTACTCGTGGAAATCAATATAGGCTGCCCACCATCTCTCTACTCCTTCATTCGGCTCGAAATTATCGGCACACCTCCTCAGGTCTCCATCGTCCACTTCCTCGCCCGCGTCTTCTCCAACACCGGAGACCAACGCATGTTCCTCCTCACCAGCAGTTTCACCAGAACCACCCACGCCGGATGTTCCCGTGCTCTCCACGGATTGAACATAGACCATCAGCCGCGCATATATCGCAACAGCAGGGTTGCAAACAACCTTCATTTAATTGGCCTATGAAGCGTCACAGTCACCTTCATAAGTTGCCAAATGGTCTCACCTGCACCACCCACCACCGAGGCATACAACGCCTCGATGTGCAGCTTCTTCCTTGCAGTAGTGCAATCGAATGCAGAACGCACGCACCGCCTTAGCTCCGAGAGGCTCATGTTTTTCAGACCCCGACGCCCGGATCACGGTCCGGTCACAATTTGACAGGTCCACCCTGTACGGTCCGTCGCGTACGAGAGCGTCCCCGTGGAACATGAACAGATCTTGAATCTCCGCCATGAAGTACCTAACACAGGTGCATATGAAACCACTTATATGCAATGCTCGTACCATCCACTTATTTGTGGGTTTTCCAAATGAATTCTTCTATAAATTTAGTCATGCCCACTTTACACCAGCCTTTTATACTCTATATTTTCAATTCTATTTCTGTTGCGTCTCATGCACATTTAAATTACATGTTAAACCACCTCAGAATATTTTGAATTTTTAGGTTCAAGTTCCTGACACTTCTGTAATTTCTTCATAATTTAATGTAGTACTAGACATAAAAATTACATAGTTGCAGGTTCAATTCTATTTCTATTTAAACATTTCGCGAAAAATTGCATAATACTAGTGTACATAAAAATTACATGGTTAGCTAGGGAATAAAATTTCATGACCAACAAAAAATGATTCATCCCAATTGGAGTTCATATGAATTTTCTATGAAAAGTTAAAGTTAATTTAATTTCTAGTGTAAAAATAATTTCTAACTGAATTTAATTCCAATTCTGATTTTTTTTGTGTGGTAGTAACAAGTTTCGAACCTATTCTAAGTTAAAGTACAATAAAAAAGAAAACCAACAAAATTGGTTTCACTAAATTTGGAGTTAATTTCAAATAGTTATGGATTTTTTAACTTGTTCGAATTTATAGTGCAAAAATAAATCGCTTCAGAATTTCCTAATGCATTTAAAACTTTTTATACCCGAGCTAAACCTAGCCTCTACCACTGACATGCGGGGTCTACTGCATAGTATTCTTTTTCATTTAATTTCCGACTTAAAAGCCTACTGAGAAGTGGGGCCTGTTTGTCATTTACGCGGTCCATGGCATAGTGCATGGACCAAAGGTCAACATGCCCGGTCAAGAGTCCATGGACCACGCGTTCGGTGGGATCTGATCGTCAACGACTTTATTTCAATTCTATTTCTATTTCGTTAAACGACCTCAAAATATTTTGATATTTTATGGTCAAGTTCCTGACACTATACAAATCACCGAGTTAAAATTTACAAAACTAACGACAATAAGTCTGCTAAGTCAACTAATTACGGGCTAATCACATTGCTAACTACTAAGTCTTCTAATTACGTGCTAATCACACTAAGTCTTCCAATTTTACGTCCGAACACTAAGTCAAATTGCACCGACTACACAACTATAACTATTCAGTTGCTACAATAAGAAGCTACAATTCTTCTAATTACATCTTAATCACATTGCTAAAACTAGCTAAAACTATAGCTGGATGCGAATGCCACTTACCTTTTCTAGGTGCTCACAAGACGATGCACAACTTCCGTAACTGAGCGAATTTCAACTGCTCTCTGGTTGGCTTCTCCCTTCTCTTCCTCTCTTCCGAGAACTCTCTTCCTCTTTGCTTCGTAATTGAAAATAACTTTGCGTTTGTGTTCCACTTGTTTTATGGATTCGTGAGGCAGCGGGATGCTCAGCTTTCACTGAAATGCGCAGGGGCAAGCAAGGTCACGGGCCAGGTGGGGCCTGGGGCGGCCATGGTGGCGTGTGGCGCGCAAGAGGGCGGGGGCCGGAGCGTGCGTGGTGCACTACAGCGCATGGCGTGCAGGAGAGCAGCAGGCCAGGGTCGGGGCGTGGCCGCACGACGCGTGGTAGGCGAGGCAACCTGCTGCCGTGAGGGAGGGCAGCAGGTGCCTGCTACCGTGGGAAACGGTAACAGGTTGGCTGTTGCCGCGCGCGATGGTAGCTGTGGCCGGGCAGCGTAGCAGGTCTTGTGTACCGCAGCAGGCGAGGGGGTGGGGCAAAATTGGAATTTTAAGGCTACAGGAGCCACTTTAGAAATTTCGATGGTCTAGCCGGGCTAATAGTGTTCAAAATTCCTTCCTCGGATGTTTCTTCCGATTCTGTCTGTCGCAATCTTCTCCGTCAAAGTAGAACGAAGGGTTGATTTTTCACATATGGCGTAACCCATTGTTGAAAGCGGATTTTACAGTACGTAATCCATGCAACAATTTCAAAAAGGCGGACTTCAAATGTAATACCGGATTTGATCGGGGGTAAAGGCGGAAAAACCCCGAGGCGTGGCGGGTACCGGGTAGGGGGTATATATGCAAGAGGAGGGGGGCCTCGCGTATCGTGCTCCGCGAAACCCGAGAGGCCGGAGAAGCGAAGCGCGGGCGGAGTGAGGAGCCACCGCTGTCATCATCGCCTCCCAACCGTTCCGCACCAAGCCACGAGCCCTATCCGCGCGCGCGCACGTACGGCGAGTTGGATCGGAGATGGAGGAGGACGCGGTGGCGGCGGCGGCTGAGGCGGTGCAGCTGATCGACGGCGACGGCGAGTTCGCGGGCGACGCGGCGGAGCGGTTCATGGCGGCCGCGGGCGTCGCCGGCTGCGGCCTCTCCTACGCCGTCGTCTCCATCATGGGGCCCCAGAGCAGCGGTACGTAATTACGTGTGCCGATCCATCGATTGAATCGGTTGGTTCGATCCCGTGCCCGATTCGACCCATGCGCGGCGCTGGTCACCTGTTTGATCAAATGTTTGGATTTCAACTCCCGTAAATTCCGCTTGACATCAGTAGCGCTGCGCGCGCGGTTCCATTGCTAATCAACAATGGAGTACATTAATTTGATACTCTCCCTCTCTAGAATTGCGTTGGTGATCGCGCCTGCATTTGGTTGATCGGGTTAATAATGGCCATATATCGTTGGTGCTTCTGATAGATCAGGAGTTCATGAAGCGCGTACGTGCGCGCCTTTGTTACTACTCGGACGAGGGGTTTAATTGCGTTAGTTAACATGCCATTCTATTGATTTGCAGTAGTATCGTGCAACCGAATCATTGAGTTTGTTGTCACCTTTGGTTTGTACATGCATGCCTGCACAAGATTGCTTGTGGTCGCACATAATGATATTTGCGATCCACCATGGTTTTCCAATTAGCGTTGTCCAGGGTTATTTTGATAAACGTGGGTAGTTTGCAACCTTAATTGGCTAACATGAGTGTATTTTAAAGTAGAGCGCTTGTGCATATCTTTTTTGAAGTCCTGAACTTGCTGGCATGAATGATAGATATCAAGCAAATGTAGGACTAAGTTTTCCCATAGCATCTTATTTTCCCAAATGCACAGATGTATTTTGTGAGTAATGAATAATGACAAATATGCATGCCCTTTTTTCTTGGAGGTTACCTGTTTGTCTTTTCTGATATTAAACTATACAATGTTATTTTCAGCATTTGGCTGATAGCCTGACATTGAACTTAAACATGTCTTGGCTGATATGTGGGATAGCTTTCTGCCCTTTTTTACAAATAGACTGTATATACTTTATAATTTAGTTCGGATTTATTTTCATCGTACTTTTTATTTTGAGCAGGAAAGAGTACCTTGTTGAACCAACTCTTCGGAACTAATTTTAGGGAGATGGATGCATTTAGGGGAAGGTATATACCATATTTCTTTCCCCTACATGATTATAAATTTGTGCACCATGTTGTTTATTTTATTTACTTGTGACTAAATAATTGAGCAACTATCTCTTTCTTTGCTTGCCACTTTGCATGTCCGCTTGGCTGCTTTCCCCTTCTCTGACTTGAAATTATAAATTTGTGCACCATGTTGTTTATTTTATTTACTTGTGACTAAATAATCGAGCAACTATCTCTTTCTTTGCTTGCCACTTTGCATGTCCGCTTGGCTGCTTTCCCCTTCTCTTACCATGAAATTGCAGCTCTCAAATGTAATATACATTATGTTCTATTTCTGTTGTTAGGAGCCAAACTACCAAAGGCATCTGGATAGCACGCTGTGTTGGTGTTGAGCCTTGTACTGTTGTATTGGATTTGGAGGGTACTGATGGAAGAGAAAGAGGAGAGGTATGCTTCCTTACACAATTCAATTTGCCTGGAAGTTTGTACTTTGTAGACTTGGTAACTATAATTGTTCTGGTTATCTGATATGGTTTCACAAAACAATCACCAAACGCTGGCAGTTAGACCTAGCTCAGATTAGAAATATATAATTTTTTTGTTCTTTCTTCGAGTTTTTAGTGCCCTGCCCAGAAAATTTTGAACTTGGATCATGGAAAAGGACAAGTTTAAGAAATGATACTTGATATTAACATAAGACTGTTTTTGTTTGTCTTGTGTGCTATGTTACCTGAAATACATACAGTCAGGCTCAGTTAGCATTACTTAGTACTTCCTTTCCTCCTGCGGTGATGCCATTATCTCTGAACAGCTCAAGCTTGCAAATTTTAGTTTACAAATATTGCTTGAACATTGCATTGTCATTTCTTTTGACTTCCTGTCTTCAAGTAAGAAATGTAAACACTGTTGATCCTCCAATGATAAAAAATGAACTTAACCTGCTTTCTTAGTACTTATGTTTTAAAAGGTGCCCTTACATGAGTTGAAGCAACTTGAGCATGGCGTGTGGATGAGTCGAGCTTATTAGACATATTGCTGTAAGGAGGTTAGTGGGTACACATCCTTTTCTGACACATCTGTATTTTTGCCTCATTTTAGGATGACACTGCATTTGAGAAGCAAAGTGCGTTATTTGCTCTTGCAATTTCAGATATAGTTCTCATTAACATGTGAGTCATTCTCTATGATCCAACTATATGTTACTGAGCTAATATTTTGATATTATGAATTATGATAACTTCCTCTGATGGCCTTATTGGTTTAAGCCTTAGTTCGTGCACTTACTGCCTTTTTATTGTCACCTCACCGTGTATGCCTATAGGTGGTGCCATGATATCGGTCGGGAGCAAGCTGCCAATAAACCACTTCTAAAGACAGTATTTCAGGTACCGAGGTGTAACCTTTCTGTTCTTTCAGGTATACCCTTACATGCAGATGGGATATATAGTCCTGATGTATTTGTAACATTTGGACAACTGGTTATGTAGGTCATGATGCATTTGTTCAGTCCTCGGAAGACAACATTATTATTTGTTATACGTGATAAAACCAGGGTTTGCCTCTCTTTGTTTTCTTCCTTTCTTGATTATATTTACTACTATGTTTTTATGCAAGCAATTGAAAATATAATCTTTGCTCCATTTACTTGGGCAAATCTCAAGACACATTATTGTTTTCATGTAGACTCCACTTGAACATCTAGAACCAGTTCTAAGGGATGATATTCAAAAGGTGCTGGCATCCTCTTTTGGTTTCATCTTTGTTTACTAGTTTGTTGGCTTTCTCTAGTTCTAATTTTGTCACAGATTTGATCAGATATGGAATTCGGTTGCTAAGCCAGAGGCACACAAGGACACCCCTCTCGGTGATTTTTTTAATGTGAGCTTTCTATTTTGTTACACAATCTTGAAAAATATTTAATATTTTTTATTATAAAATTATTTGTCAATATGAAGGTGGAAGTCACTGCATTGCCCAGTTTTGAAGAAAAAGAAGAGCAATTCAGAGAACAGGTACTTCAAAAACCACTTGAAACTTGTTCTGTAAAGAAAATTTTCTGTATATAACTACAACAGAAAGTTTCCAAATAAAAAAGGGAAACTAAATACATTATTTTTCAAGCACCTTACTTTTACCTCGACCAGGTTCAACAACTTAGGCAGAGATTTGCAAATTCAATTGCACCAGGAGGTCTTGCAGGTGATAGGAGAGGAGTAGTTCCCGCTTCAGGTTTTTTGTTTAGTTCACGACAGATTTGGAAAGTTATCCGAGAGAACAGGGATCTTGATCTTCCTGCTCACAAGGTACACTTCTTTTTCCTGCTATGCACGAAGACCTATGCTGGATTTTTTAATCATTAAGGATTTAAGGTACATAATGTTGTTGTGCACATTAAAATCCACATGAAATGCTATGCAGCATGCATCAAGAAATCCACATTCTGCATGGAAAGAGTAATGCCACACCAATCCTCTAAAACTTATTTTTTTAAAAAGGCATCCTCCAAAAAATTGTTGTTAACAGTCACAGAATTTTCTGGCAAAGAGATGGAATGGCAGTGCCTTGTGCCTAGACCCACATAATGCTAATCCTGTCGATGCAATGTTTTCTCAAACTTTTTTAATATTCCTTTCAAAAAGTGATTATCTTGCTAATTATCTTAAATGCAACACGAAATCAACTATCAGTTAAAATAGTTAGTTGCGTGCACAAACCTAGATGTTATGCTTAGGTAAAGTAGCATTAACAATTTAGTTGAAGCAACAACTCAAACTTGTTGGTTGATTATTTATTTTCATTTGTTTCATCATTCAAGGTAATGGTTGCTACAGTTCGGTGTGATGAAATTGCAAACGAGAAGTTTGGTTGCCTAATGTCGGATGCAGTAAGAACTTACCACTTAAAGATCCTTTAACCTTTGTAGAGGTTTGGAGTGCACTAATATGGTTGCAATCTTCTTTAGGAATGGGTGGATTTGGATAATGCTATCCAGTCAGGTCCAGTACCCGGCTTTGGGAAAAAACTTGGCTATATTGTGAACGTTCACATGCAAGAGTAAGCCCTTGAGTGGTTTGAGTCATTGAGACATTGACACTGGTGGTTTGTTCAACGTGATTCCTAGTGCTTGCAACTTTGCAAGCTATTAGTACAGTAATATAAACTTTGTCATATATATGCCTTTTATGTTCTATACATCTACCAATAGACTAATAGACATGTACTTCATATAGTAAATTTCTAAAATTTCCAACACTCCTGCTCGAATATTTAACAAAGAGAACAGACCTGCACTGGGATATTTACCAAAGACTTAATAATAATTTGTCGCTATGCTTTCTTAATTTGTCATTCACAAAGACTGGTGTGTTTCTTTTTTCTGTCACCGAAGTACATGCATTGAAGCTAGAAGTTGCTAACCTTACTTCTTTGTTTTGGTTCTAGTGAATCCAATAGTTAGTGATGACTGTAAACTTCCATTCATGAATAAAACTGAGATGTGAATCATTATTTTTCTAGGTATGACAAAGAAGCTTTCTATTTTGATGAAGCTGTTAGGACAGCAAAACGACAACAGCTGGAATCTAGAATACTTAATGTAAGGCACTCTTGTACATCAATATTCTTTTCTCACCAAAGAACAGTATATCTCCTTGTGAATAAAATTACTGTAACCATTGTGCTACTCTGAAGAGTTCATCAGGTGTTAAAGAGAAGATGCCAAAATTCTTTTTTACACAAATAATATTGATATTGTTGGCATGCACCATTTCTTTCTACATATTTTGCTGTTCTGTTGCTAATTTTGTCCCAATTTTTTCCCAGCTTGTCCAACCTGCTTTCCAGAAAATGTTGAATCATCTGCGCACAAAGGCTCTTGAAAAATTTAAAACTGACCTTAATGTTTCTTTGGAGAGTGGAAAAGGATTCGCAGCATCTGTTCGAGAGACTACTGAATCCTCTCTCAATGAATTTGATCAAGGGTGTGCAGGTAAAATTCTTCCATTGCTCATTATTGATAGTTTGTTTAAATATTGTAAATGCCCGGGGAGACGGGAATGATAAAATTTATTCCAGGGATATTGTGTCCAAGGATCACATAACCGGAGAGGATCATTTTCCCGGCCCCCCTCCGGTACCGGTAACCGGACCAGTTACCGGTCAAACCGGATTTTGTTCGGCCGAAATTCGTTCAAATTTGATTGAAATTCATTCAAAATTTGAAAAAACCGCCGGGATCGCATTTCCCGGCCACCCTCCGGTAGGCGGTTACCGGCCGGTAACCGCTGGGATTTCAATCCCTAATTGTGTCTATATGATCATTGAAGAATGTAATAGTCTTGAATACTTGAATTGAAGTTGTATAATGTCCTACAAAGAACAACAGCTTGAATTTCCTACGTTGTCGAAAGAGCATTAGGTCCAACCGTTTCTTTTGGTGTACCAATAATTTAAAGTGATACTGCAGTCTGATAAGTCTTTCTATTCTAGATGCTGTAATCAAGCAGGCGGACTGGGACTACTCTAAAGTACTAGAGAAAGTTCGGCGCGATATTGAAGACCATGCACTTTCAATTCGCGAAGGCAAGCTATTAGAACTGACAAACCATGCTAAGGTTAAGTATGGCAAGCTTAAAGAAAGCCTTTTCATTAGTTTCTGAAGACATAATTTCTCTTCTGGATTTCTTTTGGCATATACTACGGCATTGGTTACCATATGGTAATAATTTAAGTTTTGTGTACGTGCAGGAGAAACTAAGAAAAGCACTCGTTGAGCCTGTGGAGTCTCTTTTTGATGCTGCAGGCCAAACAACCTGGGCATCAATAAGAAACCTCTATAAACGTGAGACAGAGGCCGTCCTGCCAGTGTTTCTGAAAACCCTCTCTGGGTTTGAAATGGAAAGCACGTTATCAGATGTAATGGTGTCAAATCTAAGGGATTATGCCCGAAGTATCGTGGAAAATAAAGCTAAAGACGAAGCTGGCAAAGTTTTGATACATATGAAGGAGAGGTTGTCAAAATTCTCTGTTGCTTGTTCCTTGTATCAATCAATTTCACAACTTTCTGACAAAGTTTCCTGTTATTGCCAGGTTCACAACAGTGTTTAGTCACGACAAGGATTCAATTCCAAGGGTCTGGACAGGCAAGGAAGATGTCCGTGCAATAGCAAAGGATGCTCGATCTGCTGTATAGGACTCATGCCCTTCTCACATGACAAATAAATTCTCACTCTTTTTTTGTTGTTGTTAAATGCACTTACACTTATGTTGCAGGCTCTCAAACTTCTGTCTGTAATGGCTGTCATTCGCTGGGATGACAAGCCAGATAGGATTGAAAACATTCTCACTTCAACACTTCTGGATGGTTCTGTTGCATCAAAGAGTGCAAGTGCTGCTTCTGCTGATCCACTTGCTTCAACTACTTGGGAAGAGGTAGGTTTGTGTTTTTTTGTTCTTCCTGCAGCAACTAATGAAAGTGCACATGCCAACGAACCATCACTTTGTGGAACTCTTGAAACAGGTTCCTCCAAAGCATACACTCGTTACTCCAGCTCAGTGCAAGTCACTGTGGAAGCAGTTCAAAGCAGAAACCGAGTTCACCATTACTCAAGCAGTATCCACACAGGTGTGCATTTCATACCACAGAGCTTTCATCTCTGATTGTATATTTACCAAACAGAGATTTTCTGCTAGCACAGTGTTTATTTCTTTAGAACGCCGTTAGAAAGTCGTATTTAGGGAAATGTGTAGTTTGAAGATTTTAATGCTCCCTTCTGTAAATTGGATCACGTATGATGCTGTAATATTTTCCTAGTGGGTGAAATAGTCTTATTTTCTTATCTTTGATTTGACTTTTCATCTATCTCCAGCAAGCTCATAGGCGTGGTAATGGTAGGCTGCCTCCTCCTTGGGCGATTGTTGCTATTGCTGTTCTCGGTTTTAATGAGATCATGGTGCTTCTGAGGTACTTGGCCCATTAGCTGCACTATGTGCAGCAGTTCTTTACTCACACTGAAAATAATTACATGACAGTGCCATTCTTGCTCTGCTCATCAGGAATCCCATATATATGTTCTTGCTATTTGTGGGTTATTTACTGGCCAAAGCCTTAGCAGTGCAGCTAGATATCAGCAGAGAATTCCAAAATGGCATGGTAAGATTTTGAACACTTGATACGAAGTTGAGCTTAAGAATTGTAGTTTTATTCTCATTGCAGTATGTTAAATTGTGAAAATAATCACTACAAAATCTCAACTATTTTTATACTACTGTACATCTCTTGACAACTGGTGATGTTGCGTCAGAACGGGCAGACTTCAGAGACCAGAAACATGCATTACCTATTGAACCGCCTTGCCAAAATTTTGATTGCTAACTGTAGAAAGCTATTTTCATTAACTGTTACTGTGTAGTACAACTTCAACTTCCCTGCCATCATAAAAAATTTGAAATGCCATATTGCCATGTAGATTCACCCAAATGCCAACCGGTCCAGCACTCCAGCTATCCGACCTGCACCAAAAGCACATTGCGCAGTAGATGAATGTTCTTGGTATGGAGGAACTTCTCGTTTACATGGGTCTATTATAACTGAAAGAACGGGAGGGCTAATCTGCACAAATGGCATGGAATGGAAGTGTAGCATGAGTTGTCATTTGACAGTATCATAAACATGTAGTTGCGTAATATGTGTTAGTCGCTGGATTCTTGCACTTGGTGATAGCAAGATCCTTACTCTCATCGAGAGGATGGCACTTGGAGATGGGGCAATTTTCTTTGTTTATTTCTCACACAACACCATACCAACCTGAGGGGTTGGGGATACAAATTTATAGGCACCATAGTCTAAGATGCCGTCCTAAAGCAGTCAAGATGCTGTCCTAAAGATGCTGTCCTAAAGCAGTCAAGATGCTGTCCTAAAGCAGTCCAAGATGCTGTCCTAAAGATGCTGTCCTTGGAGGACAGCACAAGCCAACACAAGACTTATCCATCATTCTCCCCCTAAGTCTTGTGTGTCGTCTTGTGGGAGAGTTGAACCATCCCGATCCTGGAGCAGAGCTCGAGGAATTTGACCCTCCCAAGAGGCTTGGTGAGCAGGTCCGCAAGCTGATCCGTGGTGTTGATGTAGCTCGCCTTGATGCTGCCTTCATCCAAACAGCCTCGGATGAAGTGGTACTTCACCCGGATGTGCTTGCTCCGTTCATGGAAAACGGGGTTCTTTGCCAGAGCCAGAGCGGACTTGCTGTCCACCCTGAGCGCCACCGCTTCAGTGTCTCTGCCGAGGAGATCACCAAGCGATCGAGCAGGCAGGCGCTGAGTCGAAGCGGTGGAGGCCGCTATGTACTCGGCCTCCACCGGTGGACAGGCCACCACTGCTGCTTGATCGATGCGCCACTAACGAGGCACTTGCCGAGGAAGAAGAGAATCCGCTTGTGCTCTTCTTTGGTGTCGATGTCGCTGCGTGGTCATTGTCATTGCATGCCGATGAAGTCTTGCCGCGGACACCTCGGGTAGTGCAAGCCGTGGTCGGAGGTGCCCGCAGCGTGGCGGAGGATCCTCTTCACGACTCGCTTGATGCTCGTCGTCGGTCATTGCATGAACCGACCGGCGTGGCCGACGGCGAACGCCAAGTCCGGTCGGCGTGTGGACAAGGTAGCGAAGGCGCCCACAATCTTGCCGCCGATCTTGCGTCGCGTCCGCCTCCTCCGCCGTCTTTGTCGCGGCTCGACTTGACCTCTCCTCCATAGGGTGTGGGGTTGGGTTGCGATCGGCGAGCCGCCCGACTCAACGATGCGCTTGGCGTGGCGGTCTGGCGAAGGAGATCTGGGAGCTGTCTGGTGGACCTCGATCCCGGTAGAAGGAGAGAGCCCAAGTCGCTCATCCGAAGGCGGTCTTCATCTCGCCTTGAGCAGCTTCGACCTCGGCCTTCTTGGAGCCGGTGATCACCAAGTCGTCGGCGTGAGCGCCACCGCCAGGCGTTGCCGCCCTTGCCCCGCCCGATGAGCCCGACCTCGTGTGCGCTCTGCTGGAACCCCATTGCATAAGGGTGGAGTCGGCTTAGCGTTCGGGCTCGTGGTGCTGCCGCAAGCCGTAGAGGGCCTTTGCGTGGCGGAGGACCTTGCCTCCTTGCGGGGATAGCGAATCCGGCGCCGACGGACGTGAGACCTCCTCCTTCAAGTCGCCGTTGAGGAAGGCGGACTTGGCGTCCATGTGATGGGCGTGCCAACCCTCTGGCCGCAAGTGCGAGGAGAAGACGAACGGACTCCATGCGCGCGCGCGGGTGAAGCGTCGTCGAAGTCGATCCCCTCTGCCGCATGAAGCCTCGTGCCACCAAGCGAGCCTTGTGCAGCGATGGTGCCGGCTTCATCCCGCTTCACGAACACCCACTTAAGGGTGATCGCGTGGTGACCGACAGGAAGATCCGCCAGCTCCCACGTCCGGTTCCGCTCGACGGCGTCCATCTCTTGCTTCATCGCGACACGCCACGCCGCGTCTCCCTCCGCCTCAGCAAAGGAGCGGGGCTCGCCGTCGTCGCACGCCAAGTCGCGACTCGCTCGAAGTCGTCTTCTGCGCCGATCGAGGACGGCGGCTTCGCCGAGGATGTTGTCCATGGTACGGTAGCGCAGAGGCTCGCCGTCGTGGTAGGCGTCGACGCGGTCCTCGTCGTGGGACAGCGGAGTAGCGAACTCCACCGTGCGTTGCTCGTCGTGGACCGAAGCTGTTGGGGCCGATCCCGGTGGTGTGGCTGCCGGTGCAGGAGAGTGGTGAGCCGGTGCGGGAGTGGCCGGTGGTGAAGAGTGGGGCGTAGCTGGTGCCGAAGGTGGTGGAGCACTCGCCGGAGCTGGTGGCGAGCGAGATGTCGAGGTGGACGAGCTCGGTGAAGACGAGCTGCTAGCTCCCCCGGCTCTCTCGAAATGGACGTAGTCGACAACGAAGTCCCTGAGAGTCGAAGTCGAGTCGTCGTCCACCGCCTTGTCCCATGTCCAGCCTCGCCCTTCGTCGAACACAACGTCACGCGAGATGCGGACGCGCTGTGTGTCAGGGTCGAGGATGCGGTAGGCCTTCGAGCCCTCCGCGTAGCCGATGAGCACTCCCGGAGTGCTCCTGTCGTCGAGCTTGTCGATGTGGCCAAGCTCCTTGGCGAACGCGAGGGAGCCGAAGACCCGCAAGTGGGAAACCGCCGGCTTGCGCCCATGCCAAACCTCGTACGGCGTCCTGCCGTCGAGTGCCTTGGTAGGCGAGCGGTTGAGGATGTAGACGGCCGTCACCACCGCCTCTCCCGAAGGCAGCCGGCATCCCTCGCTTGAGGAGGGCGAGCCATCCCCACAACCGTTGTTGTTGCGCTCGGCGACGCGCCGATTCTGCGGGCGGTGTCGGTAGCGGAGTAGTGGCGTGAATACCCTCATCGGCCTGATCGACGCGAATTCACCGCCGTGAATTCGCCGCCGTTATCAGGCGCAAAGACGCATATGACTTCTGACGCGCTCTCGCCTCGCGGCAGACTGCGTGGCGCTTGATGGCGTCCATGACCTCTCCCTTCTTTGCCGAGGACCATCACCCACATGTAGCGGAGAGGTCGTCGACGGCGCGCAGGAAGTAGCGTCGTCCTCCGGTGTGGCGGTGTCACCGCCACACAAGTCCCGTGCACGAAGCTCGAGCCTCTCCTTGGCTCTAAACTTCGCTTCTTTGGGGAAAGAGAGTCGCCTCGCCGTCAACACGCAGACGTCGCAGAGCGCTCCCACATGGTCAAGGGGCGGCAGCCTCGCACCATCTCCGTGGCACCGAGCCGCCGGGGCCTCGAAGTGAAGGTGCCCAAAGCGCTCGTGCCACTGCCACGCCTCGTCGTCCCGACGAGCAGCGAGACAGAGGGGTTGTGCCACCTGCACGTGAAGGATGTAGAGTCTATTTGCGCCTCTGGTTACCTTGGCAAGAAGGCGGCGGCGAAGATCCCAAATCCGCAGCACCCCGTGCTCGATCTCGACACGCGAGCCGTTCTCATCCAGCTGTCCCAAGCTGATGATGGAGTTCTGCAGATCGGGGATGTAGTAGACGCCGGTGAGCAGCCTGTGCTCGCCAGACACGGTGGTGAAGATGACGGAGCCGACGCCCTTGATTTTCACGCCGGAGGCGTCCCCAAACAATGAGCCTCGAGCGTTTGAGTCGAGCTCGGAGAAGAACTCCGCCGCCGGTCATGTGGTGGGTGGCGCCGTGTCGAGCACCACCCGCCGGTCTTGTCGTTCTTGGGCTGTCGCCGAGGAGGGCATGTGCTTTTGGCTCGTCAAGGTGGAGGAAGGCCGCTGCGGCCGGTGCAGCTGGAGGTAGTTCGATGCTCGCATGAGCAATGAACAGAGCCGGCTGCTCCTCCTCCTCCGCCTGCGCGACGTGGGCCTGGCCGCGTCGTGGCTGTCGACAATCCTTGGCCCAATGACCAAGCTTGCCGCAGTTGTGGCAAGAGTCGTCTCGTGCCGGCTTTTGCTTGCCAGCAGCGCCGCCCTGGGCGCCTCCACGGTCATCACCTCGTGGCTGTCGACAATCCTTGGCCCAATGACCAGGCTTGCCGCAGTTGTGGCAAGAGTTGTTTCGTGCCGGC
Organism: Phyllostachys edulis; assembly: GCA_036346405.1. Lineage (NCBI taxonomy): Eukaryota > Viridiplantae > Streptophyta > Magnoliopsida > Poales > Poaceae > Phyllostachys > Phyllostachys edulis. The sequence continues at coordinate 40,211,889 of CM070568.1, forward strand.
TTTTGCTTGCCACGCTTGCGGCCGCCTGTCGTGGAAGAAGGCTCCCCCTTCTTCCTGTCACCTTGGCCGGCAGCCCACTGCTCCCGAGTGAGGAGGAGCTTCCCGCCAATGGTGACGGGTCCCGAGAGACGCTGTGGCTCATCGCTGTCAACGACCTTGAGGCGACCCAACGCCTCCTCGATCGTCATCGTGGAGAGGTCTAGCGAGACTTCGTCGGCGAGCCATCTGCTTGTACTTTCGTGGACGCCTTGTGGAAGAGCTTCTCCGCTCTCTCCTCGCCGTAGGTGTCGTCGCCGAATCGCACCAACTTCGCAGCGAGTGTTGAGGCTATTAGCATTAAACTTGTGCGTGTTGTTAGGTGCATGGTCCTGTACGTGGATCGCATGGCACTACTCACAAATACGTGTCGATCTTGTTCATGTATACGTATGCATACGCGACGCCGGCGCGTAGTGGCGAGAATAGCTCATGGCGTCGGAGCTTCTTGATGCGTCGGGCGTGACACGTTCAAAACCCACGACGCGAGAAGCGCTCAACGCTCTCATTACATTTGCATCGTTTTCGTTTTCATCGTTGTTTTGCCTTGCATTATAAAGGAGAAGAGAAACTAGAAAACGCCGCAAGTTGTACGCAGCACCAAAAGAAAAAGCCTCTCGTGTGTTCTTGTCCTTATTGAGCTATTCTCGCTCTCTCGCGTTTTTCTGCTCGAGCGAATTGGGTTTGCAGGTTGCAACGGTCAAGTGGTATCAGAGCGAGAGCGTCCCGCGCGAATGTCTCTTCCGGCGGTCAACAGCGACGCTTTGTCGTTCGTCTCGCCGCCGCGCCAGCGGCGGCACCGACCATGAGCCCTCGTCGGCGGCGTGATCGAGAGAAGCTCCGCCTCCATCGTCTACCCGACACTCACGCGCACGAACTACACCGAGTGGTCCATGGTGATGCGCGTGAATCTCCAGGCGCAGGGGCTATGGGAAGCCATCGACCCCGGCACCGACGACTTCCGCGCCGATCGCACGGCACTCGCCGCCATTCTGCGCGCCGTCCCGCAGGACATGCTGACGTCGCTGGCGCAGAAGGGGACGGCGCGTGAGGCCTGGGAGGCAATCCACGCCGTTCGTGTCGGGGTGGAACGCGTCAAGGAAGCGAATGCAGAGAAACTGCGGCAGGATTTCTCCAAAATCACCTTCAAGGAGGGGGAGCGCGTCGAGGATTTCTCCCTGCGCGTCACCGGCCTAGCCAACGAAATGCGCGTCCTGGGCGATCCGATCACCGACAAGGAGGTGGTCAAGAAGATGTTGAGGGAGGTCCCTGAATACCTCGAGCAGGTGGCCATCTCCATCGAAACCCTCCTCGACCTCAACACCGTCTCCATTGAAGAGGCGACGGGGCGACTGCGAGCCGTGGAAGAGCGCAAGAGGCCGGGGAACGCAGCAGCCAAGGATAGCGGCAGCCTGCTCCTCACGGAGGAGGACTGGCTCGCCCGCCATAAGGCCCGCGAGAGGGAGAAGTCAAGCGGTGGCAGCAGCAGCGGCGGCGGGCGTAACCGCCGTCGCGGAAAGGGGAAGAAGACCGACAACACCTGCCACAACTGTGGGAAGGCTGGCCACTGGGCCCGAGACTGCCGATCTAAGCAAAAGAAGACCGGCGAGGCCCACGTGGCCCAAGACGACGAGGCATCTCTCCTTTTTGGAGAGGTGTGTGCCGTTGAGACCGGGGCGACCTCCAGATCCTTTTTCCATCGTCGCCACAAAATTCCACTCCAGCGCAGTCCGTTCCTGCCACGCCGCTCCATTCGTCCCTCGCGTCTCCATATGTACGCGAGGAAGTGCACCTGGTCGAGGAGAAGGTGCATGTGCAGATCGGAGATGAGGGGCAGAAGAATGACCGCCGGTGGGTGGTCGACACAGGCGCCACCAACCACATGTCCGGCATCCGGGCCGCCTTCTCCAACCTCGACACCGGGATTGGCGGCTCGGTCAGGTTCGGCGACGGGTCACTGGTGCAGATCGAGGGACGCGGGACCGTCGTCTTCGAGTGCAAGAATGGGGAACTCAGCTCTTTCGCCGACGTGTACTACATCCCCAAGCTCCGCACCAACATTATCAGTGTGGGGCAGCTCGACGAGACTGGCTTTGAAGCCCTCGTGCGTGGCGGGACTATGCGCGTCCGTGACAAGGGTGGCCAGCTCCTCGCCAAGATCCCCCGCGCGCCCAATCGGCTCTACGTGCTCGACATCACCCTCGCACGGCCGATGTGTTGCGCGGCGCAGGGGGCGGAGGACGCCTGGAGGTGGCACACCCGATTCGGCCACCTCAACTTCCCAGCGCTGCAGAAGCTGGCGCGGAATGGACTTGTTCGTGGGTTGCCGGAGCTGCAATCCCCCGGCGAGCTGTGCGAGGGGTGCCTCATCGGCAAGCAGAAGAGGACGCCGTTCCCTGAAGTTGCTCGGGAACGCGCAATGCGGCCCCTGGAGCTAGTGCACGGAGATCTTTGTGGCCCAATCACTCCGGCGACACCTGGGGGTAAGAAATATTTTTTGCTCCTTGTGGATGATTTCAGCAGATTCATGTGGATGGAGCTGCTCCCGTCTAAGGACTGCGCGCCAGCGGCGATCAAGCGAATTCGAGCGGCGACAGAGTCCCAATCAGGTCACAAGTTGAGCTCCCTCCGCACTGATCGTGGGGGGGAGTTCACCTCGTCGGACTTCACCGAGCATTGCGCCACCACCGGAGTTCGTCGTCAGCTCACCGCACCATATTCCCCGCAGCAGAATGGTGTGGTTGAGCGGCGGAATCAAACCATCGTAGCAGCCGCTCGCAGCATGCTCAAGGCAAAGGGGCTCCCAGGCTATTTTTGGGGGGAGGCGGTAGCGACGGCAGTCTACCTACTCAACCGGTCGCCGACCAAGAGTGTAGAAGGATGGCGCCTTCCAAGCTGAAATGCACGGAAGAAGCCGTGGTGCATCATCTGCGCGACCGGTACCGCATTGTCTTCGTCAAGAACACGGCGCCTTACCTCAAGAAGCTCGACGCAAGGAGCACGAAGATGATCTTCGTCGGGTATGAGCCGGGCTCCAAGGCGTACCGCGCCTACAACCCGGTCACAGGACGTGTTCACATCACACGCGACGTGGTGTTCGACGAACATGCCCAGTGGGACTGGGGCCAAGATGTAGAGGACGGCGGCGACGAGGACCAAAACCCGTTCGAAGTGGAGTTCACGATGATCCCGCTCGACAACCATGAGTCCCTCCAAGAAACCAGCTCACCACCAATGCCGGCTACGCCAGGAGCACTAGCTGAGGACCGGACACCGTCCCCGGCTCCGATCGAGCTTGTGTCACCACCAAGTGGCGAGCCTGATCTTGATGATGAACACGACGGTGCCCCACTTCGTTTTCGCAGGGTTGACAATATCCTGGGGGACGCGGTGGTGACCGGGCAGGCGCAGCGGGAGCTGGGAGACGAGCTTCATGCTGTGAGCGCTGAGGAGCCAACCTCGTTCGCAGAAGCTGAGCAAGAGGAGTGCTGGCGCGCCGCCATGAAGGAGGAGTTGCGCTCGATCGAGGATAACGCCACCTGGAAGGCTGTTGATCTCCCTCCAGGGCACCGCACCATAGGCCTGAAGTGGGTGTTCAAGACCAAGCGTGACGAGCACGGGAACATCGTCAAACACAAAGCCCGGCTTGTCGCGAAGGGGTATGTCCAGAAGCACGGCATCGACTTCGACGAGGTCTTCGCTCCGGTGGCGCGGCTGGAATCGGTAAGGATGATCCTTGCGGTGGCAGCGCATGAAGATTGGCGAGTCCACCACATGGACGTGAAGGCGGCGTTCCTAAACGGCGAGCTCCAGGAGGAAGTGTATGTCCAGCAGCCGCCCGGCTTCGCCATGGGCAGGGCCGGCCAAGTGCTGAAGCTGAGGAAGGCGTTGTACGGGTTGAGACAGGCGCCGCGGGCATGGTATGCCAAGCTGGACGCCTGCCTTAACTCACTCGGCTTCACCAGGAGCGATCACGAGCACGCCGTGTACACGCGGCGCACTTCGAGCAAGCCGCTGGTGGTGGGAGTTTACGTCGACGATCTCCTGATCACCGGCCCCGTGGACGGTGACATCGCGCGTTTCAAGCAAGAGATGCTGGAGAAATTCCGGATGAGTGATTTGGGATTGCTCTCCTACTACCTCGGCATCGAGGTACGTCAAGACGACGCCGGCATCTTCCTCGCGCAGTCTGCGTACGCCCAGAAGCTGCTAGAGCAAAGGGGGATGGCAGAGTGCAATCCCTGCCATGTCCCGATGGAGCCCAAGCTCAAGCTGAGCAAGGCAAGCACAGCTACGCCGATCGACGCCACCGGCTTCCGCAGCATTGTTGGGGGACTACGGTACCTTGTCAACACAAGACCGGATCTCGCGTTCGCCGTCGGCTATGTCAGCAGATTTATGGCCGAGCCACGCGAAGATCACATGGCGGCTGTGAAACAAATCCTCAGGTATGTGGCTGGCACTCGAGGCCACGGCCTGAGGTACATCAAGGGGAGGCCAGAGGAGCTGAAACTGTTGGGGTACAGCGACAGCGACATGGCTGGCGACCTCGACGACCGCAAGAGCACCAGCGGTGGTTTGTTCTTCCTCGCGCACAGCCCCATCACCTGGATGTCACAGAAGCAGAAGGTGGTGGCTCTGTCATCGTGCGAAGCAGAGTATGTCGCAGCATCAACGGCGGCATGTCAAGCAGTGTGGCTGGCCGGTTTGCTTCAGGAAATCATGGGGACGCTAGTCACGCCACCGAGGTTGAAGGTGGACAACAAGTCCGCCATCGCTCTCACCAAAAACCCAGTCCATCACGATCGAAGTAAACATATCCAAACTCGTTTTCATTTCATTCGTGAGTGCGTGGAGACTGGGAAGATCGACATCGAGTTTGCGAGCTCTGCTGAGCAGCTTGCTGACATCCTGACCAAACCGTTGGCGCGAGTCAGATTCCAGGAGCTGCGCGAGCTGATCGGCGTCGTTGAGGCCAAGTATGAACACCACAAGGTTTAGGGGGGAGATTTGTTAGCATTAAACTTGTGCGTGTTGTTAGGTGCATGGTCCTGTGTACGTGGGACTGCATGGCACTACTCACAAATACGTGTCGATCTTGTTCATGTATCGTATGCATACGCGACGCCGTCTTGGCGTAGTGGCGAGAATAGCTTCGCGCGGCGTCGGAGCTTCGCGATCGTCGCGGCGTGGACACGTTCAAAACCCACGGCGCGAGAAGCGCTCAACGCTCTCATACATTTGCATCGTTTTCGTTTTCATCGTTGTTTTGCCTTGCATTATAAAAAGGAGAAGAGAAACTAGAAAACGCCGCAAGTTGTCTGCAGACACCAAAAGAAAAAGCCTCTCGTGTGTTCTTGTCCCTATTGAGCTATTCTCTCTCGCGTTTTTACGCTCGGCGAATTGGTTTTGCAGTTGCAACCGCCGAGACGGAGAGCAAAGTCATCAACGTCCTCACCGCTTGAAGGCGTGTTCTCCCCTCGCGCGTAGTGCCCGCAATGTAGACTTGCGGCGCGGTCGCTGCCGTCGTCTTTGCGGCGATGGTGTCCCAAGCCTCTTTGGCGATCCGCTTGTTGGTAGCGAAGCGCATCTCGGGCGGGACTGCAGCGATGAGAGCATCCAGCGCCCGTCGATCTTGGTCGTAGTCGACGTCTCCGTACCGGACTGCATCCCACATATGCCGCACCTGGAGCCTTACCCTCATCACCGCAGCCCACTCGACGTAGTTGGTCTTGGTGAGGGTAGGCCACCCGCCGCCGGGGCCGACGTCCCTGACGACAGCCTGGTACTCGTGGTGACCACGGTACCGAACCGGGGAGAGAGAGCCGCGTCGCCTGTGAAGGCCGCGCTCTCCGTCGACCCGTACGCCGCCGCCATGTGCGTCTCCTCCAGGAGCGCCGCCGGCGCGTCCGCCGCTGATCTGGCCATTGCTGCGCTCATAGGCGTCTTGATTGCCCCGCGCCACTCGCCCTCATGCTTTGCCTCTCCGGCCAGCTCAAGGTCGCGTCGGGTATCATCGCAGAGATGGAGCTGCTTTATTCTTGCCGCGTAGAACCTCGACCTCCGGCCATTGCCGACGCTGCCATCTGCCGCCGCCATTGCTTCCACCTCCGCTTCGGCTGCTGCCGGCTCGGCCTTGCCGACCTCGACGCCTTTTCTCCGCCACGGCGGCTGTCGCCGCTTCATCGCGTTCCTCCGCCCACAGCCGAAGTTCGGCTTCTTGCCGCCGCCAGCGTGCTCGGCGGCCGAAGGCTGAGATCTGCGGACATGACGCGCCACGGGAAGCTAACTGCGTGGAGAGAGAGCTGCGCTCTTGGTTGAAATTCTGCTGAAATTTGGAGGCGAGGTGGAGAAGGGATTGAGCAGAGATGCTCAAAGGTTGCAGGATACTACGGCTCTGATACCACTTGTTAGTCGCTGGATTCTTGCACTTGGTGATAGCAAGATCCTTACTCTCATCGAGAGGATGACACTTGGAGATGGGGCAATTTTCTTTGTTTATTTCTCACACAACACCATGCCAACCTGAGGGGTTGGGGATACAAATTTATAGGCACCATAGTCTAAGATGCCGTCCTAAAGCAGTCAAGATGCTGTCATAAAGATGCTGTCCTAAAGCAGTCAAGATGCTGTCCTAAAGATGCTGTCCTTAGAGGACAGCACAAGCCAACACAAGACTTATCCATCAATATGTACATTTTCATCAAACTGTTTAATTTAGATCAGTGATACTGATATGAGTGATATGCTTGTCCCTCAGCAAAAAACTTATACCACCATTGGTTCTTTCTTCCAAAAGTTTCATTCTCTTGAAGAACAGAACAACACTTGGTCCTAAATGCTGATGAAACTTCAGAACAAAACTTAAGGATAAGTACTGCACATGTGCATGTAGGTTGCAAATTACAACGAGACAATCTCTTTTAAGTTAGCGCCCTGCATTAGTAGCTGAAGAAAGAATGATCGGTTCTTACCTAGCGTTAATTCTGTCCGTTCTCAGATAAAGTGATGATAAAATGAGTTGATCTTATTCTGCAGGTTCCTGGGATTATCTCTGTTTCAGCAAAACTAGTGCCCACATTGCAGAACCTCCTAAACAAAATCGCAACCGAGCAACCAGAAGGACAGCACCACGCTCAGGCTGCAGAAGCTCCGCAGCCAGAGCCACAACCACATCCACCCCCGCTGCTCCTGAGCCCGAAAAGCCCGATGAGCGAATTGCGGAGGCTACACATGCCGTCGAGCCCGGTGCGCAGGGCAGCATTGTCCTCGTCGTCATCCTCCTCGGCATCATCCACCGTGTCATCACCCAGGAACGTTGTTGATGACCAGAAACCAAGACCAATAGTAGAGCCTGACAACGAGTCCAACAGTGCTTACTCGATAGTGTGATCCATCTGGGGGTCAGCTGGTATGTACTGTCCAATTGGAAGGTATGGGATTTTTTTTGTTGTCCTCATTTGAATGCGTATAGCACTGACCACAGTAATGGTCTTTCGTCAGTAGTTATCAAGAGAGAATAATGTAGCAAACTTGTCTCGCAAATTTTGTAAGGAGGGCTGAACTGTAGAATGAATGGACAAACAATTGCTACTAAATGCCATTTTTCAGCATGTATACAAGCATAGAGGAATCTAGGATCAGGATCGGAATGGTCTCGCAAAGCTGTAAGATCCATACAGATCGAGATCCTAGCAACCTTAGTTACATGTATTATTTGCGCACGCCAGGGCTTCTTGGCGTAGATAACACCACCCCAGGACTCTTCAACACTGGAGAGTAGCCAGCACCCATAAGCCATAATAATCTCCCAAGATGCAAAGGACAGGAACGCTGTTCACTACATGGCGTTGCCTCTGCAACGCCTGCATGGAGCCAGGACATGCCCCCATGCCTGCAGTCTCCCAAGATCCACGCATCCATTGTCTTTCTCCTCCCTGCTGGCACCTGAGATGCATCACACAACACAGGAGACAATACTGGGGAGGGAGCCGAGCGGCAGGGCACATGCGGGGAGATTCGGCCTGTACAAAGCCTAAGGTTTTCCTGGCCCCCTGCTGCGTCACCACATGGCCACGATACCGCCGTTTGGTAGCTGCTGGCTGTGAGATGGTCACAAGACACGGTTTCATTTAGCTACACATCAAGCATACACAAGGCTAGGTACATGGTATGTGACATGTGTCCACTGTCAATGCATGCATTGGGCCGGCCAGAGTGACATGAAATAAATAAATTTCTCTCTTGTTATGATTGGAGTGTCCTGAGAAAGCGTAGGTAGGCTGGTTAGAGGAAGCTGGAATCAGGAGATCCTGGCATAGGATTCTTCAGCCTTTTGTTGGAGAAATAGTGGCCTGGACTGGAGACCCACCCCACCCCACCCACACGGCCTAGTGCCAACTGGGTCTCCAACCCTACGTTTTAGTACTAGATGATTGCAAGTATTACAAGGTTTAAGATCTTGCCAGATCCTGAGTTCAACTTACATCTGTACTACCAGTGAACTGGGCACTACACTACACTAGCTAGGATAAGTGGCCTTAAGTTAGGGCAACACTGAGATGGTGTTGCCTCCCAGCCAGCAGCAGCTAAACCTGAGCCCTAACACCGTTTTAACTAGCTGAGCTATATCGCGCATGGCAAAGATGGCGGCTACAAGAGGATGATGCTAGGATGCCGTCGTCTCCTTGAAGCTCTTTGTCAGCCAGATGGCCGTTTCCCTGGGAGACGCTTTCTCGGGGCCGAACGGCTTCAGCAAGATCCCCAGCTCTTCGTACCTCTCCTGCTGCAACAGCTGCGCACTGAACTCCAGCAGCCCTTCCAGCGCCTCAGCACGCTGCTGGAACGACGAGGTGTCGAACCGCTGCTGCCTGGAGTCGTTGGAGCCTCGGCTTGAGGCGGCAGTGGCGTTGCGGCCTGAGGAGTCGCTCCCGTTGTCCCCATCCGTGCGCAGTACCTGGATTGTGCATTTGTCCTTGGTGATCGACCGGTTGATGAAGGGAGGTGTGGAGCACGAGCCATGAGCCGAAGAGAGCTTGTGGATGGGGAGCAAGGGGTCCTCGGACGAAGCTAGTGGGAATTCCGCAATTCTGTCGATCCGAGGCGCATTCACAGAGACATCGGGGGAGTCCAGCCGGTTCAGAATGCTCATGTTGCGCTTGTTGGGTGTTTCATATGTTGGCAGCGGGAGTGATACTCTTCGAGCTGGTGGTCGAGCACTTTTGTTTAGAGGTGTTCTTGAGGGGGGCTGTAAACGAGGAAGCAGAAGCTCAATGAATATCGGACCATTTGTTTCAGCACGAGAACAACAAAAGAGGTAGCAAGTCATGCAAATGCAAAATCATGATAAAGCCAAAAAATAACATAGAGATAAACAAATGCATCATGGCAACAACTTACTAATAACTAGAAGACTAAAGGCTGACTGAACGATAAGCTTATTTAGATTAACATCGAAGTAGTATGTGGTGAGCATGTGCATGCTATAATTGAGAACTACGACACTTTGCAAGCAAATGGAGGACAAGTTTATCCGTATTATCAAGAGCATAAAAAACATAGGACAAGCTCAATTTGAAAAATACCTCGGCACGGCTTGTTCTGGTATAAGATGTTTTTGGAGGCTCAAGCCGATTTCTAGTTGTGAATGTTTTGGCTGGAGTACTTTTGGGAGTCCTTAGGATGCTTGATGTCTTTGTTATGATGGCCTTACTGGTAACCTCGTCATCAACATGGCTGCTGTCAATAGATAACTCTTTGACACTCTGAGTAGTTGTATATTCTTTGATGCTCCGAGTAGAGCTAATAGAATTCCGCTCAGGAGATGGTTTGCTAAATGTTACGATCCTCTCATTTCCCAAAGAGTTTCTCCTGGCCATTCTTCTGCGCACGGAATCAGCTATATCATCAGGAAGCGTCATCTTCTTAACTTTGTCAGTCAGAGATTGATGGATAGGAAGTATATTGCGAGTAGGACTAGATTTCAATTGGACTTGAAGGACATAAGGCTGAAGTTGTGGATGTTTGAGCAGTTCTGCAGCCTGTACAGGGCATTTAGTGAATATTTACATAAGGGAACAAATTTACATCGACATAAGTAATAATAGATTATTAGTAAAGACTAATGAGAGTACTGAGGAAATACGCTTGGTCTGTGCTCTGGACTTTTCCGCAGCATGCTCTTAATAAGTCCCCTACTGCATTAAGGAAGTAACACTTAGAGAAGCATGCTCCATTCAGGTAAGATGACAAGCAAAATGGAGTGAAAAACATAACATAACACGCTAACAAACTTACAAGGCACCAGAATATTTTGTGGGCAATGGTGATACTATTGACTTCGTGATCTTGTTAATCAGAGCTTGCATGTCCTGCCAAGAAATGATGAAACCAGACCCTCGTAATTTCATGGAGATTACATGACTATTAGGACAGAGATAGTAGTCAAAGTATTATACTCAAATAGACTTGGTTACATTATATATGTAACACAATGAGCATCTAGTAACAGGTAGTAACAATCCCAAGTTTACTAATGTAATAATAGGAAATAAACATCCAAGACATGTCAAATAAATATCTAGCTATAAAAGCAGAAAGGTACACACGCGTTATTTTGTAGTTTTTAAGTTTTTGACCATCAAGCTGAAACAATGTATAAACCAATTGCATGCATGGGCATCTAAAGAAAAGGCAAGGTAGGGACTTACAAAAGCTTTAAATGCAGGCTTGAGAGCAGTCATTTCGTATATACAACATCCTGAAACAGAGAAATTTAGGTATTGAATAGCAAGTTTGTTATCTTGGTCCAGGAAAGTGATTTCTCATAAAGAAGTGATACATACCTAGAGACCAAATATCAGACTTGGTGCCATATGGTATATCAGCGAGAAGTTCTGGGCACATATAACTTGGTGTTCCTACTACCTGTGTTGAGGACAATATACTACTAAGAACACCATCGAATATGTACAAGAAAACTGAAAAATATTTTAAGTACTTACGGAAGATGCCAGATCATCAGAAGTCAATATTTTTGCAAGCCCAAAGTCACCTGCATTTGTTTAGATTTGGAATTACATCATTATCAGGATTGCTAAACTCATACATAAAGTATTGTGCTTTTTCTGGGACTAGCTACGTACCAAGTCTTATGCTTTGGTCTCTAGCAATAAAAATATTGGAGCACTGAAACAAATTTAGCAGCTCTTCAGTATACATTATCACGATGCCTTCGAAAGATAAGTATCAATATGCGCTCCAAATGAAGCGCTGTTACTGACCTTCACATCTCGGTGAAGAATGTGATTTGCATGCAAATAATCAAGAGCCATGAGAAGTTGCACAAGCCACTTGCAAAGCTTCTGCAAAATGAAAATACAGTTGAATGTGCAGTTTTGGATGCAGCAGAACAAGCTAAATCTGTTAAAATGAAAGCAAGGCTACAAACTGCACCTCCTCAGAGAAATGGGTACCGTTGGCTCTTTTAATAGCTTCAGCCCTGGATCAATACAGATTGTGTTAGCTACAGGGACTTAAAGTTCATGGACAAACTATTTAAATAGTTGACGTCACATAAATACATACATGTCTCCTCCCTCACAATAACCTATAACAATGCAGACATAGCAACCCTGAAAGTTTAAAGATAAAAAATGAGAAAAAAAATACATAAGAAGTAAAAATGAAGCTATTTCACCCTCCCTACTTGTTAATTTCCTCTTTTTCCTTTTACCTACCTTCTCCACCCATGAATCTTTGTACTCGACAATGAATGGATTTCTCACTGTCGCAATAAGCTGCATCTGCATGATGAACATTTCCGCGTAACTCAGTAAAAGCAGTATAACATAAGACAATATATGTTCTAAGTTCAGAGCTTCAGATCAGTCCACCACTAGCCAAACTAAACACAATAGCATCACCATGTACACAGTAATTTATCAAACAACCAAATCTTGTCCACATCTAATTATTCCGTACCAAGAATGACATCAGTAAGCCGGTCTTGGTGAACAAAAGGCATATTCCTTGAAATCATAGCCAGGTACCGAACGGTGAAAATGTAGCTTATGAAGATCAAGCAGAAGATGCTTTACCTCCTGGTGAGCAGACCGGCGAGTCCGGTCGGTTTGCCGCGCAAGCCGTATCTTCTTCAGCACATATCTGCACAGCATATAGAACTCCATTTGATCAAAATGACTGAAATAAAACTTTGTCCAGAAGGTAAGTGAAGGACAGTGGTAGCCAGCCTCACTTCTTCTTCTCCACCTTGTGCCTCACTAACAGTGCAGAACCAAATGCTCCTTTCCCAATCTGCTCCAATACCTCATACTGATCCATCCTTCTGGAGTCTGTAGCTCACACACAACAAGATGTTTTTTTTACTGTCCTGGAGAAAAGTCAATACTTTGGTCAAGAAATGGTGAAGAAGGTGGAACAAGAAGTGCATTGAAGTATTCAATAACTCCAATGTTGCACATGGCTGGCTCAACATACACTCTAAAGTCTAACCTAAGGAAGTACCTTCGAAACCTTAAGTCGAACACAACATTAGCTAGAGAGAAAAAAAGTATTTTTCAGGGAAAATAAAATTAATGGCAGACAAAGTTGCCACCACTCCAGGAAATATATTTGTGTGTGTGGTGTGGAGGGGGGGGGGGAACGTGAGCTCCCATGAAAGAAAACTTAAGAAAAGACAAGTGATCCGAAATTACGGATGCAAAAGCACTTAGTGACAGAACTTGCCGACAACTCTAAACTGTTCTGAATTGAAAAAGAATGGAGCTTTGAACCGAAATGTCAGCTTCAGGAGCGCATCAAAATTCAAGAGAAGGGGAGAAAAATTAGCCGCATCTCCTAATCAAACAACCCCGATAATTTATTAATTGAATCCCAAATGCCAACTCCATAAGCACACCAAATATTCAACGAGAGCAAAATGATCCCCAAATGACCAAAACCACTCGAAAAATATCACCAGAAAAGATTCCTCGACTCCACCTGATCGAGGGAAGTAGGCCAAAAAACTTAACAAAAAAGAAAAGAAAAGAATAAGAATAAGAAGAGCAACCCAATCCATGCTCTGGGACCTGAAATGCCAGCTCCAACTCTCCAACAACTCACCAAAACCACCGAAAAGATCCAAGAATAAGCACTCAGCACTCTCCGATCAGAAAGCAGCAGGCTTTGGTGGACTTACGGTGTCACGCACGCAGATCTCGCCGCATTTGATCGGAGACGGAGACGGGGAGAGGTGAGACAGAGGGAGAGCTGCGAGTTGATGAGGCAGCGAGGGAAACAGAGAGGATAAAGGATGGGGTTTTGGATGGGTTCAAACTTGCCGAGAGCCTCCTTTCCAATCCCGCAAAGCTTATATAGCTCAAAGGCAAAGGGAGAAGAAGGGTAGAAGAGAGAAGGCAAGGTCCCCGAGGACAGAGAAAAAGAACAAGCCTAGAGAGAGAGAGAGGGAGGGAGGTGATGCCGTGATGGCACTGAAGAAGAGTTTGATGACTGATGAGAGAGAAGGGGGGAAGGAGGGAGGGGTGTGGGCCATTGTGGTGTGGTCAACTTGGTGCTCTTTTTTATAATGTTTTTGGATTGCATCCAGTTCATGATAAGAACAAAAAGAGTCATTAGTGTGAATGTGGCTATACTAATGATATCCATACTACTAATGCATTATACAAAGAATCTGCTTGTATTGTAAGTTAATTATATGGATAAGCTGTAGACTGTAGAGCAGCCATGTAATTAGATGAGAAGTTCAAAACTGTTTTAGTTTACCTAAAGTTTTCCTGTAAATTTCTCTCTACAGGGCATCAAACAATCAACCAGAATCTGTGTAATTTGAACATAGCAACAAAAAGAAAGCATTCCATGTAGCTAGTGTGCACTGACTCTGCACTTCTTACATGTTCTTTTTCTAAGATATGCTAAAATACATGACCTTTTTTTAATGATAGTAGGGTGCATAGGGCTGGGGCTCACACTATAGGAAAGTCATTTCTCCTGCAACTAATACTAACACAACTTACAGTATTATATAATTAGTCTATAGTTACTATGCTAAATAAAAAAAGTGAAGTATTTTATATTCTATAGAGAGTTACATACATGATGCATCTCAAAATAAAAATACAAGTGTAGAAATGCCATTGGATGTAACCTTTGTTTGGCATCGTGTGAGTCGGACAAAGATGCTTAAGAGAGTCAAATCAGGAGCAAATCAAATGGCCAGTGTGAGTGTCTTCCTTCTTTTGCTGCTTCTATTTTTCCTTTCTTCTTTTCTACCATGCCAATTTCTGCTTTCGGTTGCATGCCATGGCTTCTTTCTATGCCTGACACTAGCATTATACAAGCATTGTTACATCTATTATCTTCTTTTGACACATCATCTTTTGGTGCTTGGTAAAGCAGCTCGATCGCATGCATGTTTTTTGCAGCAAAAATTATTTCAGCTTCTCGACCGATTGTTCTCAGTGTTAAGTGCCTGCATTACAATTTACAAGCACTGTCTATATAGATGGTTATGGTTAAGTCGCAATCATCCTGGAAAAAGCACCAAATGCACCACCAAAAAACACATGCTAACCTCCAATTCAACCGAAGCTAATTTGAAGCCAGGAATGGCAAGAACCTAATACAATTTTTTTGGCTTCGATTGATACGCATATCGGATATAAGCTATTTATTTATTCAGCTATTTTGGTTCGGTCAGGTGCGGCTTGTTCTCGCACTGGTCCATAGTCAGCTCTAGATTTGGGGGAGCAAATTAAAGGATTATCGTCATCATTTGACAAAATGGTTTATATAAGCAAATAAGAAACCTAACGAAAACAGTATGGGTGGATCATCGGCTGTACTGTACTGTGCGTGAGTACATGAAATGAAATCCGACAGGGACCGAACTAGGTCTCACATGGAAGGAACAGTGGAATCCAATGCACAAATGCGAATTAAATAATAACAAAATTAGGCTCATCTCATGATTTGATAGAAGCAGCCCGAGAAAGTGACCCATACTTAACCTCTAGTATACCTCGGCAGGGGGCAATTGGGTTAGATTCGGACGGATATTACTTATACCGTAATCTAACTCATATTTTTCCCTCGGAGTCAAAGTCGGATATGGTAAACCCGGATACAAATACGAATTCGGAGTTTTGGACACGGTACCATCGGGACGGATACATGACAGTTTCGGATCGGAAACAGATATTGTAGGCGGATAGTACGCACATACAAAAAGAACATACACTGAACCATACCGCCATCATTTCAAGCCTTCAACTAGCGATAACTTCATACATATTACATAAGTTCGACAACCGACACAGCACAAGTTCAACATAAGTGGTAAATTCATACATAAGTTCGACAACTGATAAATCCATACACATTACGTAAGTTTGACAACCAGCACGACACGTGTTTAATAGAAGCGATAAATCATAAATCCATACGACCATACATAGATTCGCCATGCCATAATAGGAAATGAAATGACATAAGTACAACCTCAAAGGACCTTCACTTTGCAACTTCACTGGTCGGCTAACTACAATTTGCTATAGCTCGTCATCACTAGCCATTTCTTCTTCCTACAATTTGTCAATTAATGTCTCAAACTAAGTTAGAAGCAAATTTGTAACAAAAACATCAACAACCTTAACAAAAAGAAGATTACAATACCTGAATCATTATATTAGGAACAAGGGTCTCAACAACCTCCTGATCATTTTGGAGCCGTTGGATCGAGCCTCCAACAGTTCGGGTCAAGATGCTTTGGATTTCTCTCCAGCTTTGATCCTAAGCGTCCATTCTTTGTCGGTCATATTGAATCTTACCAGGTAAAAGGGCATGATGTTTCATCGCAAAAAAACGCACCACGTCGCCCGAATTGTTTGAGCTGTCCGATCCGCACGTCGTCCTTCGCGCGGGAGCTGTGAGCTGCGTCCACGGGTTGCTCCATGCGCGGGCCCCACCCACGTGACGAGCGGCCGCGCCCGCTGGCCTCTCGCGCTTCCGCGTGCACGTGCCAGAGCGCGGGTTGTCTCTAGTATTAATAAAGATCGCTGATGTGCTTCCCTCGTAAACCGAATTTTTTTTTATTAATTAACATTTTTTTAAATTTTATTTTAAAGTTAACACCGACGAATTTTATATCCAATTCTAACCTTTTTGATCACGCCACCACCCGTGGCGTGACAAAACTCTTGTCACGCCACGGGTGTTTGTCACGCCACGGGTGGTGGCGTGTCTAAAGGTCGAATGGAAATATAGTTTGCAGGAGGTTAACTTTAAAATAAAATTAAAAAGATAATTAATATAAAAAATTCTCGTAAACCACGGCCGTTGCTCAGTTACTGCATAGTACTCCACGCGGGAGAAGAAGAAAAGAAAGCAAAGGAGAGAGAGAACAAAAAGGGGCGAGCACGACATTTCGTAACTGCGCCAGAAGAAGATAAGGAATCGCAAGCTCATGCTCATGTCTGTAGAGAAAGAGAGCTAGCGATGCATGCACTTTTGCTCGGTTCCTCTCTTGTTTTGTTCGGCTCACATCACATGTCGCGGCCTTCAAGGCTCGGCCAGATGCTAGTGGGAGGTATACCTGAACTAGCCGCCGGCAACCGCTTCTTTTCGGCTCCATTGTTCGTCGGCGACGAGGTCTGGACGTCTGGTGGCCGCCCAACCAGCCTGCTGGGTAGATCCCCTCCCCTATACCACTCGTCGGCTTCTTGTCGTGAATTTGTGATGTGTCGCGCCGCGTAATCTTGCTAGTTAGAGGAATCTTTACTAGTTATACTGATTTCACCGCTACATCTTCAAAAGAAGATGATTTCTCGCTATCACAAAGGATCATTTCTTACCCCCCCCCCCCAAAAAAAAAACACCACGCATGGTAGCTGACATGTGTCACTTTTGGATTGCACCTTGAGAGGTGGCTCAGCTCAACTGTCGGACTCCTACCGTAAGATTGCTCGTACGCATAGCAGTGCTCCCGGCTGATTGTAGCGCAAGAGTCGGCTCCACATCAATATTTAAGTGATATAGAAGAGAGAATATAAGATTATTTCTAGATAAAGAAACTAGTAAATTGTTAATACTAAGACACAAAAAAACAACCAAATACTATATATTTGAAACTTACTTGTTACTTAAAAAACGCGTTTTATGAGTCCCACTATCTTAAAGCAAAATATCTATTAAACCATTTGTGTAGCCCGACTTCATTATTGATATGATAAATGAGTTAAAACATGTAGACCACAAAGTTGTCTTCATTATTGATCATCAAGAATCATGTACACTTCAGAAGAATTAAAGTTTTAGACATACAAGCTCGAAAGCAGGTTTATTGGAAGACTTTTTGCTTTTTATTATAGTAATCTCTCTCTCTTTTAAGAATAAATTAAAAACAAACTATTATAAATACTCTAAAACGCGAGCCCTTTTAGCGTGGCAGCATCTGTATATGGCTCTGCAAATCTGCAGCGCGGACAGTGCGTGACTGAACTGAGCCATCTCATCCATTACTGCAGCGAAAGCTCCCGCATGCACCCATCGCATCTGACGGTGTAAATACCGGCCGGCCGGCCATTAATAAGATCAGGTGATCGGATGGGGTTCGTCACATGCTCCTTGCTCCCTTCGCCGGCAGCGTTGGTCTCGGCGAAACAAACGGGACGGCGACCGAAAGCAGTATCGACATAATGCGCTGTTCATGCTTGGCTTGCGTTTTTACTTGTGTACTGCACTTTTGGTATACTGTGTGAACAGTACATGTACATTCTTTTTTTTGTCGTATTTGGCCGTACGGAAAGCAGCTGATGGACGCGTGTTGCTGCTACCAATGCCTGACTTCTAGAACACGTACAGAAGAGAAAATAAAGTGAATTCAGCAACGGAGATAGATGAAAAACATTATAAATCACGAATAGTTCATGGTTTTCAGTCGGTGTAAGCATAGCTGTGCACTCTTTATATCACATCATCCTCGGCCAGAAAAGTTTTTTTTTAGTAATAAGTACAACTAAATTGTTCAGGAGAGAATTTTGGGTATGCTTCGTCAGAACAATGTGGGGCCAACCACATACCACAATAAATCGGAGAAGAAGTTTGTAAAATATACTGGCCGAATTTGATGAACGAAAGAAATGAACTTGCACAAACACACCAAAGCTTGTATACACTGAAAAATACATCACTTAACTGCATACAGTAAAACCCACAAAGCAGCAAAATTTGAGTGCCTCTCGGTGTACAGAAAACCAATACAGATCGACAGGTTACAAAATCTGGCATGTGATTCTTCCTGTACGAGATAACCCCCCCCCCCCCCCCACCAAAGCGTAAACTGAGAGCAATACGGATCATGTAACAGGGGTAGAATCAAGGAGCCATCAACTGTCTGTTTGTCGCTCAAGCAGTTTCTTTGAATATACGAGGAAGAACTTCATGGATACTAATGTCCAAGGGCTCAGGGCTCCTACAAAAGTAGAGAAGAGACATTACTATCTAAAAGGTGGTGATTACCATAAAAAGCAGGGAAGAGAAATTGATGGTTATCTAGCAGGTTGCGAAAGCAAACGCAAAGGCACCAACAAAGGATGAAGGGTGTAAAGTACATAGCGGTACAACAGATGCATCAAAGGTCACAAAAAGTGCTGAGCATCACAAGAAGGTGAAAACAACTGGTATACAGAACACTGGCATTGTAAAATTCAGCATAAGGGGATACATGGCAGCTACATGCAAGGCTAGTATTTCTGTTTAGTAATTATAAGTACATGTAGAATTTTCTAAAACAATATCCACTTAAGTGAACTATTGTTCACATTCTGGCAAACATGTTTGTTTGAACCTTCACAGTGAAAATAATAATGCAGTGGTGCACACAACTATGATTAGTTGATCATCTGATTGGCATGCTAGACTTACCAATGTTCTATAAAGAAATGCCTAGAACTGATTAGCCTAAACTTGAGGAATCTTAAACACTCAGCAAAATTTTAACACAAGTAGCATTCATAAAAGCCTAAAGTGGGCAATGCTGACAAGAAGCTACAATACAAACCTATTTGGAACTTACAGTTAAATTTCAACTTGAGAACTTTCAAATTGTTAGGTTACAGGGAAATGTAGATACTAGATACATTAATTTTATCTCGCGACGAAAGGGAGGATTACCCGCACAATGTTCGCCCCTTTTCTACTGAGCTAGGAACAAACCATATATTCCGTAGAATTGGAGATTCAAATTGTACAAAGAACCCATCACTCTGGTCAAGCTTCCATTTTCTTGATCCTTGTCCTTTCCAGACCTGCATATAACAGATGATGTCAGTGTCATCATTTTCATTCTGGTAGTCTGGCACCCATAAGAAAAAGTGAAAAACAACTATCAGTGCAAAGCATGCAACAACAAACTACGGAAAACATAGATCACACCAGGAATTGGACCTGTGGGTAGGAGATGATGCTCTTAGGTGCCACCATACAGGCAGCCTTTGAAAAAGAATCCTCAGAATATTGCCGCAAAAATGTGAAGCAACTGCTGTGAGTGTGGGGTGACTCAAAGGCCTGGGGGAGGAATAAAAGTGTTGAGGTTCTGTCATAAATTTGGAATAGAAGTTATAACAAAAATTCAACAATTACAAATACAAAATTAAACCAAATCCTAAGTACTCTAAATGTCATGGGCCGGGGTACTGTTCATGCGTGAACAGTACCTGCCCACAAGTATTAGGAAAGCTTTATTATTTAGGAATCTATCTATTAGATGTTTGATATTATCTATTAGTTAGACAAGTTATTATTGGATTGGATTGTTAGTGATAGGTTTCCTTAGAGATTATTTTTTATTGGTCAAGTCGGATCATCCCTATAAAAAGGATAACATGTATCCATTATGAAGGAAGTAAGAAAGATGAATTAATCTAGTTTCTTTCCTAAGGTTCTAATCTATCATCCCACCAAACCGACGCCGCCCAACCTTCTTCTCAGCGGTGTTTACCCCGTTATGAACCAAAGTTCATGACATTTGGTATTAGAGTAGTCGATCCTTTTCCACGACTTTTGCTACCATGGTTATGACAACATATCATACCACCAGACCTGTCGCCGAATCGTTGGCCATAATAAAGGCTAGCGCCAACAAGATAACCATGAGTAACAACGACAACAACAAGAAAATAACAGTCATCTTCCTAGACATGCACGCTACTTTAGAGAAGATGATCGCGGATCAGAAGGAGAAGAAGACACAACAAGAGGCAGCGGCGACGCTGCTCCCCATAGTCGCGATGTCGCATCAAGAGGCAGTGGCGGCGCCACCTCCAGTAGCCGCAGCGACGCTTCAAGAGCTGTCGACGGCGCTATTTCCAGCAACCGTGGCAGTGCAACAGGAGAACGAGGAGTCAGTGACGTGCACCAAGGCGCAGCGGCGGCAACACATCACGCAGCGGAGGCAACAATCCTTCCCGAGCGTGTAGATGTGCATGCATGGGTGTGCTTGGATGGAAATAAGAGGGCGCAGGAAGGAAGTCCTGCATGCGTTGGGTTTCATGGAAGGAAATCGGATTAATCCAACCTGGGTGGATATGATTTTTGAGCCAATTCCGAATCAAGGAAAGGACTCCTATTTTGACGCTACAGTAAGTTTGCCGCAACCACGCGTGGAGGCAACGATCTCCAAGGACTCATGTAGCTATCGCAACCTCTCGTCAACATAGGGTCTCCTAGGACTTCAACCATGGTCGCCACCACAGCTCGAGGACGAGCTGTCACGAAAGGAGGGGAGTAGTTGCTATGGGCCGGGGGGACTATTCATGCATGAACAGTACTACCCACAATTATTAGGAAAGCTTTATTATTTAGGAATCTATCTATTAGGTGTTTGATATTATCTATTAGTTAGGCAAGTTATTATTGGATTGGATTATTAGAGATAGGTTTCCTTAAATATTATTTCTTAAGGGTCAAGTCGAGTCATCCCTATAAAAGAGGTAACATGTATCCATTATGAAGAAAGCAAGAAAGATGAATTAATCTAGTCTCCTTTCCAAGGTTCTATCATCTCAGTCTATAGTCTAATCTCTTATCCTACCAAGCCGACGCCGCCTAGCAATCTTCTCAGTGGTGTTTACCCCGTTATGAACCAAGGTTCGTGACACTAAATTTCAAGATTTTGCATTTGCTTGTACATTGTTCAAGTTTATGCCAAGCAGCAGAATGAGGCAGCCTGTAGCAGCATAGTTAATACCTTGTCGATGTTAACCACTGGGGCATATTTTTCAGTATCAGTCTTCTGATCATCAAGAAGAAAATTGACCCTTGCATCCACTTTTCCTGTGTCATGCCAAACCTTTATTGCTGATTCGACCACATTAACAACAAATGGGAAGATATTTTGTCCCATTTCTGCATCTCCATACTTTGCAGCCTGAAATGGAAATACATACAGCTTAACACATAAATGATGAAACATGTACGTCTACAATAGAAGGTCCTTTTGCCTTAAAAAAAGCCCTTTGTCTTCTGTCATTTCTGCCACTCTCAAACTCATAGCATGAAAAATGGACTTTATGTGCCTGATAATAGTATACAAGGTGAAGGTGCTACTGTATGCACATTTACATTTTAAGAAGACTATTCCCAACATGTGTATCTAAATTGCCATGCTAAAAAATGCAACATCTGAATTGCAATAAAAAAAAGAAAAGAAAAGATTCGTCACAGAATGCCTTACTGGACACAACTTCTTGGATTCCTCTTAAGGCAATTGTATATGGGGTGGCATTGGCATTTTGGGGAAAATGTTATGCAGCTTAAAAATGGGAACAAAAGGTGTGCGCTTGAAGACTTTTGGGTTATGAGCCTTTTCCCCTCAAAGATCATTACACTTCCTTAGGCCATAACCATACAACTCACCAGCTCGGTTTTCAGTGATTCCAAGTTCTTCCCAATGTCAATATTGGAACGTATGTTCTCCACATCAAGAGCTCGCTTCTTTTCCCTTGCTAACTGAGTAAGCCTCTTGATTTTTCGCGAGACTTCTGTATTTTGTGGATTGTGCTGCAAAGCTATTTGAAAGGCAGATATCGCCTACACCAGAAAACAACATAAGTACATCATACATAAAATCTTGGTTTTGTGGACACAACATAAAGAAATGGTTCATCTCAATATTGTAAATGATATAAAATCTGAGTCAATGTTTGGAGAGCTTGGTCTGATTAAATAGAACTTGAGATGTAGTTTAAACAATTTAGCCAGAAAATACAAGCACTATATGTGGGCAGATGAAGGTAGCAGCAAAGAAAGAAGGCCATGGTTCAAGCACAAATAAAACCCCCAATTAGACATCAACACAGGGTAATCAGGTTCAAGAACAAGCCAGATCTTGTTTTATTCGAAACAACAGTATGTACAATGTAACATAGTAAAATGAACAAAATTTAAATTTGTTTTATGACTTTAAGACTTCAGTTCATCCAATTATTAGTTTCACTACAATGGAATCAATGGATATCAACTGAGGAGTCATCTGAGCTACATCTTTGGACCTTTACTTTTGATAATTACAATCAATACGAACACTGTCTAAACTAGAAATTTTCTGACTGAGATTGTTTCTCGACTTGCTAGTACATAGAAGGCTTGGTCAAAGTTTACAAAACAGAAAAGAAAAAAAAAGACGATAGCATCCCTCTCCCCTGTTGAGCAAAAGTAATAAGGCATTTGCCTTTTAGTCTCACCTCCTCATACTGCTCCATCGCCTCCAAAACACATCCTTTCCTAAAATAACCCTACATTACAAAAGAGGACAGGCTGTGAAATTTGTTAGAAGGATAAATTACAACAGTTAAATCAGAGTGCAATTTGACATTTATATACCTTCTCCCATTGTGGCTTGAGTTTTATTGTTGTCTCAGCATCAGCAAGTGCCTTATTAAGCTTAACTAACTGCAGAAATGCAGCAGCTCGGTTGCTGACAGGGATATAAATAAATAACATAACATAATCAGTTTTTTTTCAACAGCTTGCACAGAACAACATAACAAATAAATTATGACATAGATACGCTAAGGTGGCGTTGCCTTTTTTTTGTCAGCTTTAAGAAGATGTTGCAATCCTTCTTTACATTATTTTTGACTTGCGAACAAGTCCTCCCGAACCATTTGGTTATTACATCATAGTATACTAAAATGTGTGTATGGTAAAGTTCCCACCAACCTCCTCAGTCGGCAGTATCACCTGAGGTGCTAACTGCACACATCTGTTAGTTGGGTTGTTTAATTGTCCTCCGCGTATTTATTTTCCTAATGTGCCTCATATCGCAATATGATGCCAGAGTTTGGGTTTATGATAGAATGAACAACATCAACTCCACGACCGTCAACATCAGGTAAGATTTACCCTAATTGGAAGCGACTGAAGTAAGGACTCTGTTGATGCTTATTCAGGAACGTTTGAGGCCATTGGCGTTACACGTATGATCTCCCAATAGATAAGGAAAAAAGTAAAAGCTGCAGTCTTGGTCATATTTTTGCTTTTAAATTTTGGTTGGGATAACATTGTATCATCACTGTGCTATGTCACACGAATGTGGGCACATTCGTAATCTTAGAGCTTTGCAACCATAACCCTAATTTCAAATAACATCTAAAACACCACAGCGAAAAAGCCCAGCTACTTACATAGTTTCGCCAATGCAACTATTCAAACTCTAAAGTTCGGCAACTTACATTGCACCCCTCGAAAGCCTAAACAAACCGACAAATCATCGCCGCAAACCTGCCATGCTCTCCACACCGCACCACATACGAAATCTGAGGGCATTTCAGCCTCTAAGCCTGAATCCACACCACCATTTTACACCTAAAACACCGCGTACGAAAAATGAAAACTTTGAGCGTACTCCAGAAACCGCTGATCGAGTACGATGCTAGCGTCGCACCTTTAGCTTCCCACGCGAATCAGGGACACCATTTCACAGCACCCACCCACCCAATCAAACGCACACGACGATCTCAACTCAACTCCACCCGCAGAGATCGACCAGAGCACTAGGGTTTCGGGCACCAAACGAGCGGAGAGGAGGTGCGATACCTGTAGAGGGTGGGGTTGTCGGGGTCGAGCTTGATGGCCTGGGTGTAGAGCGCGGCGGCCTTGAGGTAGCTCCCCGACTTGAACTGCTCGTTCCCCTGCTCCTTCAGCGCCGCCGCCGATCCTCCTCCTCCTCCTCCGCCGCCGTCCGCCATCGCCGCCGAGGGGTCCGGGGGTTAGGGTTTTGGTGTCCCGGGCTCCTCTCCCCTTCACACACACTTCTCTCTTTTTTTCCTAGCTATTTTTTATTTCTCCTCAGTCTCGCTCGGGCGAGAAGAGAAGGAATTGGGATGCTCTACTGCAGGTGCTACAGTATTAAATATCAGTATTCTTATGGTGACAAGCCAGTGCAGCTATCTTTCCCACCTCAACACAAAAACACTGTTTACGGTGCAGAGGATCCGGATCACTGGATACTGTAGCGATTTATCTTTTTTTTTTGGGAAACGTTTTTACCCATACGTCTGATTAGAACGTTTTATATCGTACAATCAATCCAACTTGCCCGTTATTTCGAACTATGGTGCAGCCACTCCTCCATGCATGTCTTGGTCTCGATCACAGGTACGAATTCCTTTGGCCAGCATGCACACACAGTTTACTATCGTCTCGTACACGATCTCCAGCTTTCCATGGTGATCGAGCACTTGGAGTTAATTTATTTTTTAATTAACTCCGACAATGCGATTAGCGGCCAAACTAAGTAGTAACATGTTTCGTCCCTGTTGGCCTCAATCTCCTAATTTCTTCGAACATGCAGGAACAGCTAGCTTGACCAGCATTTGAGCACGACATCTCCTGTCTGTGCAGGGAACACTTTATGGTTTCGTTTTTTTTTTGACCCCGCCAATAGAACCGGTAATCACCGGTTACCCGATGTTTCGGCCAAATTTCGGATAAATTTTTTTAATTGAAATTTGATTTTTTTTTTTCAGATGTAAAGATGAAATTTATCTTAATTTTGAATTAAAATTTGAATTTGGATGAAAATGAGATAAATCCGATTTTTTGTCCAGTATGAAATTTTATCACACCCCACCGATAACGCTGGTAACCGTTATCTGGGGATGTTGCAACTGTGTCCGGGGGATGTTGCAACCGTTGTCCTAGGATGTTGCAACCGTTGTCCTAAGATGTTGCAACCGTGTCGGGGGATATTGCAACCGTTATCCGGGGATGTTGCAACCGTTGTCCTAGGATGTTGCAACCGTGTCCAGGGGATGTTGCAACCGTTGTCCAAGAATGTTGCAACCGTTGTCCGAAGATGTTGCAACCGTTGTCCGAAGATGTTGCAACCGTTGTCCTAGGATGTTGCAACCGTGTCCAGGGGATGTTGTAACCGTTGTCCGAGGATGTTGCAACCGTTGTCCTAGGATGTTGCAACCGTTGTCCTAGAATGTTGCAACCGTTGTCCGTAGATGTTGTAACCGTGTCCGGGGATGTTGTAACCGTTGTCCGAGGATGTTGCAACCGTTGTCCTAGGATGTTACAACCGTTGTCCTAGGATGTTAGAACCGTTGTCCAAAGATGTTACAACTATTGTCCTAGAATGTTGCAATCGTTGTCCGTAGATATTGTAATCGTGTTCGAAAGATGTTGCATACAGCAACGTAATTTTAGAATTGTCTTCTAAAGTGTAACTGTTGGCGGGACCGTGTGATGCTTAGCTTTTGATATGGTAGGGTAGGTGCTTGTTGCTAGCTCAACCACAACCTAAGCCAAAAATGTACGGAGTACTTGTTTCTATTGGCTTTGGGTGGGCATTAATCGATGTTGAAAATGGGCGTACGGTGAGAATCGATTAATCGGACGTACGGCCCTAGTTGCTTCTTTTTTTTTCTTTGCTCATCTATGGAATTTTTATCTCTCTGACAGGATGGTGTACGTGATAGTAGTACACTCGGGTTTTTTTAAGAAGAGATGCTGCTGAAATAACAGTACACTCTAAGCTAAATTAGGTGACATTCCTGTCTGAAGTGTATATACATGACAATCGAGGATATGTTTGAAACACATGAATTTGGAAAACAAAAAGCTTGGAATTCCAGATCCTATAAGGTATAGAAATGGTTTTTTGGTGAGGGAGGAATAACCAAACTTGCATGTTTGTGATTATGAACTACTCACAAGCACAGGCGCACGGATCGGCACCGGAAATGTATCATCAAGCTCGTCAGAAATAACATGTATACCTGATACCATTTACTACACAGATCGACAGAACGATTCCATTTGCATGGCTTCTTCCCAAAAAAATTTCAACAACAGGATTCACTTTGGAGTAAGCGAAGAACATGAACCGGAGCTACGAGCATGGTGATCATTGTCAGAATTTTACAAGAACATTTACTGCTATCACGACGACTACCATTTACATCTTAGTTGAGATAAATAAACTAGGATCAGTCCACTTAATCATTTACCTAGAGCGACATAAAACAAGAGCAAAGCTACTGCGTTTTCTGAAGATTTGAAAGGGGTAAAAATTTCTGATCAACCTCCCCTTTTCTTGCTCTGAACGAGCTGGGGAGAGGAGTTAGTCGTCGATGGCTTTGGCCCTCATGCAGCAGGACGGCCCGCGCTTCTGCCGCCGGCTCTCCCGCCGCTTCCCGTAGAGGTACTCCACCAGCTGCACCCTCGACCGACGCTGCACGGTCTTCATGGCACGCCGGCTGGCCCGCTCCTCCTCGTGCTTCAGCAGGACCTGCTGGAACTTCTGCATCTCAAGCTCCAGCCGGCCGATCTTCTCCGACATCTTCCTCACCCGCTCCAGGATCTTGCGCTGGCTCCTGCTCCGGAGGTCGACGTTCTCGCCGTCAAGCCCATCTGCGGATGTGAAGTCATCGGCCTTCTTCAGGAGCTTGCTGTTGGTGTCGATCAGCTGCGAAATGGCGCCCTCGGCCTCGATCATCTGCACCTTGACGCCCTCGAGCTCGATCTCCGCTGATGCCTCCACGCTTGCTCTCAGTTCTTGGATGATGGACAGAAGGTCCCTGAGCCTCTGCGCGTCGGAGGAGAGCCTCTCGATGACCTTCTTCTTCCACTCTCGGTGTGGTTCCGTGGCGACAGACCTTGGTAACTCTTGCTTGTCGATACTGAGATCCTTCACAACCATTAGCTCAGAGGAAGACCGTTTACCCTTATCTTTCTCACATGCCTCGCTTTGTGGCGGTCGCAGATCATCATGCCTACGGCTGTCGCTGTTTGCTCTGACCACGCTCCACAATGCAAGCATCTTATCGTCAGGTTGTGCTGCCGCGGTTTTCTTCTTGTGACGGTGTGAACCGACTCTACGGCTGGGAGTTTGGACGAGGTCGAGCTGTATGTCCTTCAGCATTCGCTCATAATTCACTTCGCTAGCGTCACTATCCAAGACGTCCTTGAGCTTAAGCATTTCAATCTGCTTCCTTGCGTCTTGGAGATTGCTGTTGAAATCAAGCCTTTCTTGCTCGAGAACAACCCCGGTATCTGTAACCACCTTCTGGAGTGCTTTGATGGTTCCATGCAATTTCTGCAGCTCCATGTCTTTCACCATCTTTGTTGCATTTTGGTCATCACTTGGTTTTACAGCAATCTTTGAGAGCTGAGGTGACAATAGAATTTCCTAGCAAAAGCAGCAAGCAAATTGAGTCCCTTGAGTAAAAAACAATTTCACAGTACGGTGAGCAATGCAAATGCATAAGGATCTTAACAAAAACATTGGCTTTCTTTCTTCAACTGAACTACTGAAGATAGGAAAAACATAATTATGATCAACAAAAAGAATAAACTGCTATCATACTTCAACATGAACGGAGATGGGAAATAACATAGAACACGTAATGCATACCTCCTTCCAGAGCTTGTTTGATGGTAAGCAATCCTTGGCAAGCGACAAGGTTTGTTTCTCTAGAGCATTGACTTCAGTTTGCAATGCTCCTAACAGTGTGAAGTCACCATTCAGGTCAACCTTTAGCCTTCTGTTCTCAATCTCCACAGCATTTAGCTTGTCCTTCAGCTCATCCACATAAGAGTTCCTCCGAGTGATCTCCTCCATCAAAACCTCCTTCTGTACCATTTCGCTTATCTCAAAACTCTCACATGTTACCATGAGCTCAAGGACCTTCTCCTTGAAGAGAGCTGCGTTGGCAGTGGCCATTTGCATGTTGGCCAGCAATTTCATGATCTCTGCGTCACAAGACTTGACATCAATCACTGGCTGTTCTTTGCTCCTAAGCACTTGCACTTCACTCTGCAGCTTGTGGAGCTCCTCCCTTAACATTTCATTCGATTTCTCAAGACTATCATTGTCGACTTCTTTGCTTTGTTCCGTGTTCACCCCACTCTCTTGTTGGCTTTTCCTGCCAGATTTCAATAGCTTGGTATCTCTTCGCGTAGTACGCCTTCTTCCAGTGGCAATTTCTGCACTAGAGCCATTGCAGATGCCCATAGTTCTACTGAGCTCCTTCTCGAGATAGTTGTTCTCGAGTTGTAGGTCTCCAAGCTTCTTGTTCATCAGCCTGATTTCCTGATAAAGCTTGTTGCCTGCCGCATGGAGAGACCCAAAATCGCCATGCAAAGATTGCAACTGTGATGTCCTCTCATCATGAAGGCTTCTGAAAATGACACCAAGGATATCTGTCCTGACTGCTTCACCAAGGAGAGTACTGATATCATCTTCAAACGACTTCTCTTTATCCCTGGAGTCAAAAAGTTTGCCTGATAGTGAGGAGTTCTCTCCTATCAGCTTGATAATCTCAGCTTGCAGTGAATGTCGTGACTCTTGCAGCTCTGAGAGTTGTCGAACCAAGAACTTTGCCTCAGCTTTCAACTCATCCACTTTGCGGTTACGAGCCTCCATCTCCTTCCGTAAATCGCAGCTGATCTTTAGGAGGTCATGCCTTTCAGTCTGCAGCAGCAGCAGCTCCTCACTCTTCGCTTGCCATTCTTGCCTCAGAACACTCCTTTCCGACCTTAGATCAGCCACCTCTCGTCCAAAGTGCTCCAGAAGCGTAACAACAAGCGACTTCTCGAGAATTTGGTTCTGCTTCACGTCCTGAGCATCAGAAATTGTATTCAGCAGGCACTTGATCTCATGCAAGATGAGCTGCACAACTATGTCAAGCTTCATTAGATCCAACGTTCCATACTTCTCATCCAAATGTAGTACTTCCATCACAGAATCAATCCCTTCAGTTAGCTTCCGGTTGTTTTGTGACAAGAAGGTCAATTTGTCCTCCTGAACCTTGCATACCTCTTGTTGCTTCTGCAGTTGTCCTGAGACATCAGAATTTGCTTCTGCCATGTCACCTAAGCACCTCTGCAAGACAAAACACTCAATCTGAGCTTCAACAATCTTGTTCTTCTCCTCTTGAAGTTGGTTCTCACTACGCCGTCCTTCTTCTAGCAGTAGGCCTATCTGCTTCTGGATAGCACTGAGCTGAGTCTTGCCTGAGTGGGTGAGTTCTTTGTGCTCCTCTCTCTCAAGCCTTAACATCTCCTGTAGCTTGATCACTTCATTGAGTGCCTTGTTTTTGTCCTGCTGAAGATCCAAATGCCGTCCTTCTAACTCCGCAAACTGGGTTTCCAAATTGAGTAGAGCACCATTGATGCTATCCACCTGAGACGACATTAAAGCATATAGGGATAAAGTTACATCATTGTAGCCTCTGATGAAAATTAACAGAAAGTATTTAAGATCTCAGGCACCATACCTCATGCACAAGAGTTCTCTTTTCAGATCGAAGTACAGAATTCTGATTGCGGAGTGCCTGTGAGGACTCTTCCAAGTATTTCAGCTTCCTTCTGAGGATTTCAAGCTCAGTATTATTGTCGGATAACAAATTTTCCATGAGCACATTCTTCTCCGATAGCTTCTCCATTGTATGAGAAATGCCCTCAATCCGTGCAATGAACATGGCTCGCTCAGACTGGTGGCCACTAATCTTGGAATTAAGGTGCTTGCATGATTCTTCCAGTGCAGCCTTCTTCACCCGCAATCCTTCAACCTCAGTGGTTGCAACTGACAAAGATCTCTCCAAATGAGCATTTCTCTCCAAAGTCCTCTCCAGCTGCATCAGATTCTCAACATACAGGGCTTTCACACCCTCGTGGTGCTTGATGATCTCTTTTAGCTCAACATTCCCATCCCTCACCTCTTGTGCAAGTGCTTGGAGTGATTCCACATTGAAATTCACCACTTGTATTTGGTCCTTGATCGAAAAATGTTTCCTCTCAGAGTCACCTCTGTCATCTTTGAGGTGTGAAAGCTCATGTTGAAGCACCTTCTTTTCCTCCACATGCCGAGACACCTCTTCCTCGAGTCGCCGCTGTGTATTCTTCAAGGAAATTATCTCATCCTGCAGACGAATTATCGCCGAGATGGAGGAGTGGTTTTGATAATCCAATTTCTGGTTCTCTTCTCGAATCTTCTCCAATTCTTTCTGAAGTCTAACTTCGCTGGTTTCAATGTCCTTAGACTTACTTGCCTCACCATGCTTTTCAAGAGCCAAAAGTTTTAGCTTCTCCTTTGCGTGTGCCAAATGCTTCTCCAATGATAGTCGTGCCATTTCCGCTTGCATGCTCTTGAGTTGCTCTTCATGTATAGATATGCTAAGCTTTTCCAACTCAATGTGCTTCTCATTTAACTCTTCATGCTTCTCTTTCGAGGCATGCTTCAGCTTATCTAGCTCCAAATGCAAATTCTGGTTAGCTCTCTCAAGCAGAAGGCATCGTTCCTCTGCGGTGCTCAAATTCTGCAGTCCATTTTGCATCTCCTCTTTCAGCCTCTTGAACTCCTCCTGAGTACGCAATATTTCAGACTTGAGGTTCTGTAATCGATCATTGGATTCTTGGCATTGTGAAAACGCAGCTTCCTTCTCCGCTTCTTGTTGTGCAAGGGCCTCCGTGAGGCAAAGAACTTCAGATTCAGCCCTGTCGCTCTTTTCTAACACTGACGAAATCTTCTTCTTGAGGTGTTGATTTTCCTGTGACAAGCTTGATATTTCTTTCTGCAGCTTCTCATGGTCCAGGTCATCTGCAATACTAGTACATTAGTTTAATCTGACTTCTGTTAGGATTTACAATCATGTATTTATTGAGGAAGTGAATTTGTACAACTTACCTTTAACACATTTTTTTGAATCACCAACATTGATGAATGAGAGGAAAAATGGTGTCATGTCAAGATTGCCAGTGTCAGTTTCTGTAGATGCAGTTTCAGCTGGCAGGTCATCATCCAAGTCTAACTGAAACTCATCAGGAAATGCTTCTGCCATTTTCCTATGGGCCTGTCGGAGTTCCCCAGCAGAGTGATCATATCTTTCAGCTAAACCTCGGTAAGCACGGTACAACTCCTCAAGCAAAGACATCAGCTCGGGACGCCTTCTGTAGTACATTTCTGCTCTTCTTGCAAATGAGTCAGCATCCTCATCGATGATCTTGATCATCAATTTGATTTTGCTGTCCATATCTGTGTAATCAGGCATTAACCAATACTAATTCAGCTCAGACTTCAGTAAATGTTACAAAAGGAGATATAGAGCACCAAATAACTTAAGTACATGATAACACCAAACGGTCCAAACATTTGCAGCTACTGACATGAAATTTGCTATTTCTTTGCATTGCTAACATATAGAGTATCAAATTAGATGTGCATTTACCTTGGCTACATTTACGTCCAAGATGCCTCTATGTCTAACTTGACACTATATTCTAAAAAAAAGGTGACATTATATCAAGCAGATGATGATCTCAAAAAATTGGGCCACTTCAGGTTACAAGAGTTTTATCTGTTCCAAATATTTCTCATGTTCACCATCATCTGAAAAGCAATAGCTAATGTGTGGTGCCCAAGTATTTTCAAGATTAAGATCCTAATCAATGGCATTCCTACGTAACAGACATTCATTACTTAATCATGTTCATGCCAAAACCACCATGCATAATAAGCAATGAAAACTATCGATCAAAGTATATTTCATATCAGGAACTTTGGTATTTTCAGGGCTCCATGACAGAAAGTTGCCCCCCCCCCCCCAAAACAGCACATAAATTGATCATAATGGGCACAAACAGTTAGAATAAGATATTAAAATAGGGACTCTTTTGTATTCCTTATCTGCCTTTTGAATTGGTTTATCTGTATATGGCATACATCCTTTGTACACCCTATATATATATTGCCCATTGGGTCTCTGAATACATACACATAATATTCATAACATGGTATCAGAACAAAGGTTAGGTTTAGGGTTTACTGTTGCGGCCGCCGCCTCTTAGCCTCTACCCGTTCTCCGCTGCCGCTGCCCCCGGGAGGACCGATCTTTGCTCCCGGGGGCGGCCTCTCGTCGTCGCCTACCCAGATCTCCCCACAGGCGGTGCTCCTTAGCTACGTGTCGAACGAGTCTGCCTCAGATCCGGCTTTGGGGCGTCGTCTCGGGCCGATGTCACCTGGCACTCCGGATCCGCGCTGCTACTCCAGATCGGACCGTCTACACCCGGGTGCTCTGCTCCGCCCAACCATTGCGCCTCCGCCCCCGGCTACCGCGCCAGATCGGGCTTGTCGCCTCCACCCTGGGCTACCGCACCAAATCGGGCTCGTTGTCTTCTGGATCGGGCTAGCTGCCTACAGACAGTTCTACCAGCCAACGTCCTCTGTCTGGCCGCCTCCTTCCTTGTGCACCACAAGATCTTTGGCTTGGCGCTTGGTGTCGGTGAAGAGGAGCCGCGTTGGTGCTTGCTGATGGTCTAGCTTAAAGCTAAGGAGTTTTGTTGGTGCTTGCTATTGTGTGTTGCTGAGAGCATCTACAACAATCCACCTTAGCTGTTACTAAGAGGTTGCCACATCAGCTTTTAGATAATGTGGAGGAGAGAAGATGAGGAGAGAAGGTGAAGTTATTTCTACATGAAGAAACTATCAGATTGTTAATACCAAGACATAAGAAACAACAAAAACTCTATTGGAGGCTTAGTTGTTACCTAAACACTCATTTTGTGGGTCCCACTGCCTATCAACAAAAATCTACCGGATCTTGTGCAGCCCATCTTCTTGGCTTCCCCCGCAGATGATATGATAAATGAGCCAAAACATATAAGCCACAAAGTTGTACCCCATTGTTGATCATCAAGAATCATGCAACTTGTAGCAATTAAAGTCTTAGATACAAGCTTAAGAAACAATCCATTGGAATGCTTGTTTCTTTTTATTAGATTGAGTACTCTCTCTTCTTAGTAACAAGCTAAGAAACAAACTATTGTAGATGCTCTGAGGACAGAGCTGGGGGAGACTATTGCTCAGTGCGTTCTTTGCCTGATTGCCTCAGAAGTGCTTTGCCTTTGCCGCCTGTGCGTGTGTGTGCTGCTCTCCCTGGATGTTGGTCTGTTGCTGTTATCCGCTGCCCCAAGCTTTTAAGGTCGTCACGCTTCTTTCGCACTGCGCCTCCGTTGTGCTTCTTGTGCATTGCGCCGCGCTTCTTCCGTATTGCGCCTCCGTTGCGTTTCTTGTGTATTGCGCCGCGTTTATTCCGCACTGTGCCTCCGTTGCGCTTCTTGTGCACTGCGCCGCCGCCGTCTTAGGCTACGATCTGATCTGCACCGCTATGCTTCTATCTATTCCTATTCAGCTTGATTTGACAGCTTTCTCTACATTTGTTGGTTTTATCATCTTCTTTGTCGTGTTGCCGCGGTCGACTTTGCTCCCGCACCTTGTGCTTTATGGACTGTCGCACGACACCGGATGGGAGGAGATCTTTTGATACTCGACATATTTTCTAAGAGCTACATGCTATGACGATATTATGAAGACTCGGATTTTGGATTTTCTCCAGATCTAGGTTGCATCAACATGGCATGCAACACTGGTATGAAACTTGAATAAAATGTAATCTAATAGTTTCTGAAAATGTTTAAAAACTTAACAACTATATATATGAAAAAAATGAGAATTATATTATTTTCAATGTATATCTACAATAACAAACAGTTTATAATGTTTGCTTTTACGTGAGTTTTTATCTAGTGTATTTTTACTTAAGGTCTAGAAACTTAATGGCACTGGTGTGACCAATATTATACCAAATTGTTAGTGCCTCAGAAATCGTAGTAATGCTGTGCCTACATGAACATTGATAATGCAACCTGGTATAGCTATGTTACATGTGAGAGAAGCATCACGGTGGGTGGTCATCAGACACATCGGTGATGGAACAAAATGAATGTCATGTGATAAAATTGCTATGTGGTAAAATTTGTAATGCTCCCTACCTGAAATTCATTTTAACCATACGTCCATAACTGCTAAACTAATTCAGGTTGATGATTACTTTAATTTAACTTTTTTCCAAGGTAAATATAATTCCACAAGCTAATCCAACACGGCACGGCAATATGTAAATCGCAACAAAAGGACTGTCCATTTGGGTAGGTTGCTAACTTATATGTCTGTATTGAACTTGTTCATCTGCTTTTCCTCAATAAATATGAGGACTTTCCACAAGAGACATGAGGGGATGGGTCGTTTTCATATAACATTATGACAGGCAGGGCTTACAACTACATCTGTACTTTATCATTAAAGCCTCACCTTCACATTTACATCTGAAAACACATTACACACTGCCTAGGTAACTGTACAATGGTAAGGCAAGAAACATCTTGGATTCAACACATCCATGCCAACCAATGCAATAGACAGTGTGGATACTTTCGTGATTTCACAACACAATTAATGTTAATATTAATTATGGTTGCATGTTGCTATTTTTGCCAAAGAATAGCTATGGAAACGTTAACAAATAACCATAGTGATGAAATGAAGTTTAGGGCCTGTTTGGATGTGGCAGTATTTGAAAACCACAGTTTTCGAAATACCAGGCATGAAATACCGCAGTTTTTTTACAGTTCTGAGAAAAACCGTGACGTGTTTGGTAATTGCAGTCTAAATACGGTATTTTGTTTTTTAAAAATAGCTCTCTTAGGCTAACTAATTGTTATTACGGAAATTTATCAAAGTTATATACATAAGTTGTAAGTAGTTGATCTTTGGGTGTACATTTTTATTGAACGTATACAAGGTCACATGAAAGCTATAACTGCAACATCATGTCTCAGAAAGCTTAGAGGTCATGTTCTTCAACAAACAGATATTTCTATTCTTTCGGGCTAACAAAAAGTATTAATTAGATGCAGATCGACATGCTCAAGAAGAATTTACGTATCACTCTAGAGGTATACAAGAGATTGACATGGAGCGCTGCACGAGAGTAACTCGAGACATGCATGGCTCGGTTTAGAAAAAAAGAGGTGGAGAGTAGATTTTTTAAAATACCATGGTATTAGACATACTACGGTTTACAAAACTATAGCTTTTGTTGTATCCAAACACCTCAAAGTTTTTTATACAGTAGTTTATTCGAAAGCCAATTCTTCGAAAACTCCAAAAATACTGTGTCTGTATCCAAACAGGCCCTTACCTGTGAGATTTTCTTGGAGCCATTTTGAGTTCTTCGGACTTATATGACTGTCCCACCACCACGAGTACTTGCGCATCGGGTTGTTTGGCGACATCGTCGCCATCAAAGCCAAACAGGACACAGAATGGCACTCCTTGGCTTCTTAGAACTTTTTTAACTTCAAAGCCAATGCAGTCGATCAAAGCATTAGAAATCAGCCTACATGAAAATCTAATACCGGCAAACTACCTGCATAACATTAGAAACTTCGAAAATTAGCACGTTATGCAGAAATATTCTTTGTCGCCGGGCACTAGGTGCTAGAAATGAAAATGATACAAAACAGCAAATCAGATGATCATGTCAAGTTCTACTTCCCACTCTCTTTTTTCAGACCACCCTTTAAAACCAAGCAAGTTTTATAGATCAAGGCCGCAATAGGAGACACTTATAGCAGTACACAACGGTCAAAGATTAAGATTAGCTAAACGTTAATGCAATAAATTATTTCCAAAACTCAGTGCCCCAACCTGAAACGGTCTGCTTGTTGTCTTTCTGTAATTAAAAGAAAATAGTTTCTCTCTTTTTTAAAGATTATGGCGTTAAGGTTTGAGAGGAAGCCATGACGAATCAGAAGCAATAACAACCGGACCACCCCAATCTGCAGAAGATTCCTCCAAGATCAGCAAATGTGCCAAGATTATGCAGCCCCAATTTCAGTGGAGACTGAACTCCAAAGCAAGCATCTCACATATACTGGCTTGTTCATCAAAGCAGTGCCCAAAGAAAAAGATTAAGAAAGCAAGGGATATAAAATTTATCATAACACTGCAAAAAAAAGGGGTGAAACAGAAATGAACAAATACTTGAAGAAAGAAGAGGAATCTGAAGCCTAACCTCAAGAATGGTGGAGGAAAAAACAAAGAAAAATCCTTAAAAAATGGAGGCTACCTCCATAACTCGGTATGGAGCATCAAACAATGGAAGAATGGTAGAGAAAAAGAAAAGGAGAGCAGTGGGGTGAAAACCCAATCACCACAATAAAGATATAGCCAACAAACCCAGGCGGCCAGGCCCCAAATCACCAAAAGAAAAGAGAAATGCAGCAAGAAATCCAAACCTGCAGCAAGAGGGAAATCACAGCATTTCATGAACTGGATACTGATCAAAACAGATAGAGGCAGACATCACACAGGCGGCACAAAAAAGACAATCTTTAGGATGAATGAACCCGGAATCATACCAAGCAGCAGCGCCATTTGCTGCCATTAAGGAGGAGAGCGTGATGGTAAGAACCATCAAAGGAAAGAATAAATCACACATGATATTTCCTAAAGTGGATTTATTAGGACCCATCCATGCAGCAAAAATGGGTGAAATGGGGTCCAGAAATTACCAAGAAAAGGGAGAAATCGTCGCATTTCCTAAAGGCGCGGAAAGCAAAATCTTGGGATCACAAGGAGGGCACAAAGAGAAGCATTTTGCCTGAAGCAAGCAGTGACCCAAACCAAAACCGCAGTTTTTTTGCAGGAAAAGAAGGGCCATTGCCATATAAATACTACCAAAGAGATTATTTTGGAAGAGATCATTTAGAAGGCAAATCAAATGACCACGAGAAACCCAAGATGGGCGCAAGCACATTTCACAAACACCACTGCCTAAATTACGCAATGCCCGAATCAAAGAAGTCTTCATACCTTCAAGAGATGATGAGAAAGGGAGGATCTCGGGGTGGATCTTTCCTCCCTGAGTGCAGCTGCAAACCCAAGAAAGAGATCCAGCTGCTCCCCATCCCACCACCCCCCTAGGCCATCATTCTCATCAACACATTAACACCATCCAGGAGAATTTTTTGCAGCACAGCAAGACTAAGTGGAGTGTGTGTGTGTGTGTGTGTGTGTGTGTAAACTTGGAGCGCTCTCCTGGCAGAGCAAATGCAATCATGGAGTACCAGAGGGAACAGCAGTGTAGAGGAGAAGGAAAGGGAGAAGTGATGAGGATATTAATTGTTTATTTATTTCTATTTTTTATATATAAAAAAGTAAGGACAAAGATTAAGGCAGATGAGTTATTTGCAATAGCAGAAACAGGGTGTGTATGTAATGCGAGGGAGCCAGGCAGGAATATTTTGCTTTATTACTTTTACCTCTTTACTTATCTCTATGGAAAAATCAAGGACAAAGAGTAATGGTGCAACAGTAAAAAAAAGGGGGAATATTTTCTTTTGCAGAAGTAGTTTGAAGTATCTGTGGGGCTAGGCCAGATAAATTACTTTGTTACTGTAATTTGTTTACCGCTGTGGTTAATTTGCAAGAATAGTATGAGCATCTGTTGTGGTTTCTGAACTTTGGCAATTAAACTCTTCAATTTATTCTTTTGGAGGAGATAAGGAGGAAACGGTAGACGCAGGCAGCTTAATCGTGCGCATTTAGGGGATGCACAACCAGATTGTCAGATATTTTTGGGCACCTCATTCGTTTATTCATGTGTACCATGTTCTAATCTCTCAACTAGTTATTTTCTATAAAAAAAAATAATTATTTTCTGAGATGTCTAAACTAATTATTATGAACCTGCTGGGTCCCAAGAACAGCTTAATAGATCATTTCTGTGAGAATATGATTCAATGTTTCAAGGTTATAGATGCACTTTGGGAGATGGCTTAATTTCTCTAATTACGAAGCCTTGTAACTTGTAACTTTGGTTTCTCAGTCTAAAAAACATAGATGTACTTTAGAGGATTTCGGTTTCTCAAAAATAATCCTAGAAAAATATAGATTTATTTCTCTTTGTAATCACGTTTTTTTTTTCTTTTTCTAAATCCAAATTAGACACGCGGTTCTCCTACCTATTCTTGGAACAAAAATATGAATCTGTGGTCATTGTAGTTTATACACATAGACATTCACATGGATTGCATTATGACTAGATGTCATCTGGTAATAAGGAGTTACTCCATTCACTCCACAAAAATAAGTGTTTTGGACATCAATACGGTCTTTAAAATATAACTTTGACCACCAATTACTATTGTAATAGGTTTGTAAAACCCAATAAAATTATAATATTATGAAAGTATTTTTCGAGACAAATCTCCACATATGATTTTATAAATCTAGTCTAAATATTTAAAAAAGATCGATAATCAAAGTTTTTAAAGTTTGACTGCATGCATTACGAAATGACTTGCTTTTTTAACGGGAGGGAGAGTATCTATACCCTGTAGTTAGTGTGTTGGGGAGAGAGATTGTGTACCTAACCACCAATCCTAATCATTCTGTAGAGCAGCATTTGTTTAAGCATGAACAGTGGAGGCTGGAATGAGAGCTAGCCAGGAAGGAGGTAGAAGAGGTATCAACATATTGAATAATGAAGTAAACAAGCACACTAGTTAGTTATATATTGCAGATTTCCAGAACATTGGTCTTGCTGTCTTTTGTCTTCTTTTCTGCTCACTTGCCAACACAGTTGATGGTTGTTGTCCTGTCCACCTTTAGATTATTTTTCTCTTCTGGGGAGAGCCACCTTCTATTCTAGACTCCCTCAGACTCCTACCACATTGCTAATATTGTAGCTGAGCAAAGCATCAATTATCTAATGCCCACCCAGTGATCAGTAAATATTATCAAGTGATAAGCTAACCTAATTACTACCATATTAGCCTATTGCTGTATTAATTTTGGTTTCTTTGGACTTATTCCTACTACTCATCTATCAAGATCTCTATAAACAATACTATCATTACTCCTAGCATCAAGATTACATGTCTGTATATGTGCATTCGGACGGCTAAAGTGTGTATCTACGCAGAGAGAGGTCGTGATTTTGATTTACAGTGTGTCAAGCGGAAGTGTATGGGTGTGTATTGTACAAGATAATGTGTGTTGCTAGGGGCAGAGCCAACGTCCCTATTACCCGGGCAAGTGCCCGGGCTTCGTGGCTCCGCCCCAGGAGGCAGCACCGGCGGCGGCTCCACACTCCCATGGGCTGGAGGTCTCGGTGCAGGAGCTTGCCTAGGCTTCACATTTCCGTTGGCTCCGCCACTGTGTGTTGCTAACCAATGAATCAGTTACCACTAAAAAAACATAACATTGCCTGATTTGGCTCTTACAGATCCCCAAGAAATGACAGTTTCCTGCAGACGATAATTTGCCTGACCAAGATTATTTCAGTGCAATTATCATTTACTCCTACTGCAAGTCCTGGACATGTACGAGTGAACTATGATTTGACGTTGGTTTAGGTTCGATCAACTATCCAACTTTATCAGTTTTTACTGAAGTGACAGTACGCACAAACTTTAATGTCAGAGACCGACCAGCTGGAGTATCCTTCTTATTTATTGGTCGTAACTTTCGTTGCGACTAACAATCGTATGCATCTGCTCTCAACGAGAGATCCTGCGGTGCACGGAAACAGAACTGATCTAACCGTCCGAACAAAAAGTAAAGACAAAACCATTTGCTACAGCATTTACTGTTATAAATATTGTATATATATTCAAAAGGGTCCAATAGACAATATATATAGAGATTACAAGAGGGTAAGCCATATACAGATAAGGAATACAAAAGAATTCATATTTTTTAACACCCCCCTTAAATTCATAATGGATCATACACACCAAGTTTGAAGAGAAAATACAAATATTATACCCTAGTCTGTGGCTTCGTAAAGAAGTCAGCAACCTGTAACTCTGATAGCCACAAACTATAAAGCAAGTACTCCCTTTTGCACCTGTGAGCGAGTGTATAAAGCATCCACACCAATGTGCTTGATGAGCTCATGTTTCACTGGGTCCTGGGCAATACTGATAGCACCTGTACTGTCAGACAAAAGAGTCGTAGGTCCCATCACATGCACTCCAAAATATGCAAATAACCATCTCAATCAAGTAACCTCTGTTGTCACTGCTGCCATAGCTCTCAACCTCTGCACTCAAACGGGGAACTACAGCCTGCTTTTTTATCTTTCAGGCAATTAGGGAGCAGACAACAAAAACACAGTAAGCAGAAAGAGAACGACAATCAGAAA
The DNA here is from genome assembly GCA_036346405.1 of Phyllostachys edulis. Lineage (NCBI taxonomy): Eukaryota > Viridiplantae > Streptophyta > Magnoliopsida > Poales > Poaceae > Phyllostachys > Phyllostachys edulis. Next base: position 40,252,502 of record CM070568.1, read on the forward strand.
GATCACTAGCCCAGATCGCATCAGAGTACATTTGAAGCTGTAGTGAGGTGGAGCTAGGGAAAAACAAACGACGAGAGATAGTCCCACACAAGTAGTGAATAACACGAAGAATGTGATTGTGGTGAAGATAGGTAGGACGAGCCATGAACTGACTCAAGATATGAACATCATAAGCAATATCAGGACGAGTGCTCACAAGGTACACCAAACTCCCAACAAGATGACGATATCGAGTATGATCCTCAAGAAGATCACCATCAGTGGCATGAAGCTGGAGGAATAACTCTATGAGAGTATCAGCAGTGCGAGTGTCAGTCAAACCAGACCAGTCAAGAAGATTCTGGACATACTTCTGCTGGGAAAGGTAGAAGTCCTCAGGCATGGAAGAGACTTCAATTCCAAAGAAGTACATAAGAGAACCAAGATCAGACATCAAAAACTGCTCGCTGAGATGCTTCTTCACATACATAATGAATGAGGAATCATCACCAGTGATGAGCATATCATCACCATACAGAAGAAGCAATGCCCTACCCCGAGATGAGATATGGACAAAAAGAGTAGGATTGTGGAAAATGGTAGTGAAACCGATAGCAGTAATCACTGAGGTAAAACGCGCAAACCAGACACGAAGAGTCTGTTTGAGGCCATAAAGAGCACGACGAAGACGACAAACGTGCCCATCGGGAACAGAATACCCAGGTGGTGGCTGCATGTAGACTTCCTCATGCAAAACACTATTAAGAAAAGCATTCTTAACATCCAGCTGAGAGATAGACCACCGGCAAACAGAAGTAACCGCAACAATAGTGCGAATAGTGGTCATATGGGCAACAGGGGCAAAAGTCTCATCGTAGCCACGACCGTACTTTTGCTGAAAACCACGAGCCACAAGGTGAGCCTTGTAGCGCTCGATGGTACCATCAGACCGAGTCTTAATCTTGTACACCCGCCTGCACGTGATCGAACGAGCATGCACAGGTGTCGATACAATATCCCAAGTCTTCGTATGTCGAAGAGCATCAAGCTCTTCTGCCATAGCGAGCCGCCACTCAGAATGAGGAGTAGCTTCACGATAAAAACTAGGCTTAGTGACAGAGAGAGCATGAGCTATCGGAGCAAATCCAAGACGATCAGGAGGTCGAAGGGATGTCCAGTCACGAAGCACGTAACGAGGAGCATCATATTTGGTTGTCGGCAAGATACCAGGAGAGGAGGCTGGTGAAGGACGAGGAAGTCTGGAGTAGTGAATACTAGAGAAATGAGACGGTGGTGCTGCAGGAACAAGAGGCAGTGCTGCAGGAGGCAGCACTAGAGGCAGAGGTACAAAAAGAACCACTGGAGACAAACCAGAGGAAGACTGTGATAGTGGAGAAATGGATAAAGAGTCAGAAAGAGACAACCATGAAATCGACTCAACGGTGGAAACAGGAGAAGGAGCCGAATCTCGATAGAAGAAAGGTAGAGATTCGTCAAACACAATGTCTCGTGAAATCTTGATCCGTCGAGTAAAAGGATCATAGTAACGATAGCCCTCATGCTCAGAACTATAACCAAGAAACACACACTCAACTGACTAGGCCGAGAGTTTAGTGCGCTCATGAGGCTACAACAAAACAAAACAAGTACAACAAAAAACACGAAGGTGAGTGTACTGGGGGGGGGCTCGAGAGTAGAGATGCTTTATCGGACTGACACCCTTAAGAGCAGTGGAAAGTTGCATATTGATGAGTTATGCACCAGAGAAACGACCTCATTTCGAGCGTAATCGGTGGAACGTGAGAGGCAAGGAGAAGAGTGCGGGCAGTCTCAATTAGATAACAATGTTTGTGCTCAGCAACCCCATTCTAAGCATGGACACTGGGACAAGAAAACTGGTAAATAGTGCCCTGCTCAGAAAGAAAATGTCTAAAAGTGTCAGAACAGTACCCGTCTGCAGAATCACAGCGAAAAGTACATATGGAAAAATTAAACTGAGTGCGAACCATCGTTGCAAAGCTACGATAGATCACAAGAAACTGACCACGATTAGACACAAGGAAAGTCCATGTAAAACAGGAATAATCATTAATGAAGATCACATAAAATTTATGCCCGGCTTTAGTGATAATAGGCGCAGGTCTCCATACATCTGAATGAACTAAGTCAAAAGGACGAGGAGACAAGAACTCACTAGAATGATAAGAAACTTGTAGCTATTTGCCTAGCTTATAACCCAGACAAAACATGGTCATGTCAACAGTAACACGTCTAAGAACACCTTCACGAACTAATGAAGAAAGACGAGACCCACACAAGTGACCTAAACGGTGATGCCACTACGCAAAAAACTCCAGAGGTGGTGGCAGTAGTAGTGGTGGAAGTATACGTAGAGGTGACAGGAGCAATTGAAGTGGGCGGAAGGTGGAGGCGATCAAAGATGTAGAGACCCTGACGATCCCTACGGCATTGGCTAGTCCCAAGTACCATCTCTGTCCGTCGATCCTGGATAAAACAGGTGTGAGAATCAAAACCAACCCTACAGCCAAGATTGGTGAGCTGACCCACCGAGAGAAGCTGCATGGTAAGCTAGGGAACATGAGAAACAACTGAAACATAAAAATCAGTGGACAAAAGAGTGCCCTAACAGCTGACAGACAGAGGAATACCGTTAGTTGTCTGAACAAAGATAAGAAAAACAGAAGGTCCTACTGAAGTGAGAGATGTGGAGTCCGATGTCATGTAGAAAGATACACCAAAATCCAGAACTCAAGAAGTACCTGGAGGAGACGTCTGAGCTAGACCGACATAATCTGTTGAGTGTGAGAGAGCTGTTGAAGTAGAGCCTGACAGAAATGCTAAATAGAGTCACACAGCTAAGAAGGCCCTAACGTGCTGTTCTATCCTCCCGTCGAGGAGTTTGGGCCTCCTTGCCCCCTTTGATCGTCCACCTCCACGTGCCTTGTTCTATTTTTTTTGCACCATACAACGCTGGTAGTCGTGCCTAAAGTTCTTGCAATAATTACACTAAACCCCAGTTGGTGCAAAAACAGGAGCGGGAATAGACACCTAAAGAGAGACTGTAGTCGAAGTAGAAACCATCGGTGTAGGCGAAGAAGAAGGGGTAGCAAGCATAGTCGAAACAAATTGTGCTGCAAACCCGCGGTAAAGCTCCTCAACACGAAGCGTTGAAAGAGCCTCATTAACTCATTGAAAGAGCGGCTCAGTAGTTGAGCCCTGACAGGCTCAAACTCTGGGCAAAGATGGCAGATGAAGTCATAAAGGCGAAGGCGATCATGATCCGTCTTCTGCACTGTATGACACTCCTGGCATAGCGGAGAAGCCAGCTCGCCCAGCTAGCGCTAGAGACTGGCCAGGGCTCGGAAGAAGTCGTCGACGGAGGAGTCCTCCTAGCGAAGCGTCTTCAACTCACGCTGAAGCAAAAAAATACTGAGCATCACTGCTCCGCTAGTATCGCTCACGCAAGTACTCCCAAATCTGACGAGTGGCAAGCAGACCAACAATGTCTAGCTGGATGGAGTCATCAACGCTGACCACCAGGATGGTTCGAACACGGGCCTCATCAGCACACCAGCGTTCAAAAGTGTCTATAGCATACTGAAAGGCCTCATCAGCTGTGTCAGCAGTGATGACGGCCTCTGCCGTCTCATCGTCTATGGGAGGTGCAGAAGTAGGCTGTCTAGAAGGAGGCTGAATCGGGGATGGCAGACATGGTCGAGCACCAGTGACATGTCCCAGAGGCGGAGACCACCGAGCGTGATCTCCATGAGTGAAGACCATAACCAGTAGTTCGTCACATGAAGCTTTGTTCCCGAGAATGAGATCGATGCGGCGACCAAAGCAACGAAGTCTAAAAAGTGGCGCTCGACGACGCGACGGTTAGAGCGACGTTTCTTCTTTTTTTGGAAACCGACAGTTTTAAAAAAGGAAATTGAACGTGATGAGTCCTGCTGGGTGGCCAGGGACGATCCAATCGCGAGGAGTGGTGGCTCTGGCAAGCACGGGCGAAGGCCCGATTATGAGGGATGGCGGCACGCGACGGACTTCGGGAAGAATTGTGGTCGAGGTGGAGGCCGCGGCGAATCCAGTGGTGGTTTGCGGCGGCGGCTTGGCGGCGGCGAGGCAAGAACCGGGCGGGTGACGGCGACCGGCAGCGGTGTCATCGGCCAGCGGCGGCCGATCGTCGGCGACGACTTCAGCCGGTTGCGGCGCCGGCCGGAGGCAGCGATCAAGCGGCGACGGTGATCACCGAGTGGCGGCGTCCTCACGGCGGCAGGGGCAGCAGCGTCCTCGCGGTGACGCGTTCTGTGCGTGAGGCGGCTTCGGGAGCGACTTCGGGCGCGGCGGCGACGACGTGATGGCAGCAGAAGGAACTAGGTTAGTGCCCTACCTCTGATACCATGTTATGAATATTGTATGTATATTCAAGAGGGCCTAATGGGCAATATATATAGGGAGTACAACGGGGTATGCCATATACAGATAAAGATATCATATACAAACAAGGAATACAAAGAACTCCTATTCTAAAAAATTGTCAAATCGAACCCTGGCCGCATGCCTAGGTCTAACCGGGTTTACTCCCTGGGCTACAGGTCCAAACGGGCTGAACACAACTAAACCCACGGGCTACCGCATGCAAGCCAACAATAGCCTAAGTGGTATTGGATCTTCTCTCCCTAAAAGACTAGTCCAATGGGTGAGGTCTCCCTCACACTTATAAGTTGTGCTTTATTCCTTCCCACAACCAATATGAGACTATTCCCAACATTCTCTCCCTCACACATCGGTTGTGTACTTCTGCAACCATGAAGTCCAAGGAGATGTTAGACGCCTGGGCTCTGATACCAATCGATGTAGAATTTCCTCTGTTGTTGATGCAGTGCTTTTGCTACACTACTGCAGCAAAGCGCTATTCGCATACGAATGAACGCTCCTTACCGAAATTAAAGATCAAAAGGCTGATATGAATGATTTGGCCGTTGTGGCATTAAACGTCAATGAAATTAGCCATTTTGTCAAGACATATTTCCTCGGATTGTAAATGTAGATAGCTATATTTTTTTTATCTAAGACTCAGACAAATACCACTCACGCGGGTTCCAAGTTACCACTTCTACATTAAGTACAGATAACTTATATCCTAACCTACTAGAATTTAGAGATGTGTCGTACAATAATTCTTATTTTTCTACTTACTTTTGGAGGAGAACTATGTAGCACTATATAAAGCCATAAGGGGTAGTCATGGAGAACATAAGCCACAAATCAACTAATTCAAAGCAAGAGGGATTAGAGGCTAGGATATTATTTAGCACTAGATTTTTGTATAGAGCAATGATCCGATTATCCTAAAAGATTCAAGAGGGTTGTAAGAGAGCAACAATCACTTGTACTTTTTTGATGTTGTGCTTAAGGAATTTGCAGTCGACTTCGCCGAATCTTTCTCTCTTATCATGATTATTTCGTCTTTGTTATTAGTTTATCTTTACGAGATTCATCTACTTCGTTCTTGATATCGTGCATGCTCGTGTCGTATCTCATAACTCTGATCCGGTCTGGGGACTATTGTGCATAAGAAGGGGTATTATAGTAAAACAAATGGTTTCAGAGTCAAGGCTAGATTAATCTGATTTGCGAGAAGGTCAGCAAAACATCAGGTGGTATAAAATCAAGATCGATGTGGAATCAAGTGGAGAAATTTGACGGCTGATAAAATTTTGGCGTGTGACAATGTGTGGTGAAGGATTTCCTTGTCAAACAAGGGTTAATCGATGCTCTTGAAAGGGACAAACCGAAAAAGACGTCCATTGAAGAATGAAAGGTGAAGGAGCAGAAGATTGTCAGTACAATTTGTCTATGTCTCTCCGAGGAGGTTAAGTACTCGGTGAGTAAGAAAAATTCGCCGAAGAAATTATGAAGTGACTTAGAAGAATTGTATATGCCAAATACACTGACAAACCAATGGGTACTAAAGCGGCAACTGTTTAGGTTATGCTTGGAGGAAGGCATATGGTTCGTTGACCATCTCAATGTCTTCAATAAGTTTAACACACAACTGACTAGTGTGGATGAGGAAATTAAGGAGAACAACAAGGTTGTCATATTGGCGTCATCTCTACCACCATCACTGGAGCAATTGGTGATGAATATTCTCGTTGGGAAAATTACTTTCAACTTCAATGAGGTAGTGGCATATCTATTGGAGGTGAAGTCCTTGAAGAAGCCATCAGATTCTTCATCCTCGGGTGATCAAGCATTAACTGCCATATGTGTTGCAGGTAAAAGAAAAGGTCACAGAAAAAAGAAGGGCAAGAGCAAGGGCACACGTGTATGCTATCTATGTGACGAGGGAGATCATATGATAAAAGACTGTCCAAGTTTGAAGCAAATGAGGAGTGCATGCTCAGTGACGGTGGCTAAAGATGATTCGGACATACTAGTCATCAGTCAATCAGTTACTTCTCATAGATAGATATTAGATTCAGGTTGTTACTTGCATATATATTCGGTGAGGGAGATGTCGGACGAATGATCTCTACACCCGGTGCATGGACTGTTCACTTAGCGCATTGCAAGGAGTATGCAATTACTGGGGTGGGAATGGTTATATTGGAGATGTATAATGGAACACATCGTACATTGACGGGAGTTCGGTATGTTCCTGTCTTAAAAAAGAATCTAATATCTGTGAGGTCGCTTGAACTCGAAGGTTATGAAGTATCACTTCGAGGTGGAGTCATACGAGTTACTTGCAAAGGAAAGGTAATCATGAAAAGTATAAGAGCAATGGAGGATACCGGTTGATGGGTAATGACTAGGGAAGAGTAACCAATGGGGTGTCTAATAAAAATCTTGATCAGGAGAAGAAAACTGTCGTCAACGGTAGGTACTCAGATCTCATCTGTAGTTATGTGTGGAACTGCAAAGATGTTTGTAAAACCAAGGAGGAGCACAGGCGAAAATGCGAGCGGTTGGAAGAAGGAAGATGTGGTGGAACCAACCACGTGGTACCGATGAGCAGGTGGAGCTCGGAAGCGGTACAAACCTATGGCACGAAGGGCTATAGAAATAGGAGATGTGGTTAACCAAACTACACAACAAATGAGTTCTCAGGTGGAGGGTCCGCTAGCCTGGACATCGACACGTACATTACGGTGATGTGTATAGGCCCCTGTGGTGGGGACACTCCCAAAGGTGGGAGAAAAAAGAAAAGGAATTGGAAAAACAAAAATAATAGAGCTGACTTGGTGCGAATTCTTGGAGGAGCACGGTGATTTCAAAGGATAGGAGTTAGGGTGAAGATTGTTGAGTATGTATGATTCATATCTTAGCCTAATAGGACTTGAAGATGTGTTCTACAAGGATTCCTATCATAATCCTATTAACATTAGGATTCCTACTTACCTTTTAAGGAAAACTATAGAGCACTGTATAGAGCCATGAGATGTGGTCATGTTACAAATCATGAAAATATGTATTATTTAATCTATATTTTTTATGTTTATTATGTCGTTACAAATCACAAAAATTATGTATTATGAAAATATTTTGACAATCAATCAATAGTTTTAACTAGTTTCATATGTCCCATCTAAAAAGATTTCTAGGAAGACTTGATTACATTTGCAATCACACGGAGAGTGAATGTACTTTTTTTAAAATAAGGGAGAGTACATATACTAGTGCGGTTTAACACTCTTAATTAACCTAGCCCCTAGCCGCTTACGTACGTGTCACCGACAGATGATGAGCGTGTACCGCACATGACATGAATCATGATAGAGACACTATTATCGTATTCTTTTTCTGTGTGATTAATTGCTGGAATGGTACACATTGAGAGTTGTTGAATCATTTAAGAGCAAGAAGTTGCATTCAATTAATTTTGGCAGGATTGTTTAATCTTAAAGAAAAAGGTGTATTCCTTGCTGAGAATGAATCGTGTGCAATCCTCGCAAAAAAAAAAAGTACACGCAAATCCCCAAAGCATGAAAAAAAACGAGTAATTTAGTGTAAATTGCCCAATTGAGTCAACAAGCATATCATTGTGTACGAAAGGACGTCACAAGTTACTTATAGGATTAATTTTTTATTTGCTACTGGAAGTTGGCCGAGTCTCTAAAATATCATCGCGAAACTGTTTCTCTTTTTATTATCATCGGATCTCAAGTTTAATCCCATTTTTGCCACTCTCATCGGTCAACTATGAGTTGACTATCAAATTATGTACGAAAAAACTTATTTATCCTTCTTGTTTTTCGTCTCTCCTCTCTCTCTCCCCCATCTCTCTCTTCTCTCCTCACCGACGAGTGGCAGAGTTAATGGCGGTGCACCGAGGCCGACAGAGGCAAGGAAGACAAGGAACCCATTTGTGGTGGGCGGCGACGGTGCTCCGGTGGAGTAATGGTGAAGAGTATGAGAGCACAACATATTCCCGAGGATAGGGAACCCATTTGTGGCGACGCGCATAGACAGAGAGGACTACGGAGGCTGGAACCGATGGCGGATGCGGCCTGGGAGGAGGAGGTCGGGGCCGGTGGTGGCCGTCGGCAACGAGCAGGGGGAGGCGACGCGGGTCGGGCTAGGCAGTGGGAGACGGCGTGGGCAGGGGGAGGTGGCGCAAGTAGGGGAGGCGATGAGCAGAGGAGGAGATTGGGGCCGGTGGCGGCGAGGGTCAGGAGAGGCGGCGCGGCCACGGTGGAGGCGGAGGGGAGGGGTGAAGGCATAAAGAGGAAGAGCGAGGAGGAGGAAGAAAAAAAAAGGAAGAAGAAGAGTAAGATGGATATTTTGACAAGTTTTCATGGTTAACGACGACTTGATCTAACGAAGCTAACGGGAGTGGCAAAAACGGGATAAAAGTTGAGATCCAATAACAATGAAACGAGGAGCAGTTTCGTGATAGTATTTTAGAGATCCGGTTAACTTCTAGTAACAAATACTACCTCCTGTTTTAAATATCTGATGTCGTGTAATGCAAATTATAACTATCGAGCGTCATGCTTATCCGAACGGAGGGAGTAAGAAATTAATCCTTACTTCTAATAGAAAAGGTGTTCTTTAGTTTTGTTATGCATGGAACAGTACTTTCCATTACACCTGACTCAAAATTATGATAAACACACAATTATAAGGTTTTTCATCATGCATTTTTTTATATCTTAGGAACAAAAGCAAGGTACAGATTGCTTGCATTGGGGACTGTCGGCTTGGCTTTACCGAGAGCTAGCTATAGCTTTAGCGTTTATTCGGTGCACTGTCAAAGTCATGACATTTACCTCTCTGGAAAGCAACCTAATATTCTTTTTCATGAGGTCAGTATGTTTTACACCTGGTAAACTTTCATATATGTTTCTGAAAGAAAATAAAAATACCCCGCTTGATCAACGAGGCCAAGCATCTGTGACCCCAAAACCCCACCAGCAAGAACGCATCCTCGCCGACGATACACTCCAACGTATGGCTCAGCATGTTCGTGAGATGTACGCGATTTTGCAAAATTGTTCTGCCTTGAGCTCTAAATTAAACAGCATTGTAATTGCCCGTCCAAAATTCCAAATATATGAAGGAAAAAAAAACCTAGTTAATAGCAATTTCAACTAGCAATTAAATTGAGCTGTCCAAGTCCAAAGTGCAAGCATGACTGTGGAGTAGTACCAACAGTGCAATGTGCAAGTACAAGAGAGAAGATGAGTCAGACGTGTCCCCACATTGATATTAATACACTGAAAATGACCTCGTCGTCTTTTCTTTTCCTTTCTTTTTCTTTTCTCTTCGGAGGGGAAGAACATCCTCGTGCACTCGCTATCATTGGTGCATAGCTGTGATATGCATTAGTCCTGCTATGTTAAGTTTCAGTGGAACATTCATAGGCATGACAGGATTTTTATTTCTTTTTTAAGTGCACACCCCTGTAGCAACGCAGATGAACACTGTAGCAGCGGTAGCATGTGTGTGCTACAGTACTAGGGAAGCATACAAGAGACATAATAATTTGTTTATGATGTTCGATAAAGCCAACGTCATCAAGAGCCGAATCGCGACGGCTCCGTCCGTATGGAGAGTTTCTTTCTTTTCTTCTGATTAGGTTTACAAGAGATTGACGTTATATATTTATACCCGGATTATATGTTGGACTCGAACTCAACCCCTTCCTTTCACCTTGTTATATATGAGCCATGCACAACAAGGTACAATTGTGTTTTTAGTGTTCGACAAAAAAATGTATAGCGCTGGTATTGTAGCTATTGATATGAGTTGTCTCTGATTGGACGGTGGAGATGATTTCCTAATGCACATCATTGTAGATCCTTTGCATTGGGACCTTCAATGCAGAGGATCTATTTCTAAACCAATTGTTTCACTAGTAAATAGACTTTCCTTGCCTGGTATAATTCTATCATGCTTCACTCCTACACTTTATTTTTGCGATTACAAAGAAGACACGCACACACGCTCACACACACACACGAGTGTGCTTCTTTAGCACATGCCTAGACAGACGAAAGCCGGGAAAATCCACGACCTCACAAAATTCCCGTTGAAGCACACCCGCATGTGCGTAATAGACGGGCATTAGGATTTAAACTCTGGTGGATAGATTCGTACATCCATGAGTTCAGCCACTGAGAGGTGAGCCCCCACTCCTACGCTCCTTGAATTAATACTCCGTGATTTTTACCGTTCCTAAAACAAAAACTCTTCTTGAATTAATTATTTTTGCAGTCACAGGATGGCATACGACCCCGATACTTGCTATGTTTGTATGTGGCAGCAACTAACATACGTACATGGGGACGCTATAAATACGAAACATGAATGGCCCCTTACCTAGTCATATATATTACCAAAGTTACAAATCAATTGTTCGTTCGTTATTTAATTGCTCAGATGTGCAATATTTGTGCATTGCATGCATATACGCAGACACATGCAGATCGCCCTTCGGATTACGTGCGCGCGTTAGGCTCTGTTTGAGAATTTCGTATAAAACAGTTTAATTCCTATAGAAATCGGCAAATTGATGGATGACAGGTGACAGCCAGTGGGATTTGACATGCATGGATCAACCTACAATAACAATAGTACTATCCATGTCTCGCTGTAACACTACACGGTATAAGTGTATAACACAATTATACTGAGCGTCCAACTTACGGTCCGAGGGTATGTACAATGGTATAAACATCTGTTGTCTATAGTAATTCTCTATATCACATGTAGACAGCTCATACAATGGTACAGACGGCTGCTATCTTTTTAGTTGTCTTTATAGAACACACCATCTTTTAATACTTTTCTTGTTTCTTGTGCTATAGTCGGCTACAGGATTGTAGACAGCATCTTTATCTCTCTTCATTCTCTTTCATCCATGTCAGCAAAAATCCTACGTGACAATAACTATAGACGGCTGACATAAGCCCATTGTACATGCTCTGATCTTTCATCTTGCTTACTTTGTCTGAAAATAGATCTGTAATTGGCTTCGGAGGATAGCTAGGTACTTTTTGACTGGGCTCTGTCTCTTTATAAAGGAATGTTTGAGCTTTGCTACAGTTATCTAAATACTTTGGCTTATTTGGCATCTTTTTTGAATGAAATAGCAAATTTAGCCTCCTCATGTTTGAAATGACAAAATTGACACACTTACCACGTCTCCCGTGTGCCGAAGCTACCTGCCCCTCTCACCGTGCGTTGCAGCAAAACACGGTGATCAGCGAGTCATAATTCAGACCACTGTCGCTCTCAAGTTGCTGCCGGGGAGGTGGGTTCCGCGCACAAGAAACACGGTAGAGGTGTCACTTTTATCATTTTAGAAGATAAACTCTCGCTAGATTTGCTATTCAGTTTCAAAAGAGACCAAAAGAAAAAAAAACTCATAGTTATCCCCGCAACGGGTGGTGGCGTCGGCCCGCACGGCCGCACCCATGGCAGAGGAGGGCGGTGCGGCCTCGTGGAAGATGGACAACGCAGCCCACGGGTAAGGCGACAAGAGGAGGAGTGACGCTTCGCTGGCGCGTGGGCTGCAAGGCGCAGTAGCGATGGCGTCTGGGGGAGAGGCGAACGACATGGTTTCACGAGGGCGAAGGGCTTGCGAGGTGGGCAGCACAGGGGCTCCAGGACTTCGGACGAAGTGGCGGGATGTCGGCTTTGGGCAAAGTCTTTTGCCGGCGGTGATGTAGATGAGGGGCGCCGCTTTGCGTGGGCTGCGACTGCACGGGGACTGTCAGATCCTATGATTTCAGAAATCCAACCGGAAGTTCATTGGATAGGCTACAGAGGCAGCTCAAGAAGACAAGAACAAGCACTAGGGTTTCTACCAAAGTTAACTACGGAAGATACGAATATGCTATTCTTTCTTGCTTTTCATTACCAACTCTACTGGGTTATAAAGCCAGGGCACATAGTTCAGAATTACAAAGCTGTGAAAGTAAAACTGAGTTCATAAGCAAAACGACAACAAAATAACGAAAACAATAATTTCTATGACGTTCATTGGCCGTCGAATCCTTAGTCTAACTTCTGCCACCAATCTCAGCCTCTTCTTCCGGTTAAAACGAACTCGACGAAGCATTATGTTGTAGGATCAAGGATAACCGACTAGAGGGGGTGAATAGGAGGTTTTTAAACTTTTTAACAATTTAACAATTTAGCCAATTAATAACTTAGTCTAAACAAATTATACTTCTAGCTAAGCAAATCAATCACAATAAACAAGCTAGAAATATAAATGCGGAAAGTAAAGACTAGAGATAACCACAAAGACACGACGATGTTTTTCCTGTGGTATCAAGACTTGCTGGCCTTCACTAGTCCACGTTGAGGAAGCTTGACACCTCAAGCCGGCTTCACTTAATTAAGTCTTCCTCGATTCACTATGGTCGTTTTCTTCCTCCTCCCGAGATGGTGAACACCGAACCACTCACAAGATTGCACCGGCCTCTTCACAATCTTCTTTGAAGAGATCACCGTGCTCCACCACCAAACCGTCTAAGAGTGCGGCAACACTCCAAGAGTAATAGACCAATGGTCTTCACTTGACGACACTCAAGTGCAAATGGATCAACTAGGAGTATGAATGCACTTGAATGTATCTCAACAAGCTCACAATGAATGCACAAGAGTGTTTTTGAGTGTTGAGGAATGCAAAGGCTCTCAAGACTCTAGAAATGTTAAATGGGCACTAGCAGCCTGTACAAGAGCAGTTGGGGGTGGGTATTTATAGTCCCCATTAATACTATGACCGCTGGGGACGAAACCCCAACTTCTCGAGAGAAAATCTAATGACCGCAGTAACTGGGCAGACGATCAAGACTTCGATCGAAAGCATACCAACGGCTAGAACAGATGCTAAAAATGAACAAACTAGCCGTTAGACACCCTCATTGAACGACCGCAGTTAACGAAGCAGACGTCGATTTGGTCTTGGCCGCACTGCTTTCTACGAAAGCAGACGACCGCTTGTAGGGTTTCACGACGGTCAAGATTACAAGCGTTCTGGAATTTTTGTACCGCTATATAAAAAACGGAATGACCGCAGGCCGGTACGACCGTTCCCAAGCGTAGAACGTCCGATTTTCAGATTGAGTTTTTGAGCAGATTTACATTTGTTCTGTTTTTATTGAACCGCCTCACAAATTTCGGTACGACCGCACATCGGTACGACCGATTGTCACGAGCGGTACGACCGATTTCCATGAGAGATTCTGAGGCAAAAAGTATCGCTTCTGGTTTTCTTGAACCGCCAACTAAAATTCAGAATGACCGCCATGCGGTACGACCGTTCAAGGAGCTGGTTGTTCCGCTTGAGCACTTAGTCGGCTGTTCCCTTCAAAATACGGTACTACCGCCAAGTAAAGTCCGGTCATATCACATCAAGCTTTGCACGATCGCTAATTATAACTCAAGCAGACTACCGATTTTGGACAGAAGCACTTAATACTTTTCAAGTTCAATTTCAAGTTTAAATTCAAATGCATGCATGATCCTAAATTGATCCATATGGCACAAGAACATGCTATCAAGCTACTAGCCATGATCCCTCTTAATAGTACGGCATTTATCCTATAATCCAGTCTTCCAACCAAAACTCCTAAGACCGGTAAAATAGAAAAAGAGATCCTAGACTACTTGTACATTGTCTTTGAGCCAAAAGATCTTCGTGTAGTCCATTTGCATACCACTTTGCATCAACATGTTCACCAATGGGATTTAACCTTGTAAATACTCAATAAACACGTTAATCCCATATTCACATATTATCATTAATTACCAAAACAATTTTTAAGGGCCTAGATGCTTTCAATCTCCCCTTTTTTGGTAATTGATGACAACACTAATAATATGTGAGAAAGATTGGTTTGAATATACTATAATTGTATATTCTTTTGATGGCTTAACAATAAAACAATTCTTGCAATAAGCACAAATGAATGTAAGAGAATTATTTTCTTGTTAAGTCTAATTTAAAGAAAGCTCCCCCTAAACATGTGCATATTAAAGGGTAGAAAATATTGCAAGCACATGTAGAAATTTTGAGAGATTTTGGCGGAGTTTCTTTAGCATATTTGAACTTGAGGAAATGCAATAGTAAGATATGACAATAATTGAGATTGCATTTAAGATAATAACATGAACATAACAGCATCCAACAAGTTCAACATGATAAAAGACGCAGAATTAACCTATTACAAGCACATAGGTAGCACAAGAGTAGCACATATGTCGTAGGGGCGGCCCACCGGACCTCACGGCACAGGCGAACCCGAAGGGCCTGCGATGCTTCGAGGGGCCCCGCAGGGGATCACGACGAAGGGCCTCCGGATCTGCCCCAAGGCCCCCCCCCCGGAGGTGAACCCGGAGGCACCCCAGGGAGGTGTCCCGAAGGCCCTGGAGCGGCCCCGGGACCACGGAGGGGTCCCCGGGTCCCCCGGGAAGCATGAGCCGAGACACCCCGGAGGGCTACTGAGGGTCCGTCACCACCACCGAGGAACAATGAGGTAGACCGGGTCCACCACCCGGGTAGGCTAGGTCCAGGGAGGACCACCGTGCTCCCATACCTACTCCTAGGCTTGGAAACTCCCCTGCAGCCCCTACGTTCTGTGTACTTCACTAGGGGTACAAGTGTAATTCCCTGTACCAAGGTAGGAGGCTATAAGTAGCCCTCCTCCCTCACCGTGTAAAAGGCAATTTTTTCGGGTAATAAAAGTAAGGGCATTTCTAGCCGAGCTCCACATCCGAGACCCTTCGTCCCACTCTAACCAGCGAAGGGTCTCCCTTCCGCCATCGTTCGTCCATTTTATACCACTTACGGTTGGCGCCGTCCGGGGGGCTCGGACGAAAGTCATAAGACCCGAGGCAAGGATGGCCCTCGCATGTCAAGGCCCAAGGTCTCCACGGCCAAGCAGCCGCAGCCCACCACACCCAACACACCGAGGGCCAAGAGGAGCAGAACGTCCATGGCGGGCGGCCAAGACGCACCATGGGAGGAAGAGGCGAATAACTCCACCACGGGCGGGCGGCGGCGACACCCAACCCGCCAAGCACCTCCGCCTAATCCCCAACCTCCCGCCCGACCGCCGTGGGCTCCTGAGTAGCACAAAGAACTTACGAGGCCCTCCAACGGAACTCGCGACCTCCCATGAGTCGCCACCATGGCAGCCATGAGGTGGCTCGCCACGATCTGCCGAGGGCGGACCTTCCTAATGCCCAGCGGTCCCTGTGCAAATCTCCGATTCGGGGATCCTAATTCCCCATTGAGCGAGGACTTGAAGCAAGACGCCGCCCAAGGACTTCAAGATGCCCGAAGTCACCCTTTCAAGGCAAGATCGACCCGCAGAGTTCCTCCGAAGTTCACTTAAACGCCATAGAGACCGCGGGGACAACACCACGAAAGCAAAAAGCATCTCCTCGCTCTCAAGGGCGCCGCCTCACTTGGTTCTTCACCATCCCCCCCGGTTCGTGTACGCTTGGGAACAGTTGCGCGACCTTGTGCGCAACAACTTCCAAGGAAACTACGCCGAGCCAAGGACGCCAGACATCTGCTCGTCAGAAGCGGAGCCTCGGCGAATCCCTCCGCAGGCTTCTTCAGAGGTTCGCCGAGGTAAAATGCCAGTGAGAGGCGCACGAGACAACGGTGATCAACGCGGCAACTGCGGGCGCAGAAGGCCCGCCGGAGAGGTCGCCCGCAAGCCCATCTCCACCGTAGCGAGCTCTTTGACAAAATGGAAGAGTACGCATGAGCGAGGAGGATAGCTGCAGGAGGGTGGAGGTTGCAGCACTCCAACGCCTAAAAACCGGTCACGAGCCGTAACAAGCTACAAGCTCAGCCTAACTCTAAACAATAAGGTAACTACCGCCCAAAGGGTCGTGGAGTCTACCATGTGGACGCCACCCAAGACCAAGAAGGCACAAAAAATGGCGGCCGAAGAGGCGGCGGGCAGAGGTCATGACGACGTATGGGCGGCAGCCAGATGTTCAAGAACTGCAGGCGCGTAAAAGGTCACGCCATATCAGGACCTCCACGGAGAATGCTCGATACCACCGCGAATCGCCGCACTATTGCCATGAACGATTACATCAACCGCCACCCGCAACAAACAGAGGGCGAGGGCACTAGGGCTCCGGCGATCAACCGACGGCCCACGACAAGACCATTTAATCGAGGGAGCTCGCGACGAGCGCGCCACGGTCATCAACATGATAGCGGTGGATCCTCACTCGACCTAAAGTCCAAGAGGCAAGGCTGCGCCCACGCCCGACGAATCCACCACGTCGCTGGCAGATTCGCAAGACGGCCGCCTCAGACGCCGAGGTGCCCATCACCTCGCCCGAGGACGCCCAGCATCCACTTCGCACTAAGACCCTCGCTGCTTCCACTACCATTGCGGACTTCGAGGTCAAAGGCCCCGACGACGCGGAAGTTCCGCCGACCTTTTGTTCGGAGATGCCTTCGACAAGATGATGATCCCTGCGGACCGCCTGTCACCCCGCATACCCTCGAGGCCGGGGAAGACCTGACGGCGGCGCGAGGCAGATCGACCGTCAAGACCGACTTCGCTTCACAAGACGGAAATCATCACTTTTGACGTAGTCCACATGCCGTACCAGTACAACGCCATTCTGGGCCGGGCAACATTGAACGCCTTCGGCGCGGTCGCTCACCACAACTACATATGCCTCAAGATCCCCACTCAACAAGGTGTCATCACCGTGCGGGGCGACCAAGACCTCGTAAGGCAAACCGAAGTTGGCTATTGACCCTTCGCCGCCATGTACACACAAACACCGCCAAATGGCTGTCTCACGAACCCTCCGGCAAGTGGGCCCCAAAAGCCAGACCAGAGGGCCAATTGGAAAGGATAGCCCTGGAGGAGACGTCTCCGGAAAAAACTGTTGCCCTGGGCACGGACCTTCCTCCAAGTGAGCGCGACGCCATCCTTGGGGTCCTTCGGGGCAACTCCGATATCTTTGCATGGTGCCCGGAGGACATTCCAGCGCGGGTTCGAAACCATGGAGCACCGCCGCTTCGGAGCGACGCTTACGCCAAAAAGGGTTGCGATGACGCCAGAGCGGCTACAGGCCGCCAAGGCCGAAATAGCAAAACTCCTCAAGGCAGGGGTTGTCAGGGAGATCAAACATTCGGAGTGGCTAGCAAACCCGGTCTTGGTGCAAAAGAGCACGGGCAAATGGCGATGTTAAATCGACTTCACGCATCTTAACAAGGCCTCCCCCAAGGATGATTTCCCGCTACCCCGCATAGACCAGTTGGTGGACGCCACCTCCGGCTGTGAACTGATGAGCTTCCTCGACGCATACTCCGGGTACCATCAAATCTTCATGGCCAGGGACGACGAAGCGAAGACGGCCTTTATAACACCAATCGGGACTTTCTGCTTCCGCAGAATGCCCTTCGGCCTCAAGAACGCCGGGGCAACTTTCACACGACTCATCACCAAAGTGTCAAGTGAATAGCTTGGGCGTAACGTCGAAGCTTCACGCCAACGACATTGTCGTGAAAAGCAAGCTCGCTGTTCCCACGCGAGGACCTCTAGGAAACATTTGGCAACCTCAGAGGGAGGAATCAAGCTAAACCCGAAAAGTGTGCCTTCGGTCAAGGCCAAGTTACTAGGATTCCTCATATCCGAAAGAGGCATCAAGCCAACCCGAGAAAATCCGCCATCCAGAGATGGAGGCACCTTGCACCGCTGCGTGAAGTACTAACGGCTAACAGCCGCCTCATGCCTCACCGCTTTCTTGTCCTGGTTACCGAGCGGGCTCGCCTTCTTCAAAACCTTCATGGGCGGAGGCATTCGCCGACCGAGGCTCGCCAGAACGCTGTTCAGACCTCAAAGGGTACTTGAATCGGCCCGAGCTTAACAAGCCCAAGCCCTCAGCGCACTCCTCTTGTACCTCGCCGCCTCATGGCAGCCATCAGCCGTGCTCGACAAGAGGATGATGGCCAATGTACCGTGTACTACGCCTCAAGCACTCCAAGGAGCGAAGGTTCGATACACCGAGTTGGAAAAGCTCGCAGACGCCTTCTACTCATGGTCTCTCAAGAAGCTCGCCACTACTCGGGCGATCCCATCATCGTGCCAACATCCTACCTCGGGCGCCATGTTGCGCCAACAAGGATGCGACCGGCGCGATAAGCAAGTGGGCGCAGAATCGCACCTTCAACATTACCTTCGCGTCCCGCACGCAATCAAATCCCAATCCCTGGCGGACTTCGTCGCCGAATGGACCCCCCAAGCGGAAGACCACCTCGCGGAGCAACTAGACGCACCATGGACCATCTACACAGACGGATCGTGGTGCGCAGCAGGAGCAGGCGCAGCGGCCATATTGGTCGCCCCAGATGGACGAAGCATGTCGTATGCAGCACGCCTCGACTTCCCCACAACCAATAATGCCGCGGAATATGAGGTTTCATGCCGACTTCGCAGTTAAAGCCCTAAGCGCCAAGCGCCATAATCAAGAGCGACTCACTTCATGGCGGCCACTTTCGACAAGAGCTGTGACCGTGGACCCCAAATGGCACGATACCTAAAGATCACAGCCGAGCAGAAGAAGCCACTTCCTCAGATCACTGACAAGCAATCCCCTGGGGCAACAATGAAGCAGCCGATCGACTCGCCAAGGCGGCGAGCTCAGGAGACCGTCCCAAGGCTAAGTCTTCACGAGGTATCACAGACCCCTAAGATCGCCGAGGAACCTCACAGATCCCCGGAGGCACAAGGGGCTGAGCTCCAAACAGCCAACCTGGAGCCGGGGCAAGGCACCCCGCGTTCTGTCCTACTAGTCGACGAAGCAGACATGAAGCCGATCATCGCTACCTCCAGGGACGAGCCCAAGATCCTCCGCTAACGAAGACTCGTGCATCGCTCCCAAACTACCGTGATCATAAAGGCGACTTGTACAAGGGGGGTGTGTGCACCCCATTTCTCCGCTGCGTGTCGCACCAAGAAGGGAGGGACCTGCTGAAGCATATCCACGAGGGAGACTGGAGCGCACCAAGCCCCCCGGAGCATCGTCGCAAAAGCCTTTCGCCAAGGCTCAGATCGCCAACGCTCCCGGACGCCCAGACCTCGTTCGCATTGCTAAAGGTGCCATGGGCTAGCCACATTCCGAGGGCGCCAGACATTACTCCACCGCTACTACCCCGTCTGCCGCCTTCGCGATGGGGATCGACATCATAGGCCCTTCCGTACCGAAGGCAGCCTCGCTTCGCCTTTGTTGCCATCGAATACTTCTCCGGTGGGTGAAGGCGAGTTCGCCGCTAAAATCACGGCCATGGCCAAGCAGAGATTTGCATGGAGGAACATCGTCTGCAAGCACGGGTGCCACGGGACATCGCCACCGATAACGGCACCCGCTTTGACTTCTACGACCTTCAAGGCATTTTGTCGAGGCCTCGGATTACAATACGCCTCGCCTCAGAGGCCATCCCGAGGCCAACGGAGTGCGGAGCAGCCAACGGCAACCTCATCGCCGGCCTCAACAAACGCCTCGTCGGCCTGCCAAGGGGACTCTGGCCAGAAGAGCTGCAGAAGGCATTGTGGGCCCTCCGCACAACGCCTACTCGAGCCACGGGTTTCTCCCGCTCAAAGCGCTGTTCGGGATGAGGCAATGACCGGGAGCTCATGCAAGGTTCTGCGGCAACACAAGACACTGACCCTGCCAACCGCGAAGTCTCCCTCGACCTCCTAGAGGAAGCGCGCGTCGAAGCAATCTCAACTATGGCGAAGTACACGGACAGCATGGCAAGATCATACAACAAGAGAGTGAGGCCCCGCCCCACTGCACTGACGACATGGTCCTCAAACGAAGTCGCCAACCCTCCACAAGGCAAACTCGGGTCCAAATGGGAAGGCCCTACATCATCACTAAGAGCACAAAGGTCAAGGCCAAGACTACATCGCCACCCCGGAGGGCCAACAGCTCGGCCATACCTGGAACGCCAAGAGCCTCCGCAGATTCTACCCCTAGAAGGTTCCCTTTTCTTTTGTATTTTGTACAAAAATCCGGCTGCGTCCGGACACTAAACCCACCCAGTGGGGCCGCATGTACAAATGTGTAGCTTTTGGGAACTTGTCATAGATTACAAGGAGGACCACGAAGGAAGCACCTCATGTTAACACACCATAAAACTATAGCCACTGCCAAGATGGCCTAAGGTTCGGTGCACACCGCCTCATCAGGCAGGTGTATAAACTCTAGCCATCACAAGATGGCCTAAGGCCGGTGCACACCGCCCCTTCATGCAAGTGTGTATAAACTCTGCCACCACAAGATAGCCCAAGGTTCACAAGACACCGCCGCCATGGCGGTGTATAAACTGCCACTCACAAGATGGCCCAAGGTTCCGTGCACACCGCCCCTTCATGCAAGGCGGTGTATAAACTCTAGCCACCAAGACATGGCCCTAGGCCCGGTGCACACCGCCCTTCATGCAAGGGTGTATAAACCTGTGGCATCACGCAAAACCCTAGGGATGATTTTGCGACCAGGCTTCGCCTCCCAGAACAAAAATAGATCGGGGCTCCCTGAGCCCTATCTAAGAAGAATGGGGACTGGCGAGGCTTCACCTCCCCGAACAATAGATCTGGCTCCTGAGCCCTATCTAAGAAGAATGGGGACGGCGCGAGGCTTCGCCTCCCCCGAACAAAAAAGATCAGGGCTCCCCGGAGCCCTATCTAAAAAGAATAGGGGCGGCGCGAGGCTTCGCCTCCTCGAACAAAATTCAGATCAGGCTCCCTGAGCCCTATCTAAGAAGAATGGGGACGGCGCAGGCTTCGCCCCCGAACAAAACCAGATCGAGCCTCCTGAGCCCTATCTAAAAAGAATGGGGGGCCAGGCTTCGCCTCCCCGAACAAATTCAGATGTGGCTCCCGGAGCCCTATCTAAAAGAATGGGGGACGGCAGGCGAGGCTTCCCTCCCCGAACAAAACTAGACTGGCTCCCCTGAGCCCTATCTAAAAAGAATGGGGACGCCCGAGGCTTCCCTCCCCGAACAAAAATAGATCAGGCTCCCTGAGCCCTATCTAAGAAGAATGGGGACGACGCGAGGCTTCCTCCCCAACAAAATAGATCGTGGCTCCTGAGCCCTATCTAAAAAGAATGGGGGACGGCGCGAGGCTTCGCCTCCCGAACAAAATAGATCAGGGCTCCCGAGCCCTATCTAAAAAGAATGGGGGACGGCGCGAGGCTTCGCCTCCCAACAAAATTAGACTGGGGCCCTGAGCCCTATCTAAGAAGAATGGGGACAGCGCCAGGCTTCGCCTCCCGAACAAAATTAGACTGGCTCCTGAGCCCTATCTAAAAAGAATGGGGGACGGCGCGAGGCTTCGCCTCCCCCGAACAAAACTAGATCAGGGCTCCTCGGAGCCCTGTCTAAAAAGAATGGGGGACGGCACAAGGCTTCGCCTCCCCCGAGCAAAACTAGATCAGGGCTCCCCAGAGCCCTATCTAAAAAGAATGGGGGACGGCCCGAGGCTTCGCCTCCCCCGAATAAAACTAGATCAGGGCTCCCCAGAGCCCTATCAAAAAAGAATGGGGGACGGTGCGAGGCTTCGCCTCCTCCGAACAAAAAAAGAGACCAAGGCTCCCCGGAGCCCTACCTAGTTAGAATAACCATTGGGAAATCGACCAAGGATGACGTTACGAAACACACCGCAGTACAATCACGCCCATGTTATTAAGAAAAAATATAACACTCAACACAAGGTACATATCATCGTGTTACAACACCAAATGGCAGCAAGCGCAAATCGCCGCCAAGATAACCTCGCCTGGCCACACGGGCCATACATTTTGGGACAAAGTCCCACTCTTCCTGTAAGGCCGCCCATGCAAACAGCTCCTCGTCAGACGCCTGCAAAGAACCACCGCTCATATTGCCTCTGTACAACACGTCTTTGGGGGTGTCCGACGAGCTCGCCGAGGCCTCCCGGCGCGAGGGCACCAGGGCCTCAAGGCATGCCAACAGCCCTGCGTGCCCAAGGCCCTCATCTCTTCACAAGACCTTTCGGCCTCCCCGCCTCAACACGGAAAACATCTTCATAGAACAGGTTGGGTTGGCCCTCTTCCATCGCTGCCACTTCGCGCCATGGCACATGATGCCCCATTGCCAAATCCTCACAGGCCACCGGTCCAGAATCTCACGCTCCTCCTTCGGAGGGCGCTCACGGGCCATAGTCACGAATCGCCGCCCCATGGGCGGCCGAGACTCCTCCTACCAAGACACTTAAACAAGCGCCGCCTCAGATAGACCATAACGCCCGACTTAACAAATTCAACCAAAGATAAAACCGCATCGCCAAGCCAAAAGGTTTTCTCATTCAACACCAACACCACATTACACGAGCGAAAGCCCCGGCAAAAAATTGTTCTTTGCTTCCCCAGCAGCCAAAGAAAAAAAGGAAAAGAGCAAACACAGCCCGAACCGGCCAAACTACACCTCGCAACGCTACACTGCATTAAGAGTTTTTGAGCCGCTCCGGGCAAGCGGAGGGTCACACCTTGTCATCGCGGAGGGACCCCCGCTTGCCGCCTTCGTTAGCCGCAGCCTGCTCACCCGATGGAGACTTTCCTTTGGCCTTCCTCGCCTGCTGATCCTCGAACGACTTTGTCGCATCCGCGTGTCCGCGCGGACGCCTTGATGAGTCCTCCGTATGACCTTGCTCGCCTTTGCGTGTCCGGCGTTCCACGCCGCCAACTCTCTGCGGTGGTACACGTGGATCGAAGGGTAGCGGCGCGATCTATATGCGCGCACTTCGCTTTGTCTAAAGACGCTAGGGTCTCGCACGCCGCCGCCAGCAGATGGTCTCCGCAGACGACCGAGCCGCGGGCACGATGGCCTTCGCCACGTTCTTCAACCGCGCGAAGGTGATGTCCGTCTCAGCTGGCCGGTGAGTCCTCGCAGGGGGCACTGCACCGAGCTTCATCACAGCGTCCTCCAGCATCGCCATTGCCTCGAAGGTGGCGGCCCCCGTGGTCTCCGGCTAACTCACGCCTACCACCATCTCTCTCGAGCGATGCCCGAGCCCTCCGCGAGGCCTCCACCTCTGACCGAGTCCCGACACTTGTTCCTCCAAAGTTTTTACCTCACCTCGAGGAGGCGACGTCGCCGCTAAGGACCTCGCTTCTTGTGCTCCTTCGACCTCTTGCTTGGATTTTGCCAAGCACGTGCGATGTCGTCATCTAGCACCCGTGCAAGATCATCGTCTGCACATGCACATCACCTGCGTTACTCGACCCACGGAACCACAAAAGAACACCAAAGTCGCGCTTAAAGGGACAAACCTTCATCGATTCGCTCGCGACGCTCTCGATCATGTCGCTTATGGCCATCTTCTTGAAAAGGCCAGGAGGACCCATGAGCGAGCAAAATTCCCACCGCCGCAAACCTTCGCAACCCCGGATCACAAATAAGTCCTCGCAGACAATCGGGCAGCGTTTACACTACCGCATACCACGGCCGCAGAGTCGCGGTCGGGAGTCCCGACCCCACGGAACCGTGGCGGCCTTCCTCGGCGTCGCCCGACGCGGAGGGCTCTCCTTCACCAGCCTAGCCAAAGATCGCGCACCCCGCATGGCCACACAGTGTCAAGGCACGCGACGGCAACCAACAAACAAACTACCGGTCAGACCTCGCGGACGGTGGAGCGAAGCGCCTCCTCCAGAATAATGTCGGCAGACGCCGGAGTGACCGGTGCCCAGGTTCCTCCACTTCATGCGGCAGATACGTGCGATTTGAGTCTTCGCTCAAGACTCTCGATGGCAAGGCTCATCAGTCAATCACGCCGCTGTTTTGGCCACCTCCGCCGCCACGCCTAAGCGCATCCTCCGACGCGCCATCATCGGCCGAGCCGCTTAGCCCGCGCCGACGAGGAGCCGCTCGAACTCGCCGACCGCCCCTGGGACCACCGCTCTTGGCCGCAGACGGTCCGCAAAGATCCGCACTTCGACGGACCAACCGCCTCGCCAGGGCGCGGCAGACGCGCAGCTGCAAGGCCGATTGGTCCCTTTGCCCTCCGCGCGACGTTTCTTCTTCAAGGCCCCGTCCGGCGCCGAGAGATGAACGGACGGGACCGTCGCGCCGGATTGACTCGGCAATCAAGACCACCGTGACGCTGCTTGAATGTTCTTCACCGTTATACGGCCCAAAGAAGACTCTGCGGCGCGCTGATGAGCCTCGTTGATGGCCACTGCCAAGACAACCGCCACAACAAAGTCACACAGTGCGCTGGAGCACAAAAGGCAGGCCCGACGGAAAGACGGCGAGGCGCCAGTCAAGGTTCATACCTTCGCCCCTTGATGGTCGTGGTCGCGCCAGCATTTCGCCACTCCTATCTCCACGCTCGGCCCGGCCAAGGCCGATCCCGGCATGTAATTCTTCCACCAGATCCCGTGGAGAATCGTCGTCACATCCAGCCAGAAGCTGCAGAGAGCCTCCTCGCCGGTCGGGCCCACCGGGATCAGCCACAAGTCTTATTGGCCCACCCCGCGATCGCAAGCCGCCCCTCGCGAGACTCAGGTGGTAAACCACCGACGATCCATGCAGATCCCAATGGTTCCATACGGGCCGGGCGGGCACGCGTACATCGAAAGCATCGGGCGCGTGGTCGAAGTTCACGCTGGGTTCAGCTGCCTCGCCACGTTTTTTTCTTCTTCACGACGGCGAACCGTCGTAGATACGCCGAACAATCGACCGCTTCTTCGCAGACCAAGCAATTTCACAAAGATCCACTGAAGACGCTGAAGTTTGACGATTGAATTCGGTGTGAGTGCGCGCCGGCTCCACTTCAGATAGTCGAGCACGCCCTTCACGAGGTCAACGATGGCAAGCTTAAGACCCGCGTCGAAGAACACGACGAAGACAACCGCCTCATCGCCCTCGGGGTCGGTAGTTTCGCCCAGCGCGCGCAGACTTCTCCAAGTTTCTCCACTTACCTCGTCAACAAGGGTGCCGAGCACAAGGTTGGTTACGAGGACCTACCACCGCTTGTATAAGCCACCTCCCCACCTCCATCCCTAGCACCCTCGCCATAATCTGGAGACCACAAATAGCAGGCATACAAGACGCGACTAATAAAGGGAGCAGAATGGCAATGGGATGGTTTCTACTAGGTGGGGGCCGATATATATAGACCGACCAAAGCCTACGGTGGAACTCGAGGGCCCCGGCCCACTACATAACCGCCACGTCACCCCTCAACAAGGCGTGAATGATCATTTATGGCATCGCAAGAACCCGAGGCGCCATGCATGAAACCCCAATCTGCGACAGACAGACGCTTATTATGGCGCGACCAACCATCGACATCGCACGCTCACAAAGACGGGGCTTGCACCAACGCTTGTAAACCATGCTTCGCTAAGCCGAGGGACGGTGTGCTGGACCTTCGGGGAGGCAGCGCGGTTTGACCATGGTGAAGTGGCCTCGACCGCGAGGGGCTTGTCGTAGGGCGCCCACCGCCCTCACAAGACAAAGTAACTCAAGGGCTGCGATGCCGAGGGGCCCCAGATGGGATCACGACGAAGGGCCTCCGGATCTGCCCCGAGGCCCCCCGAGAGAAAGCCAAGGCCCTGAGGTGAACCCAGAGGCACCCCGGGGAGGTGTCCCGAAGGCCCTAGAGCGGCCCCGGGACCACGGAGGGGTCACCGGGTCCCCCGGGAAGCATGAGTCGAGACACCCCGAGTGGCTACGGCGGTCCCGCCACCACCAAATGGGAACAATGGAGGTAGACCTGTCCACCACCCGGTAGGCTAGGTCCAGTGAGGACCACCGCGTCTCTGCACCTACTCCTAGGCTTGAAACTCCGCAGCCCCTCACGTTACCTGTACTTCACTAGGGGTACAAGTGTAATCCTGTACTCAAGGTAGGAGGCTATAAGTAGCCTCCTCCTCACCGTAAAAGGCGACTTTTTTCTGTAATAAAAGTAAGGGCATTTCTAGCCGAGCCCACATCCGAGACCCTTCGGCCCACTCTAACCAGGCGAAGGGTCTCCCTTCCAGTTTACTGTCTGGTCCGTTTTATACCACGATAACATATAAGTCCAACATAGAACCTAACACATATAAGTTCATATAAAATAGCAAAAGCTTGCGCTTGCTCCCTCTAAAGCTATGTCTTCTTACTTCTCTCTTCTCTGTCTTCGTACTTCTCCCCCTTTGGCATCAAATACCAAAAACAACTCAAACGGCTGGGTCCTGAGGAAGAGAGACGAGGTCCTGTGAAGCCGAGTCCTGCGCTGGAGCTGGAGCTGAATCCTGAGGCTCTGGGGCCGGAGGAGCTGGAACCTGAGAAACAGTGGCCTGATCTAGAAGAGGAGCTGATGGCAGATCCTGAGAAATTGAAGCAACGAGCGTCGGGTCTGCCGACTCAGGTATCTGGGTGGATCTCAAGGCTATCTCGAGCAGTGGTCTTTGGAGAAGTGGAGTCTGGAGCTGGCGCTAAGATGGGAGCAACAGGAGTAGGAACAGAGGCTGGAGCCTGAGATGCTGGCACGACAGCAAGAACTGAAGGAGGAACATGTGTCGCAGAAGATGTCCTGGAAGGAGGAGGCGGACGACGAGTGTAACGCTGAGGAGTCCTCAAAATCCCCTCTAAGTCAGTAATGCTCTCCATCAGTGCAGACATCCTGTTATGAGTTTCCTCAAAGAAATCATTTTGAATAGTTGCCATCTCAACCAACCTGTTGCGAGTCTCAGTTTTAAATTCAGTTTGCTCAGCCTTTATTTCTTGCAAGGTACTAAGAATGAGCTGCTGATTTTGAAGTACTTGTGCAAGAACACCCTCAGAAGGAGCATCAGCAGGAGCCTCACCGGCATCATCCTCAGTACCATCACGACGTGGAGGAAGACCGTCTCGTGGCCTGTAGGACTTGTGAACAGATCCCAATCCACCATGATACTCAATTTTCTTTGTTATCCATGCCATGATGTATGGAGCACAATAAATCCTTTTAATCCTGTGATTTTTAGAGGAAACTATGCCCTGAAGTATCACATCCACAACATCAAATTTGATCCCCCTCATCAATAATATTCCATGCGTGACCACGGATTGCATCAAAGTTACCACTTTTGGGGTAGAAGGTATGGTTAATAATCACATTGATCATACTAGGAATTGGTCTCGATCCGGTGATTGTGCCTAACTTAGTTTTGACAGAAGAATCATAGTAATCGCACTAAGCAGACACAAGAAAGGTGCCTCTCAAAAACTTTATCCTAAGTTCCGGACTGAACCCTCAAAACTTGCTCAAACTCTTCCTTAGTGCTCTCCACATACCTAGTAGCTGATATCCATCTGATCGATTTCAAGTCGGGAGAGACATGTACTGTGACATAGAACTGTCTGATAAGCTTGTCGTCATAGTTCTATTTCAGTGCAACAAGGTCATGAAGACCTACTTGAAGAAAGAGCTGATAAATACCACTGTAATTGTCCAAAGTATTTAAATGAGTCCACTTGATCCATTTATGATCTCGCGAATTTTCTCGTTAGGACCATACAATGCTCATATACTTGCTCTTGGAAGACAAAGTAGAAACCGGGGTGTACGTTGTCGATTTTAAGAGATATTGATTTACATGCCTTTTGATGGCATAATCATCTGCTGACAGGAGGCGTAAATCAATTGGAGACGCTAGAGGATCTCCCAAATTATCAAAAGTACCTTCTGGAGAATCGGGTTCTGACTGAGTCTCATCATCAGAAAAATATTCCTCACTTTCTTCTGTTTCAGATGCTGGTGCTGGCCCTTTCCCTTTGCCATGCACAACCTTCTAGCGAACGGAGCGAGATTGCTGCACAGGTGCTGCCGGACGTTGATGTTGAGGTTGTTGCGCTGGAGCGATAGAGGATTGAGGAGATGACTGTCCTCTTGGTGGTCTATGTGATTTTCTCGTCGCAATCCTCATCCTAGGCATCTTTAGAAAGATAGGATAGGTTACAAGATGTTCAAAGAATTAATTTGAATAGAATTTAGTGAAAAGAATTGAAGTTTCTGTTTTCTGTCAAGACAATCGGACGTACCGCCGTTCATTGGCCGCGCTCAAGAACCGGTCGTTCCGATTTTCCTGACCGAGTTCTAGGGCTGTCAAAATTTTGCATATTTGGTGATTTTTTATGGATTGAATCCATGGATCTGATGCGCAATCATCATTAGACACCAAATAACTACTTTTGCCCAATTAGAACTACAGAAATCAATCGTATTTTCAATAAACCCTAAAAGGGACTCCTAAGGTTCCAAAAGTTGGTAAAACTTGAATCAATTGAGGTTTTACCTTCGGATTTGGAGGAGATAATCCCTGGAGAGGCAAGAAACAACGAAGAAACGAAGAAACCTCAAGAAATTTGTAGATTTTAATGGCGGTTTGAGAGGTGCTCGGATCGGAGAGAGAAAACGCCGAGAAATCGAATCGGTGTGAGCGGATGAACTGCTCAGGGGTTAAGCCTTGGGAGAATAGTAACCGCAGGGGTTATCGCTTTTCGAAACCGACGCAGCTGCATCAATAAATGCCGCTCGGTCGTTCGCACTCCGGTCATACCGCTATTATAACGCCGATCAGATCAAGACAGTGGTCGTATCGTCACAAGATAACGCTCAGTTGAACCGATTATCCTGGAGCTTTCGATTTTAGGAAACTTAGATTATTTTGCAAATGATCCCTAGATTTGCACTCAAATAAATATCATTAAGGATCATTATGCATAGAATAGACTATTGTCTATATAGGAACATAATTTTTATGATCATATCTATTTTTAATAAAAGATTTGAAAAATATTTTCATAAAATACTCAAATAACATCAAATGGAGCACAAAACATGAGGCATGAGTTCAAACAACATTTGAATAGTCTCTTGTATGGTCTTCGGTTGCACCGCACCTCTCCCAAGTGATCAATGCATTATCTCTTGTATGGTCTTCGGTTGCACCGCACCTCTCCCATCGTTCTCACAGCGTACACCGACGCCGACTAGGTGGGTTGCCCCGACACTCACAAGTCTACTTCAGGCTACGATGTTTTCCTTGGTGATAACCCCATCTTGTGGTCATCCAAGCAACAACACATGGTGTCTTGTTCCAGTGCCGAAGCAGAATATCGTGTTGTCACTAATGCAGTTGCCGAGTCATGCTGGTTACGCCAACTCTTACACGAGCTTCATCAACCACTTCAAAAGGCTACCATCGTCTACTGTGACAACATCAGTGTTGTTTATCTCTCAACTAACCCGGTGCAGCATCAGCGCACGAAGAATGTTGAGATTGATCTACACTTTGTTCGTGAGCAGGTGGCCTTAGGAGATGTACATGTACTTCAGGTTCCGTTAACCTCTCAGTATGCCGACATCTTCGTCAAAGGGCTATCTACGACGGTGTTCCTCGACTTTCAGCTAGCTTAGCCATGTTTGAGTGGATGCATGCATGTGGTTAGGTGAAGCTGTGCGTTGTTTGTTCCTCTTGGGATCTCCTAGCAACGCAACGTTTTCTGGGCAAATCAGATTTTTAGCTTAGGTTGCCAATGGATTATAGTTGTTGGCTAGACAGAGGATGAGTAGAGTTCCAAGTCCATCAAAGTGGATTGACACAAAACTAGGCGAGTTTGTTACGTATCTTCAGTCATGCGTGACCAAGCGTACGTATAAAGAACAGTTAATACACCTATATAATCGGATCGCCCACGTTTAATCTATCTAAATTCTCTAGAGTACCCACCAGTACCACCATGGAAAACTCTATCGGCGAAACTTCGCCGGTAACCGGTGTTGTCGGCTTAGTTCAATAAAATTTCATACCAGACAAAAAAAAATCAGATTTATTTTATTTTCATTTAAATTCAAATTTAGATAAATTTCGTCTTTACATATGAAAAATTCAAAAATTTCGTCTGAAATTTTGGCGAAATATACGGTTACCAGTTCTATCGGTGATCCGATAATTTTTTTGAAACAATATAGTTTTCCTAGCCCACTACTCTATGCATTAGGCCTTTCTTTTTGAAGAAAAGGTGAGGAAGAACCTATGCTGCTCATGTGTTCAACCGGAATTAGGCATGCAGTAGGGCATGATTATATATAAGCAGTGCTATATATATATTAGCCACTTAATTTGCAGTAGTGGCAAGCATGCATGCTGCTACCTCTCTTAATTATTAGTGCACCTCCATGTGAAGTGAACAAGCAAAAGAAAGGGATCTCTCTTTCTTCCCCGGCCTGTGACCTTGACATGTATATTATAGCCATCGGCGGCAGCTTGTGATCTCCTTGATGATCTCCATTGCCTTTTCGGATGAAAAGTGCACATCACTGGTCGGCCATGTATGTACATTTTTTTAGATAATGGAAGTACAATTTTCTGGCCTCTGCACCAACTAAAAATGCACGCAGCCATTACACCACCATCAGCTAAAACCTTAAAACGGAAAATAGCCACGCATGTACATACGCGTGTACAAACTGTATATTTGTATGCCTCCTCATTGGCGTGTACCCTTGGGTTGGACGATACACGGCAAATCGTGTCTTTTCCCATCGTTACTTGGCTCTATTTGGAACGCACAAATTTCTCGAGATTAAAGTAGAAATTAAGCTGCTCTATGTGAAGGTCTCGTAAAATCTCTGTGCTCCAAACATGCCATTAATTTATGAGTTAATTCCTTATTTGCCATTGGAAGTTGGCAAGCTCCTTAAAATATCATCGAATATTTACTCATCCCTTTTTTGCCACTCGTTCTCAACTTCTATCCCTTTTTGCCACTAAACGGTAAAGTTACTTGACTTGAATGTGAAAAACGATTTTGCCCTAAGTATCTTTGAGATCTTTAGACAATTGTTTGACATAGTAATATAGTTCCAAAAATTATCAAAATTTTTAGGGAAGTTTCGACATACTATAGATTATTGTGTAATTTTTATAGGGTTTTATTTTCAATATATTTTCTCTAAAATCTTTCAAATTCTGATCGAAACTTTAAAGATACTTGAAAGATTTTAGACAAAAACATGTTACAAATAAAACCTAACGGTTGTCTAACAAAAATCAATCTCAACCGAGGGGCAAAAAGTGAGAGTTTGAGAATGAGTGGCCGGGGTGGGATGAGAAGATGGTTTTCGAGGATTTTGAAGAGCTTGCCAACTTCCAATGACAAATAAGAAATTAACTCTTAATTTATTATTGGTGACAAACATCTATCTTTTTCCTGGGGAGGAACAAATTGGTGAGCTTAGGAAAGTGGTTGCATGAAGATATGTAATGGAAATGACCAGTGGAAAAGTGTGGAGGGAGCAAGCCGCGATGATGGCCGCAAGTGTGGAGCAGAAGCCGGCCGGAAACACCCAGGTTTTTCTCTGCTTTCCATAACCAGATGGCCCACCTACTGACAAGCAGCCTACTGCTGGTCCAGTCAGGTAGTGGGCCCAAGGCCCTATCATCAATTCAGATGGAGCATATGTGGGCCCATGGACCCACCTGATGCCGTTTACTTCAGTGACATATGTTCCGGTGAAAATGAAGAAGTGTGTGTGATTGCTCAGCGGCTAAAACCAATTTATTACTTACGAGAGGCCAAGTGTTTAACGTTTTAGATGAAAAGTTGTTCTACTGAAGTAAGAATTTTCGAAAACGAGCTACTTTCCCTAGCTTATTTTTCAGATAAAAGGCAGACGGATTCACACCGTAACCAACTTGACAGTATTTCCCCAGTGTACTAATCATGTTTGTATAATGGCAATGACGTAGTACATGCAACATATAACAAATACAGTTTCTGAATTCTGACTACGCAAGCCTGCTGCAATGTCATGCTTACACCCTGAAAACCATGCCTCTACTGGCACTTTGGCAAGCATCTGCCACCTTGCAACCTCTGATGGCACCCATGTAGCTTTTTTATTTTTTCCTCCGATGTTTGATGCATAATTGCTTCTTTTCTTAAAAGTATCGTCCCGTAGAACATATTTACGATTAGAAATAACAAAAGAGGAGGAGAGAAGGACATGAATGATCCCTCTTTCTGATCCTCCAAATCGGAATGTCGGCACAAAACACGAAGGAGTGCAGGCTGGCTTTCACACCACCGGTTTCTACATCAGGCGTTCGAGTGTGCTCCGAAAAAAAAATTGAAATTGTTGGACTGTCAGATCATATGATTCTGCTGAAAAGATTGAGAGGGGAAAACCCCCCTGTTTTGTCGACACATTCTTCATACCGTGTACAAGTGTACGCCATGAATACAGCAGAAGCACGTGAAAGAACATAATTTGATCATAGATTCGATTAGTCGTGACAATGCTTCGAAAACTAATACCGAAAATTTTCGCGAATGGAATCTTGGTTTCGGTGGTTCTGAAGCAATCAGATGTTATCGAGGAACAAAAATCGGCCGGTTCTTTGGATTTACGGTGGTAACAAGAACGGAAAACCAGCCGGTTTTTCCGGCTTTTGCATATTCAAATTCTAATTTTTGAATTTCGACTGATTTTTAAGTGAATTTTGTCTGGGTTTTTTTTCCAGAAAATCTGGTTACCGACCGGTTTTTTTTTCCCAGCCGGCGACCGGAATTTTCCCTGGGAACGGTTTTCGATCCTTGGATGTTATGGCTTGTCACTTCTGTAATCTAAGGAAGAACATTCATTTATTTATTTATTTATTTTACTTGGGCTCATTCATGGCATTCAGATGGACATGGTACATTGGCAATGAGCAATCAGGCAGGGTTGGTGAGGTCGGTCTGGTCCAGCTCCGGCACCCCATCAGTGGCGCCCATGGCTCACATGTTCCCAAGCTTGTCTTCTTTGGGCAAGGGAGCAAGGACTTGGTTGCAAGCCTGGTTGGCTTTGGACTTGTCCTGTGTTGTTCTTGTCACCTGAGCTGTTGCACGTCACTCTGTGGCACTGCTGCTGCTGTTCAGGGCACATCATCTCTCTTCGGGTCAACCTCATGGGTGCATCCATGGAGGTGCTCGAAACAACCTAAAAATTCCAGGTTTTTTAAAAAATTTGAAGTTTTTCGGTTTGAATTTGAATAATTGCCCAAATCAGCAAATTTTCTCCGAAACCTGCTTTCCTTTTTTGGGAAATTCCACCTTCCCTCTCCCGGTGGTGCCTTTCCCTCCCGGCGCCTCCGCCCTTCGTCCTCCCCGTGACGTCACCGCCTCGACGTCGCTTCCCTCGGCGCTGTTGCCGTCACCCGCCAGCTCGCCGTGCCACCTCGCCCCCACTCGACGCTTCCACCGCCAT
This sequence comes from Phyllostachys edulis, assembly GCA_036346405.1. Classification (NCBI taxonomy): domain Eukaryota; kingdom Viridiplantae; phylum Streptophyta; class Magnoliopsida; order Poales; family Poaceae; genus Phyllostachys; species Phyllostachys edulis. The sequence continues at coordinate 40,286,260 of CM070568.1, forward strand.
CACCGCTCTCCACCTCACTCGCCCATGCCGCCACCTTCCCTCACCCGGCGTCGCCCAAATGTGCATGGCCGCACACGTTGCCGCTTCTTCCGCCAACTTGTTTCCTCTGCTCCCACCGCCTTTCTGACCTATAAAACCCACCCCGGGCACGCCATCCTCTTCATCCCTAACCCCAACACCCACTCAACCTTCTCCCCACCACCCTTCTTCTCCGGAGGCGACCAATTCCAACAATCGCCGCCGCCCTGTTCATCTTCCCCGGAAGGCCCGAGGTAAAATTCGTCGAGTCCATGCCTCCCTTTTTCTTCCCCTTTTGGCTATAGCACCGCCCCACCTCCCCTCCTCTTTTTCCCACGTCCCCCACCCTCCTTCCTCACCGGAGCTCACCGCCACCGCCTCCCACAGACTTGCCGGCCATGCCGCCAAGCCGCCACACACCGCCTCAAACCCCACCAACACCACCATTGGACTCACCTTGGCCTACTTGAGCTCCCCACACCACCCGGCCTCATCTGAAGCCATCGAGCAGACAGTGCCATCATTGCCGCCTCCGCCTTGCATGGAAGCGTAAACCATTTGTGCATGGCTCAAGCCACAAAGGCACGGGGCCTATATGGCTTGGCCGACCGGGCCGTGGGCCACACAGTAATGGGGTCGGCCCATTACTGTTCAAACAAAACCGGGCAGTACTGCTCATTACACAGTAAATTCTTTTACTGTTCCAAATCCGAAAATATACTGTTCATAGCACAGTAATTTCATAACTATTCACAGTGATTATTGTTCATTTTCACCAGAACACAGCAAGCCTAATTACTATTCCTTAACCCAGTTTAGTGTTTAATTACTGTTCATACCCAATTCATGCCTAAACAGTAAAAATGACACTATTCACCGAAACCCTAATTTGACAACTTATGTCCTTTTCGACCGTCTCGATTCTAGAAAGCCCATTCTTGACTCCGATCAGCTATATCAAGCTCCCAATAAATCTTTTCACCTTTTTATCTGATTCATTATCCCTTTACAATTTTTTGTTGCACTTGGATTCATTTCTCAACTTCGTTCGGTCCAATCAAACACCAGATAAACTCCTATCAACCCACACCACATTCCTTTAAGTTTCTTTTTTATTTTATTTACTTGCATGTTGTTCCCAGCTCATTCTTTGTCGAGCCGAATTTTATTTGGTTTATTTTATTGTATTGTTTCTCGTTAGGTCACAATTTTGACGACCAGACTCCAGAAGACACCGAACAAGACCAGTATCAACAGGACTTTGTGCAAGAAGGCAAGTTGCATTCCTTGATCATTTTGAACCCATATTTATTATTACTTTCATTATTGTATTTGTGTCAATTACTTTAATTATTGAAATAATACTTTCGAATGCCATGATAATTAGATAAATCCTATTACCTCACATACAAACCCACCTAACACTTGTAGGCTAAATTCACCTTGACAAGGTTAAAATCCTTTGTAAGCCATATTCACCTTGACAAGTTCACATAAAATATTAGCTATACAAGTAGATTTGTCACACAAATATGTTTATCAATCAAAAGAGAGTGTTGGCGGTTCGCCAATGGTTTTGGAGGAGAGTTGAGGGTTGAGTTCAGGAAGTTGGACAACCCAATAGACTTGTGGTAAAAGTGAGTCAAAGGTGGGGCCAAGAGGGTGAAAGGCCACGAGTTGGTTGTCAGTCCACTCCCCCACTAGAGACAAGTAAGAACAAGAACCTTGTACCACAGTAACAGACACAGAAAATCGTTCAATCACATGTGTGGTCATTACTTTCTAGCTTAGTACACAGCTTTTCCGATTGAATATCTACAGTATCAAAAACGGGACAAGGGTGGGCCTGGAGGAACACTCGCTGGTCTACACAACGGTACGGTCCCATCAGCATCGGGGCATAAGATCCACAGTGGTTGGTGGAGTCTCCTGAGGGTTGTACGGGTTAGAACCTACTGGGTATAGGCTAGAAAGGTTTAGCAGTGAAAAAGTTTCGTTATCTCAACTCAACTGCACGCTAACATGTTGTGCGTTTATGTTCTGACAGTATGAGTATGAGATATCTTGTGGGTAAAGTTGGGCAGCTCTGTAGAGTGAATAATTAAAGGTATTCGAATACGTCGTGCTTCCGGTTAATGAAGTTGTGTTAATGGGTGATTCCAATACAAAGGCATAAGTAGGCTTTTTTAGATGTTAAGTTGGTAATTGAGTTTGTTAAGAAACCCCTGATGTTATTATTTATTATTGTTTTACTGCTTTAACTGCAAAATGCATCCACATATGCCTGTTAAGGTAAACCCTAACCATCCATTGAACTCATTGCATTTAATTATTTAGCTTTTCCATGTGGCTTTTTGAGTACGAAAGTTGTACTCATTTTTGCAATCTGCAAATCATCTACAGAGGAAACTTGGGAAAATACAGAGGATCTTGTTGAATAGGATTTTGGTGGACCCACGGATGGCAGCGACTACTGTTATTAGGTCTCGATCGTGCTCAAGCGTGCCTGTGGTTTGAAGTTCTTTTGTCTTGTATTATATTAACTTTGGGCTTGGATGCCCGTGTTAGTGTAAAATATGGCTGTTAAGTCTTATCCTTGTGTACTAAAATATTGGTTTTTGTTGTAATCGAAATCTTGCTTGAGACACTGTTTACTTCGTAACTGCACATCTTGGGCGGTTGTGAAGAGTTTAAAGGTCCTAGATTTAGGGGGGCGTTACCGTGCTTGCAGCCAAGATTGCAGTTTAGGGTTTGTTGTAAGTGTAAAAACCGAACACGAGTGAGGGGGTGGACATCGGCCGTCTGACGGGCCATCGTCCACGAGAGTAAAAAATGACACGAGGGTTTATATAGGTTCAGGGGTCCGAGAGGTCTGTCCAACTCCTGTCGATGGCCTACGGGGGGTTACCTCCAGAGAGAGAGCCCCCAAGGGCTCACCAATTTGAATATGCTTCTTTTCTGCTCAAGAGAGCTCTCCTTGAAAAGAGAGATATATGGGGTATTTATAGGCTCTTAGGCATGTATAAATGACCAAAATACCCCTTGGGGGATAACTACACTATGAGTACAAGTGAGGGGTAATACAGTCTTTTCTAAGCATAATGGTAGTCCTGTGATTTGTGTGTGTGTGTTTCCTGCAGAGCGGGCCCGTTAGTAGAAGGGTAAAATTATTCTTCCAATACTAGCCCCCCTCCCCTTGGTGTTTCGAGAAGAATCGCCAAAAGGGGCAGTCTTGAATTGTGTTTTTCATGCTGAGGTTATGTCTTTGTCTTTGGCTAGCAGCTTCTTCCACAATGCCTTACTTCCGTTGTTCCTGATCGGAGGACTCCTGACGGCAAGGGGTCGTGCTGGGTCGTGCTAAGCGGCGGATGCTCCGAAGGCGCAAGGTGGCTGGCGAGGGGCCGCGCGAAGCGGTGGAGACGTCGAGGGTCAGGCGAGGCAGCGGATGCTCCGGAGGCGCGGAGAACTCGAGGCACGAGGTGGCTCTGGCGCAAAAGGCACCGCGAGGGCGTGAGGCCACGAGGGCATCGCGAGGGCGTGAGGCCGCCACGAGGCACGAAGGCGCAAAGCCGTCGCATGGCGCCGCGAGCGCCTGTGAGGACGTGAGTCTACCGTGAAGAACACGCCATGCAGAGTCGCGCCCGCCACGAGGGCATGAGGCCCATTCTTTTGTTTTTATTTTTAGCATCAGAGTGGAATGTGGCTTTCATGTGGTTCTTGTGGTGTGAGGGTGCGCCGCCGTAAAGGTATTGCAAGGGCGTGAGGCCGCATGGGGGCAAGCCGCAAGGGTGCGACGCCCCGAGGCCGCGAGGCCTCGAGGGCCTGAGACCGCGAGGGCGTGAGGGCTCGATGTCGCGATGCCGCGAAGGCGCAAGCCTCGAGGGCACGAGGGCACTGCGAGGGCATGAGGGCTCGATGCCATGAGGGCACCGCGAGGGGGCGAGACTGCGAGGGCGTGAGGCCCTGAGTAGCGAGGCCTCGAGGGCGTGAGGCCTCGAGGCCTTGAGACCGCGATGCCACGAGGGCACGAGGCCACGACACTGCTAGGGCGCGAGGCATCGTGGGGGCGTGGGCGCACTCTGGCTGCTAGGCACGCGGGTGCTAGGGGCGCCGTAGGGCGTGCGGCGCTGCTCGGTGCCCCAAGCACACAGGGGTGCCACAGGACATGCGGGACTGCAGGGGCGCCAGGCGCAGCGTGCATGGCGCCTCGGTGCTCGGGCGTCAGGAGTCTGCCGCGAGACACGCGGCATCTGAGGCGCTCAATGGAGAATAAATAGAATGGGAGAGGAACATATTCAGTATAGTAACAGTACAGAAAAGCATTCCTAAGCCTGCAGATCGAGCCACCGGAGTTGCTCGACCTCCCTGCCGAGGGCACCGCAGCACACCATGTTGGCTGTCGTGCACCACAGTAGTCGGAGGTCACCCCATGGCTCGCCGGGCACCATTCGCTTGTGCAGGCAGCTCTTGAACGTCCGTCGCTGCACATTCTCGTCGGCGCCCATCTCCATCTACGCCTTGCGGCCAGCGTTGCCGTCGTAGAACATGCGCTGCAACAGGTCTAGGAATCGAAACATGAGCAGGAACTCGTCATCCCACTGCTACAGGTAGGCGCGCCTCAACCCGGTCTCCGTCGCTGCGCCGATGCGCTCCCACTCCTCGGCCATCGCCTGCCCGTAGAGCCTGTCGGACTTGGCCGCGAAGTAGATGCCCTCGCTGGAGCACTGAGTTGTGTAGCCTGCCGCGTCGCCAACGAGGGCCACGCGCCAGACCATGCGGGTGCTCTGGGATCGGGTGCGCCTTCGCCTTGACCACGCGCCCGCCGGAGATCTTGAGGCCCGCGCACGCACGGATGCCGGATTGGAACTTCTTGATCTCTGGCTTGGCGACGACGGTGCTAGTCCCGATGAGTCGAGTACCTCACGGCGAAGCATGGGGATGTGGGTGCACGGGGGCAGCATGCGGGAGAATTCCGCGGTGAGGTTGGACGGCGAGAGGACGCACATCCGGGTGACATGGTCATCGACGAGCTTCTACGGGATGGTAAACTCGTCGAGCATGCAGAGCGGGATGGCGCCGCCACAGGGCTTGGCCCCTGTCGGGTTGCGCTCGAGGAGGAGCGCCTTTGCGCCCGCAGAGGCGAGCACCTCAACTGCAGACGCACCGGCCGGTCCGCCGCCCATCACGACCATCTTGTGGGCCTTGGTAGTGAGGCGGAGGAGGAACAAGTGATGGCAAGGCGGACCGATGAGTGGCAAGTGGCGGCCATCGTTGGTGTGGTTTGGGAGAATGGGGGTGAAGAAAGAGATGAGGGGAGATGCTATTGAGGAGTACTTGTTGCTAAGAACGTGAAGGTGCAGAAGATAAAGAGGGAATCAACAGCATCTCTGTGCTTTGCCTTTTCTTTTCACGTGAGACTAATTTCTATGCTTTGCCTTTTCTTTTCATGCGAGGATAAAGAAAGGCAGAGGCCTAGGTTCAAGCAAAGGGTGCAGCTTTGTGCCAGGCAAAGACCATCACGTGGAAACAATAAAGAACAAAGGGCTATTCCCTCGGGAGGACAGGGAGAAGCAAAATCCACGGAGAAAACTGAGTTGCTCCACGCAGGCCACGTCCAGCCTAGGCAAAGGTGCTGTCGATGTGCATCGCAAGGGACTAGCGGGCAAAACCAAGCGGAAGCATCTTTGGAGAGCAAAAACCGCCCATAGCTTCTGATTGGTATGGGCCATAGCACGTCTTTTGTGCAATATCCATAGAATTAACACCACATGCACAGGTGTTGGGGCGCACGGGGCACAGGGCACCAAGACGACATGGGGTCTTGCCGAGATTTCTGGCGCCTGGGCGCTGGTGCCGAGTGGTATGGGCACCATGAGGACAAAGTCTTGAACATCGCGAGGACGCGGGCTTCTTGAGGATGCAAACGCACGGGGCGCATGATGAGGACATCCCTACTACCATATCTCCAAGTGTTCATGAAACACCACAAAATGGTCCAATGACTAGAGCAAGAGCCAAGCTTTTAAATAAACATGTGAATTCGCTTCTTAATACATTGCATTCTAATGATGAGAACGATATACTACCTCATGCCAAATTCTTGTGCCTTCTCAAGTTCGAATATTGTGTCGATTCTAGGGTCCAAGATTCCATTGCTATTGTTGTAGCAAGGGAATAAATAAATCACATACATTTGTATGTGCTGGTTGCGTGGAACATGGGACAACCACATGAAGAACCATCCAAGTCCAAGCTCAAGCTACAAGGGCAGGCCCAACCTCATGAAGACCAGCCCTGTTTAGCTGAGTTCGGATAGGAGTTGACTAGCTGTGCACCTACGTGTGCCTTTTCTTTAGCCAAGTTTGTGATGGGTCTGTTTCCCTTTTGTCTTGAGAGTCGGAGTCAGCCTTTGGGCTTGGGAACCATGCGTACAGGATATAAGACCTGGCCGCCGCCACTTGTAGGGTTGGTTTTTGGCTTTTGAGAATACACCAGATATTTTCTTTGAGATAATAGATTGATTTCAATTCTTGTTTCTCCAAGCATGGCTAAAGCATGTCCTTGAGGGAAATTGGGAATTCTTCGCAAATTGAGATCGATCAACCTTTCCGCTGGGAATTGGGAGCGCGATAGGGCTTCACTTGGTGGTCGTGAAGTCCGACGCGTGTGTTCTCGCGAATTAAAAGGTGTTCATTCTTGCATTGGCAATGGAGGATCACTACGATTCGAGAGGCTACACGCGGGTATTTTGATCCTACGTCGAGAAGATCCAGCGACCCCGTATCATCTTGGTATCAGAGCCAGGTTGACTTGTTAGGATTACTTATCCCTAGCTTAGATTGATTTTATTTGCTGTTCTTAATACCTAGAGTCCATAAACTGAAAATTGCAACAACAAAAAACTCCAAACCCTAGTTTTTGCATCTGTTATTTCCTGTGAATTTAGTTAGGTTTTAATCCATTAGAATTTTTGTTTAGTGTTGATCGTAGTGTTCTTTCGCGTTGCCTAATCTTTGTGTCCAATCAAGACCCTAAAAAACTGTTGGTTCTTGAACTCCTCAAATCCAAAAAAAAAAACATTTTGCTCTGATGTAATCGTGTGTTAGCGGTGCGACCGAGAACAAAATCGCGTCACTCTGATGCAGTGAAATGCTCTGATAATTCATGTCTACTAGAGTGCACGAATTCGCCGCATCGTGTTGGTGGTGCAGGTCCGAGAACGAATCCGTGGCGACTCTGATACCATGGGCCTTCTGATGATCCGTCTTTGCTACTTTGTGTGAATTTGGTACAACCCGCCCCGGCGGTTAGCTTACAAAAGCGCCGAGCTGTGAACAATGCGTGAAAAAACCACTGATTTTTCTTTCGTCTTTGAGACTAGTCTTTGATAATTGCTTAGGGTTGTTCATTGAATTATTTACACTTGCTGAAAATTTGAGCTTGTGCAAGGGGAGCTTAAAACCCTAGTTTCGGCACAAAAAAAAAAGCCAAGCCACAAGTAAAAAAAAAGGGCTGTGGCTACGAAGTAGTAAAAAAAAGAAAGAAAGAAAGAAAGGAAAGAAGAAGATATTGGCCGAAACTTGGGAAAAAGATAACGTTAATTCATAAAATTTTAGATTGTGTATTTAATTTATTTGAGCAATCTTGTGCCCTTACATTTCATATTATTGCAATTGGCTAGCGTCTCTCCTAGTACTTGGTGCAAAAACGAGCTAGTTTTCATCTCAATTTCAGATTGCATCTCACTAGCTCATTCTTTTGTTTGCATTGAGTCACATTGATCTTTGCGTGTGCGTTCATAAATATCACTTAAACCTTTTGGATCAGCACTTAGGAAAAATATTCTAGCTTGGATTCTTACTTAGCTTTACAACATCAAGAATTTCATATTGCTAGAATATACACCTCCATACCAAGCTCCACCAAATAACCGTTGTTGTGAAATTGTGAACACTCTTAAATTCACTTGATCATCACTTTGCTATTGTAGCTTCCACCAAGTGTAAGTTTCTTTTGGCCTTAATTCACTTCAGAAGGGTAAGAACTTTACTTGGGAGAGAAAAGAGAGATTAAGTGAATTTTACTAATCCATATACATTCTTGCTATTTGTGTTTTCTTTTGCACAACCTAACCATGTTAGGTGGAGAAGATAACTATAGTGAGGAGCATGTGGTTGATCTTAATGCCCCGGTGACTCGCTTCCAACATCAGGCATTGAGAAGTACATTGCAACAAGAATTTGTAGCTGGCACTACTGCAATGGGGGAACAACTCAAGGCGGATATGCAGGACCTCTGCATTGACCTCAATCAACAAATGAACGTGTTACGTACAAGCATCGTGAATGATGTTGTGCGGGCACTTCGTCCACAACCAAAGAAAGATGGTGTGCATCTGTCGGCTTACATGCCTCCACGAGATGAGGAGGTCGCTACACGAGTCGCCTAGGATGCGCAACAACGGCAAGACCGTGTGGTGGCATAAGCCATACGACCACCTCTACCTAGGAGAGGAGGTGGGGGAGGCGCCTAAGGACCCGGGAGGGGTTGTGGGCATGAAGGCCAAGGTGGGGGAGCACCTCACTTCAACGATGACGACTTGTACCACTACGATGATGGATACCACCGCCAATACCGCTACGGCAATGAATGACTTAATGAAGAAAAATTTGGTAAGCTTAAATTTACTATACCAACATTTTCAGGTACACATGATCCCAAATATTACCTCACTTGGGAGCTCAAGGTGGACAAGGTGTTCCGTATGCACAACTACTCCGAGGCGAAGAAAATACACATGGATGCACTTGAATTTGACAAATATGCACTCATATAGTGGGGAACAAGTTCAAAATCAAAGGAGAGAGTATGACGAACCTCCCATCACTACATGGGAAGAGATGAAGTATCACACGAGAGCGAGGTTTGTTTCTAAACATTACAAAAGTGATTTATTTGATAAATTGCAGCAAATGAAGCAAGGAATTCTCACGGTGGAGAAGTATTATAAAGAGATGGAGATGGCCATGATTCGAGCTAATATATTTGAGCAAGAACAAACAATGGCTCACTTCCTTGCTGGGTTGCACCCTCCCATCAAACGCATCACCGAAATTCAGCCCTACAACAACATGGTGGAGTTGGTGCATCAAGCAACCAAGGCTGAGAGGCAAGTGCAACAAGATATGAGAGCAATAAGAACATCATCATACACACCCCGTTCAGCACCTACAGGATGTAAACCCACATCCTGTTTCAATTCTTTTAAAACTAATCAATCTAGTGAAAGTATTGCTCCTAGTACCAGTGCTGCACCAGGCGGGAAAAATGCAACAACACCCATTGCCAAGAAAAGTCCAGCACCTTCTACCTCGTCTTTAGTGGGTTCTACAATAAGAAGTAGTACTATCCAATGTTTCAAATGCCTTGGACGAGGTCATGTACAAAGATATTGTCCAAATAACAAGGTTATGTTGCTAATGGAGAATGGAGAGTATGACTCTACTAGCGAGGAGGAATGTGAGGCCCTTGCTGATTTTGGAAGATTTGAAGATGTACAAGAGAAAGGACAAGGGGAGGAGGCGCATGAAGATGGTTATTGTGACCCCGAGGCTGGTCCTATCCTTGTATGTACATCGATGGTGTTGAGTGTGCAAGCAAAACCCACTCATGAGCAGCGCTGCAATCTTTTCCAACCAAGAGCTCCGGTGAGTAAAGATGGTAAGTGTTGCAAAGTTATTATTGATGGTGGAAGTTGCCACAATTTAGCTAGTAAAGAACTTTGCACTAAATTTGGGTTGAAATACAAGAAACATCCACATCCATATCAAATTCAATGGTTGAATAATGATGGCTCTATGAATGTTGGATACACTGTTGATGTTAGTTTTCAGATTGAGAATTACCGAGATATTGTGGAGTGTGATGTTGTTTCTATGGGTGTTTGTCACTTACTTTTAGGAAGACCATGGCAATATGATAGATCTGTGATTCATGGTGGTAGAACAAATCAATATAATTTTATGTGGAATAATAAAGAAATAACATTGCGACCTTTGACTCCTTCTCAAATTGTGAATGATAACAAGCAAAAGATTGAGGTAAACGTAGAGAATGAGAAAGGGAAGGAGCAAAAAAGTGTGATTCCACAAAAGGTGAGTGAGAACCACAAGTTAAAACTGAATGGGAAAAGAAAGAATGAGGAAGAGAAAAAGTTAGCCATGATAACCACTAAATCTGATTTAAGAGAGATGAGAGATAATCCCACTTTGATGCGCTTTGTATTGCTATACAAAGATGTTTTGCTTTCTACTAATGACTTAACCTCTCTTCCTAGCGCGGTTTCTCAAGTTTCGCAGGCTTATGAGGATGTCTTTCCAGAGAAGGTACCCACTGGTCTACCGCCTATTCGAGGCATTGAACATCAAATTGACTTGGTACCGGGAGCTCCACTTTTCAACCGGCCGCCGTACCGCACAAACCCGGAGGAGACAAAAAAAATTCAACGGCAAGTGCAAACGCTCATGGAAAAAGGGTATGTACACGAAAGTCTTAGTCCTTGTGACGTTCCTATCATTCTTGTTCCTAAGAAAGATGGTACATGAAAAATGTGCGTAGACTGTAGAGCTATCAACAATATTACCATTCGTTATCGCCATCATATTCCTAAGTTAGATGATATTCTTGATGAATTGAGTGGCTCTACTATCTTTTCTAAGATTGATTTGCGTAGTGGATACCATCAAATTAGAATGAAACATGGTGATGAGTGGAAGACAACTTTTAAAACAAAACCTGGTTTGTATGAACGGTTAGTGATGTCTTTTGGTTTATCTAATGCTCCTAGTACATTCATACAATTAATGAACCATATTTTGAGACACTTCATTGGCAAATTTGTGGTAGTCTATTTTGATGATATTTTGATATATAGCCGCTCATTAGAAGGACATGTTGAACACATTAGACAAGTGCTAGTAGTGCTAAGAACTGAACAATTGTATGCTAATCTTGAGAAGCGTACTTTTTGCACAAACAAAGTGGTATTCTTAGGCTATGTTGTTTCAGCTCATGGAATTGAAGTCGATGAATCTAAAATTGAAGCTATTCGAAATTAGCCTACTCATGTCAATGTTAGTCAAATTCATAGCTTTCATGGGCTTGCTGGTTTTTATCGACGTTTTGTGAAAGATTTCAGCATCATTACTATCCCATTAAATGAATTAACTAAAAAGGGCATTGCTTTTGAATGGGGAGAATCACAAGATAAAGCCTTTGCTGAATTAAAGCGATGTTTTTTGAAGCACCATTGCTTGTTTTACTGATTTCACTAAAATTTTGAGATTGAATGTGATGCTCTTTGGAATAGGTATTGGTGGTGTTTTGATGCAAGAAAGAAAACACATTGCATACTTTAGTGAGAAACTTAGCGATGCACAATTGAATTATCCTGTTTATGACAAAGAATTATATGCTCTTGTGCGTGTTTTAGAGACTTGGCAACATTATCTTTGGCCTAGAGAATTTGTCATTCATTCTGATCATGAAGCTTTGAAATATTTGAAATGTCAAGCTAAAATGAATCGTAGACATGCTAAGTGGGTTGAATTTATTGAAACTTTTCCATATATTGTTAAATACAAGAAAGAAAAAGATAATGTGGTAGCTGATGCTTTGTCTAGAAAGAATATGCTTTTAAATCAATTGAAAGTTAAAGTTCCCGGATTAGAGAGTTTGAAAGAATTATATGCTTCTGATCATGAATTTTCAGCCCCATATTCTAAATGCAAAGATGGGAAAGGATGGTACAAGTATCATATCTATGATGGTTTTCTATTTCGAACTAACAAGCTATGTATTCCAGATTCTTCCGTGCATTTGCTATTGTTGCAGGAATCTCATGCAAGGGGGCTGATGGGACATTTTGGTAGGAAGAAGACCTTAATGATGTTGGCCGATCACTTTTATTGGCCAAAGATGCGGCGAGATGTTGAGGTTTGTTCAACGTTGTGTGACCTGCCATAAAGCTAAGTCTAAACTCAATCCACATGGTTTGTATACTCCACTTTCAGTTCCTAGTGCTCCTTGGGAAGATATTAGCATGGACTTTGTTTTGGGATTGCCTAGGACTAAGAGGGGGAGGGATTCTGTTTTTGTAGTTGTGGATAGATTTTCTAAGATGGCACACTTTATTCCTTATCATAAGAGCGACGATGCGTCGCGTGTAACTAACTTGTTTTTCAAGGAAATTGTGAGATTGCATGGCGTGCTTCGCACCATTATTTCAGATCGTGATATGAAGTTTATGAGCTACTTTTGGAAAACTTGTGGGCCAAGCTTGGGACAAAGCTGCTCTTTTCGATAACTTGTCACCCACAAACCGATGGACAAACGGAGGTGGTGAACCGTACGCTCTCAATGTTGCTGAGGACAATGATAAAAAAAAGAACTTAAAAGAGTGGAAGGATTGTCTATCGCATGTTGAATTTGCATATAATAGGGTGGTACATTCTACTACTCAATTGTGTCCATTTGAGGTGGTGTATGGCTTCAAACCGATCACGCCACTTGATTTGATGCCACTTCCATTACAAGAACGTGCTAATATGGAGGCTTCAACGCATGCTGACTTTGTGAAAAAGCTCCATGAAAAGACTAAAGAGGTAATTGAAAATAAGGTATGTGCTTATGCTTCTAAGGTTAACAAGTCTCGAAAGAAATTGCTCTTTGAACCAGGTGACTTAGTATGGGTACACCTTCGCAAAGAACGCTTTCCGGAGAAGCGTAAATCAAAGTTGATGCCCCGTGGTGATGGTCCTTTTAAAGTACTTGCCAAGATCAATGATAATGCATACAAGATATAGCTTCCGAGAGATGATTATGATGTAAGTACAACTTTTAATATTGCTGATTTGTCCCCATTCTTTGGGCACGATGATACAGAGTCGAGGACGACTCCTTTTCAAGAGGGGGAGGATGATGAGGACATCTCTACTAACATATCTCCAAGTGTTCATGAAACACCACAAAATGGTCTAATGACTAGAGCACGAGCCAAGCTTTTAAATAAACAGGTGAATTCGCTTCTTAATACATTGCATTCTAATGATGAGAACGATATACTACCTCATGCCAAATTCTTGTGCCTTCTCAGGTTTGAATATTGTGCCGATTTTAGGGTCCAAGATTCCATTGCTATTGTTGTAGCAAGGGAATAAAGAAATCACATACATTTGTATGTGTTGGTTGCGTGGAACATGGGACAACCACATGAGGAACCATCCAAGTCCAAGCTCAAGCTACAAGGGCAGGCCCAACCTCATGAAGAACCAGCCTTGTTTAGCTGAGTTCGGATAGGAGTTGACTAGCTGTGCACCTACGTGTGCCTTTTCTTTAGCCAAGTTTGTGATGTGTCTGTTTCCCTTTTGTCTTCAGAGTCGGAGTCAGCCTTTGGGCTTGGGAACCATGCATACAGGATATAAGACGTGGTCGCTGCCGCTTGTAGGGTTGGTTTTTGGCTTTTGAGAATACACCAGATATTTTCTTCGAGATAATAGATTGATTTCAATTCTTGTTTCTCCAAGCATGGCTGAACCATGTCCTTGAGGGAAATTGGGAATTCTTCGCAAATTGAGATCGTTCAACCTTTCCGCTGGGAATTGGGAGCGCGATAGGGCTTCGCTTGGTGGTCGTAAAGTCCAACGCATGTGTTCTCACGAATTAAAGAGTGTTCGTTCTTGCATTGGCAACGGAGGATCACTACGATTCGAGAGGCTATACGTGAGTATTTGATCCTACATCGAGAAGATTGGGCGACCCCGTATCAACGCAGGGCGCCACGAGGGTGTGGGGCGCTACGAGGATGTGGACACACGGGGCGCAGGGCCGAGCCGCGAGGTCGCGAGCACTCTGGGCGCGGACGCCGCGAGACATAAACGCCCGCGCGAGGCGCCTTCTGAGGGCACGGCACCGCGAGACATGGGTGCACAAGGCGCAGGCGCCATGAGCAGCGCGAAGACGGGCGCCGCGAGATCTTGCGCATCTGGCGCAGGCACCGCGAGGGCGCGAACACCGTGAGACATGGGCGCCACAGGTCACGGAGCGCCGCGAGGGCCTGTGGTGCCGCGAGATCTTGGCGCCGAGACGCAGGCGCTGATGATGACACACAGTGCCGCAGACCGGGAGAGGCCCCGAGAAGCGAGCCTCGTGACCACGAGGACACAAGGGGTCGGCGAGGCCGAGGTCGCGCCAAGCCGGGAGGCGGAGGCGGCGAGGTGCCGAGGGTGCAAAGCGTCTTGACATCGGGAGGTGCTGTTGAGGCGGAGGCAAAGCAAAGTAGGTGTGTGAGCTCTATTAGCCGCAAGGCTAGGGCTCAGGCGGAGAGAGCTCTCCTTGAAAAGAGGGATACATGGGGTATTTATAGGCTTTTTGGGCACGTACAAATGACCAAATTGCCCTTTAATGGGTGGCTACACTATGAGTACAAGTGAGAGGTATTACAGTTTTTTCTAAGTATACTAGCAGTACTGTGATTTGTGTGTATTTCCTACAGAACGGACCGTTAGTGAAAGGATAATATTTTTCTTCCAACAGGGCTCCATGGCTTTGGCAAGGACTACTCACGAGGCTACCGCTGTACAATTCGTACTTCATGGGGATTCCAGCCACAGGTGCATGCACGATAATATGGTGTGATGGATAAGAGAATGCTTGTGAAACTTGTTGCATTCCAGAAACAGCTGTCCCTTCCAAAAGAAAGAGAGGAGGAATAAACCTTGGAAGGAAATCAGGCAGTGGCGGTAACATGAGAAGCTTCATTTCTAGCTGAAGATCATGGTGAGCTTATTGTTGCTAATTGGCTGGACTCCAATATAACTTTACCATAAGTTAGTACTAGATACATCAGTTCATAACTCATCATGAAACTAGACATCAGTTCATAACTCATCATGAAACTAGACATATCTACAGTACACCACATACTAATTAAATGTACTCCCACGAAAATTTCTCTCTCTACACAAGGCTCTTCATCTTACGCCTGAGCCACATGGTCCGAATATCTACACTCAGTGAAAGGAAAATCTCCCGGTTGTTCGGATCCAAGAAGACGTCCGGTGCTAGCGACTTCTCCATCGGCGAGAGGTCTGCCATGGCATTCATCACCTCGATGCACCGCGGGATGCTGTACCTGTCCGCAAGGCTCTCTGGCTGCTTATTGTCCCTCTGAAACTTGGGATCGGCATGTCCTTCCATAACATCAGATGCTCCATCCTCGCTGGGCCTCCTCAAGTAACGCCATGGCTCTCCCCGCACTTCCTCAGTAGACCTCCTGGAGAGCTGCCATGACTCTGGCCGCACTTGGGTGATCGGTTTTGGGTACAGGTGCCCATTCATAGTCTGGACTTCAACGCCTACTAGGGTCTCCTGTTGGAATGAAGACTCTCTGGATACTGGAGATGGGGGGATAGGAGAGAGCGGCCGATTTATGTAATAATCATCTTCATCATCATCACTTGAGTCAGCTTCCGTTCCATTCCTTTCATTCGGTGTAGGTGCAGCAAGAATACTTTTACTGTCCAAAATAAAACCAACTGCACAATATGAACAAAAATATTTTAATTTTAGGAACAGATTGAAACCCATAACAGAAATCAAGACAGCTTCAAAAACAATAAACAATATTCGAAATATTATGCTAAACACCTTCATCAAAAGGAAAAGTACTAAAACATAACACATCAGGTGAATTTCAAGATATCCAAAAATATTATGCAGCATAAAACAAGCTATTCTGGAGGCCCCTACTTATTACAACCATCATTCCAGAGTGAGTGCCTGCAAAAGGCCTCTACGATAGCAAAACATGGATAAATTCAATGGCTAGACCTTATGTTCAATTGTTGAATGTGCATACAGTAGCTTCAATTTGTATTTATGGTAGCAGATCGCCTCTTAACAATTTTGTACAAAAATATCTAAGGATCTCGATATCTCACCATCAGATCATTTTTAGTATACCCTCAATGATATATTATTTACCATGGTAGACTAAAATCTGCACTGTTACTTATTTACCACACTGCATTATTTCAGTCTCTAGTTGTTGAATATTTCCTTGTTCAAGATTTCACAACAGCGGTGGTGGGTAAATACATATGCATAGTTATTGATTCACAGTTTCATGTGCATACCGAAAGTCCTGAACTATGCCCAGGGCTGTGTGGGCTTAGGTCCCTCCACAGCAATAGGTAGATATGTTAGTTTTTATCATTACATACATGAATTTCTTTAAAAGAATATTCATATTCCATGTGCATTCATTTATAACAAATCATTACTGAAAGATGCGAAAGTGCAGAATTAGTCCATAGCTCAGTGGACCTGGTCCCTTCGCCGCAATAGCTATAGATGTGTCATGCCCTCCATTCCTTCTAAAATGACTTTCAGAATCCATGCAGTCAAACTTTCTAAAATTTGACCATTAATATGTTTAAAACTATCTAGATTGTCTAGATGAAAACTATATCACTAGATTTGTCGTTAAAACTGCTTCCATAATATTACAGCTTTATTAATTTAATACCAATAAAAATTATATCAGAAACTAGGGACGAAACTAGGTCAATCCTATAACACACATCACAAAGATTGCTCTCCCCAAGTTCCCCATGCGGCTGAATCCCCAATCCCTTATCCCTCCCACGTAGCACAACCCACAAACCACCTCCATCAATACATTGTGAGACGTGATGCTTCGCCCTCACCGTGTATGTGACCACCTCATGTCCCTCGTGCAGTTGCGCCACCTCCCCCCCCCCCCCAACCCCAACCCAATCCATGCTAGTCAGGTTAGAAGCCTCATTAGCTCTCCCAATGGGTTGCTCGGGATTGGTGGTCCGAAGCGAACATGGCAAAAATCCTTACCAAAGCCAAGCCAGGATGCCCTCATCACGCCCAAACTGGGCATGCCACTGTGGATGACCTCTAGCCTCTAGCATGTGTTACAATACCAGCTACACCTTCACATAGTATGATTCAACTAAGGCAAGGTGTCCTCAACGCACATAGGAAACTTCAATTCATGGTAGCAAGGCATGGCCGCCTCCTCCATCTGATGAAAGCCCAGGGGAAGCTCTTGGCCTATGACAACTGAAACTAGAGCCACAATCATGTCTTGCATCTAAGACGTAGCATCCTGCTTAGAAGCCATGGAAGGATGCACATCAAGCAACTTTCGCATGGTCACAACCAACTCAGCGAGGTTGATAATCACCTTCATGATAATCCCTTCAAAGTCGCACTGCCTAAAGGACGAATACATGGTGCTCAGCTCTTATACCAAGTTGTCATGGGCTTTGGTTCTAGGATGTAGATTGTAATTTTATGGGACAACTAGTTAGTTGTTCTTAACCTCCCGAGGAATGCTAGTTGTCGTGCCATGTTGATAGCAAGATTTGTTTTGGGTGCACGGGAGGGGGATAAGGTTGGGATTTGGGAGACGTTCTTTTTATGCTTGCCCTAAGTACCCTGATACAATCGTTGTGTAATATGCTAATAGCCAACTCCTAGTCCTAACATAGATGGAAACTATAACTTGCCAGACAAGAAAAAGAAACTGATCATGCTAATCCCTAAGTAAACCTAAAATACCACACTTTCCTATCTTAACTATGGCTGCCGATGCCAGCTAGGGGTGAGCAAAAAAAATGAAAGCCGAATTTCCAAACCGTACAGAAACAATTTGTGCCAGTTTGGATGGTCAATCAGCCAACAAACCGGTTTCGGTCTTTTCACTGCTGTAGTTTGGAAATTGGAAGTTCGGAGTTCGGTTGGCGTGTAACATCCTTAGCCCGAACCGACCAAATAAACCAAAATGAATGCAGTAAAAATAACCCTTCGAGATCCCACTCCCACCTCGCAGGCATGTCGTAAAGATCCCTATGGTCTTGCATATCCTATCATCTTCTAACTTTATGCCTCCTCCATACCCTTTTTTATTTTCTCTTTCACAATGGTGGCCTGGAATTGTGACCACATAATCTTGTTCCTGTTTGGCTGCTCCTCATGTCGACCATCGTGAGCTCTTGGCGTCACGTCACGATCTCGCTGAAAAATCCATCATGGTGCTGTGCAGCAATCCCACGTCATAGCCAGGGTGAGAATTCGTTTTTGTGATTTTTTAGAACTTGTAATTCGTTTCATAAATGACTATGTATGTTTTGTCATTGATTTGCTATTCCCTATTAGAATATTGATCACAGAAGAATGAACTAGTTGCCGAATAAACCGACCGAAACTTTATTCAGTATTTCAGTCAATTTGATTTGATTTGCATTTTCAATTCGGTTAATTTTGCTCCCAAAATTCTAAAACCGAAATTAACAATTTGGGCTATAAATTTGTAAAAACCAACCGAACTAGCCAAATAATCACCCCTAACACCACCGCCTCATGAACGGATCTCTAGTGGGCCCTAGTGGGTTTGGACCATAATATCGGGTAACCAATCCTATATGTACAAATTTCCCAACAACACCAATAAAACATAAAATACAAATCAGTGTTATGCCATTCAATCACATATTACAAAAAATCCATTTGTGTCTGGGAGCACTAGAACAAGCAAATGGTTGAAAGGTCTATTGTTTGAAAGATAGTAAAACAAGGGGAAAAACCCCAATAGCTAGTGCAAATCACCTAGCCAATTGACAGTTAAGGAAGAAATTTGTGCATTATTCTACTTAAACAATTTGCAACCTACTAATTCTAAGGGTTGGCACCTCAATTGCGTTACCTTTTCTCCCATACGGATTTTTGCAATCATCACATTTACAGTTGATGGAGCATCCTGCCCCTCCCTTCAAACACAGAAGAAAAAAAATCCAAAGTCATGAGCTGAGACAAGACGAAAAACTAACAGAATAGAATTGGATATGGAACCTGGTAGCAGTCACAATATTTCTTAAGGCAGCCTGACTTTTTGCAAGTGCATTTTCTTCTAACAAGGTCCATAGGGGATCTTATAAGTTGTTCCTGAGACAACAAAAATAGCAGGATCACCAAAAACAGAAAGAGGAAATAATTAGACATTAATAAGGTCGTGTTTGAACAACATTTATACCGCTGAATCTTGACCAGCCTCTGATGTTTGAACAACTTTCAAAGGCAAGACTTGTGTATTCCGTGGAACACTATGAATAGCCTTATTGTAACATGGTTCGCATCCACATGATTCAGAACAATAAGATCCAGAAGCAAAACACACACAGTAACTGCCACAACATAAAGCAAATGATGATTACAAATAAAAAGAAACTTGAATTTAGCAGTAAAAAACATAAAGCAGGGTGTGTGCACGCACATGCATAGTTAGGTGGGTAGGGTGTGTGTTTTTGTGTGCACAAGGTGGGATGTAGTGGGCAGGTGCATGCATAAACCAGAGTACCAGACTAGAATGCTCAGTGATTACTCTCTTTCCATGCATCACCATCCATCTAAATCCCCTCTCCCCCAAACTCAGTTCCCTCCATGGGAAGAGTGCTGTGAAGCATTACATGGCACAAATATGTAGGCCATGTACAGGCAGTACAGCTAAACCGGAAATCACAATAAGCCTGCTCCTGTGAATGGCGCTTCAAGTGTGCAATTTTGCATTATAATATAATAGAAAGATAAGTATGGGTAAATTTAAAAATGAAAAAGGGACCAGTTTCCTCTCACAAATCTCTATGGAACACTCGACTCAACGACAACTTGACATGCTCAAATAAAGTTGCTACACATGCTCAAATAGAGTTGCCAAATTTTGATACTTTGGCGGTCTCAAATTGACAATAGTGCTTCTATCATACATTTTAAAAAGGAGGTGTCTAGGGGGTATGTGAGTATTTTTTTGTTAGGGAGTACTCGAATTTTGAGCCATTGGATCAAGATCCAAAGGATGTCATCCTTCCCCTCAAACCATATATATTCCTCCTTCCCTTCCCTTCCCCTCCCATCCCCTCCCCAAACCCTAGCCACCACCCACCCAGCCACCGCCGCCACGCAACCCTAGCCGCCTCCATCTCCCGCTGTCTCCGGCGAGACCCCCCACGCCGCCCTCCTTTCTCGTCTCCGGTGATTACTGCCGCCAGGATCCACCGCCACTTCCCGCCGCCTCCTAACTGCTCGTCCTCGTCACCGATCTCCACCGCCCACCGCCCTCCTCCAACCCGTGGCGCTGGCGGCGCCACCATTGCCCCACCACCACCGCCGCCCACTACTGGCCCGCCGCTTCCCCCGACCTCCCTCTATACCCGGGGCTCATGTGAACCTAACCCTAACCCGGTGAACCCTATCCTTAACCTTGCCGGAGCATCGACGGAGTCTCGCTACTGGTCGTCGGAGGCACATCGAGCACGAATCACGAGGCAAAATCAGATGGATCAAAATTTGAGTACTCCCAAGGTGAAGAAATACTCGAGTATTCCTTTGCAGTTTCCTTTAAGGAATGCGACCACTGAAACTAGGGTTACTTCACAACAACACCAGATTCGTTAGGGACGGCAAACTAAATTAGCACCGAATCAAAATGATAATCGCATAGTAGCCACAGCACAAACAATGAGGAGCTGGACTGAAAAACCCCACATGGCTCTCGCTCGCTTGCTCTCTCTCTCTCTCTCTTCCCCATCTACTGCCTCGGGTGCTATGGTGATGAAACACATGCAAAATTTGGCATTGATGATACAATGGGAAATCTAGCGAGCCCAGAGGAAACTTACAGCTTCAGGCACTTGGACTTCTTGCAGCTGCACGTCCTGCACCCTTCCCCTTCCTCCGCCTTCCTCCTAACCAACAAAAAAAAACAGACCAAAAAAATATGCAGCACTCAACGAACCAAAAGAGGAAATCGGAGGCGAAACCAAACTTTGCAGAAAAGGGAAAGGAGACACCGACTTCTTCTTCTTGTCGGAGTTGCCGTTCGCCTCCGCCGGCGGCGGCAAGGCCGCGGCTACGGAGCCGGCGGTTTCGGATACGGATGCGGGCGCCGCAGCTTCAGCGGCCGGGGCGGGGGCTGGAGCGGCGGGAGGCGGGGGAGGGCCGCGGAGGGGGTCGTCGGGGTCCGATACGGAGGGCTCGAGCGGCGGAGGCTTCGGGGGATCCTCCGGATCCGCGGTGGCCATCGGATACGGCGACGGAGGCCGCCTAATCGGCGGCGGCGGCGGTGGTGGATTCGCCGTGGTGGCGAGCCGGGGCGAGAGCGAGCGAGGTGGACGCGAGGGGGGAGGGCACGACTCGTGGGATTGGAATGAAGAGGGAGAGGGAGGCGGAGGGGATGGATCGGACGGCTCGGGGAGGGCTTTAAGATTCGGGCATGACGGCTGGAGGGTTGAGATCGGCGGGTCCTTGTTAGATCGATTTTTTTTTAAATAATATTATTTTAAAACATAATTACAAAAATATATCGTCTCTCCAAAAAATTACAGAAATATGTTTCTATCGCCAGTTAAAATGGCGACAGGAACATATCGCCATTCAACTTCGACAGAACCTCTCTCCTCCTCGTCGTAAGGACGACCTATCGCCGATTGAAATGGCGATAGGTCCTCGTCGCCATTTCAAATGGCGACGAAATCCATCCCTATAAAAAACCCAAAATTCAGTAGCAGACTCATTCTTATTCAGGAAAAAGAAGGAGAGAAGAGTAGAGGTGAGGAGAGAAGCTAGCGGTTATTGTCATCGGATTGCCAACCTCTCGGGTAATTTTTTAACCGAATGGATTACATAGTTTTAGATGTACTGTTACGTAATGCAGTATAGTTTTACATAATACTTTTCGGTGGGTAGTATAGTTTTAGATATACGGTTAATCGTGGAAATGTTCTTTATGTTGTAGTGCGTCAAATATGTCCGACTCCGACATCGTCAATTTTAAAATTTACTATGGTCAAAGGACTATTCTAGAGGGTCCCGAGGGATTGATTTGCGTTATTTCTAATCGGCAACCGCATACCTAGCAAGACCGGGCGGCGTACATGGGGTATTTGTGATGCGATGGTTGTTCCATACATTCCAAGTGGGCCGTGATGTGTGCGATCGACTTTGAGTTGTCTTTCCTACGGAGAGCTGGCACCGACATATTGGGAGTTAGTGCGACCGGGGACCAAAATCATGGCGATCATATGTACGCATCGCGAGGAAGCGAGGTGGAAATTGGTCCTTCTCGTCCAAGCATATGCCAAACCCACTCCTCCTTTGCAATGGTGAACAAGAAGGAGGTGTCGAGGTAGAAGAGGAAGTCGGGGGCTGCAGCCAGTATGGCCTTACACAATTCTTGAAGCTCCGGAGTTCTTGATCTTTGTCGATGAAGACCTGCGGAAGTAGCTCCTCTGACCATGCAAGCTCTTGGTCTTCTTGCGGCGAGGTGAGGAGGTTGAAGCCGTAGTGCAAAGGATGGATCTCAAAGGCGAGACTACATGGCATTGTCTCGAAGATGAAGGTTCCGACGAGCGAGGATGAAGTTGATGACGGCGGTTCCATCCATTGGAACACATACCGATTCGACAATCTAAATAAATCAACGAAGGTCCGTGTCTTGAGTACGCATCAGACGAGTGAGGTCGGACTAGGAGCTATGTACAAATGCAAGGAGGCCGTGCGAGACGCGATCAAATTCTGGGCCTTGTCGGTGCGGCGCACATTGAGTCGTCAAGTCGACCCCAAGATTCTCTGACGTGAAGTGCGGCATAGAGGATGCCCTTGGCGAGTGCGCATTTGACCAAAGTGGGACACCTCATTGGAAGTGCTCTATAGTGGTCCCTCACATGCGTGCGTTTCGTCGTCAAGATATCCACCGAACTCGTCATCGAGCTTCATCGCCAACCTTATGTACAGTGAGATCGTGGATAATCTAGATTTTGAGCCACGATGCATCATTTGGGCAATTGAGGCAAGGTTCAATACACAATCGACTATGCGAAGGCTTGGAGGGCAAAACGAAGGCATTGGAATTAAGGTGGGGCGCGTTAGAGGATTCCTACCACAACCTCCTGCGCAACCGAGTCATACAAGGCGAAATCTGGCATCCATATCGATATTGAAGGCATACGCCACGCAAGTGGACCAATAAGAGGGTATTGCAATGAGTATTCTTCGCGTTTGGTCCATGTATCAACGCATTAAAAGATCGCCGTCAATCTTGTGCGTAGATGGCACATTTTTGATTGGGAGGTACAAGGGCGGACATCTTGTTCGCAATAGCGATGACGAGGAACAATCAAGTTCTTCCGTGGCATTCGCTTTCGTTGAAAGCGAGAACACGGATAGTGGTTGTGGTTCTGAAGAGCGTGAGGATTCTTTGTTGTGCAAGACCGTCCCAGCGTGTGCCTCATACATGATCGGCATGCGAACTGCTGCGTGCAATAACCAGTGCAACAAAGGCGAGCGTACCACTTCCATGGCCGGATCTACTGAGCGGGTGGTACATGAGGCACTTGGGTGCAAACTTCAAGCGATTCGAACAAAGACTTGATGAACATGTTCAAGCGGTGTGCAACCGAACCGGCGGCGGAAGTTGAAACACTCTGGAAGATTTTAGATGAGCGGACCAAGACACACTGAAGGGAGGCGAGAAGGGTCGCCTAAGCGCCGACTGAGCCCCAAGCATTGCAGAGATACCCACAGATGCTCCGGATTGGCGAGGAGGGACGGGCGCAGTCACATGCTTCTCGGTGGATTGAGCACGAGTCTAAGGAGAAGTGGTCATTGCTCCATGACAGGGTGGCGCTCGATATGGTGTCATGAGAACTAATCTAGCCGAGGTGTACAAGCTGGGTCATGCGCGGTGCAAGGTGCCTCCTTTGGTGGGTATTGTGGAGGCAATACTCATGATGCAGACGACGAAGTACTTTGTTGTGAAGCAACAACGCATCGCGAGCCATGGCAAATGATGAATCATGTACTCGTCATGATAACCAAGTACATGGAGGAGAAGAGCAAGAAGGGTGAGACCTAGGGCATTCAAGATGGGCACAAGGAGCTTAAGCCGAGGTGATGTGCGAGGATAAAGGACGCATGGGATTTAACCGTGAGAGGTTACCCATGAGTGCGCGTTCTGCGCGCTAGTTGCACATGCACTTGCAACAAGCCCTTCTTACGCATAGGCCCTGCTCCTATGTCATAGCCGCATATTCGATAAAGTGGTATGACATCCGGTCGATACCTCTGTCTATTTCACCAAGGAGGCGGTGATGCAAACTGGACCGCAGAGATATATGGTTCTGTTGTGGTTGGTCATTTCACCGCCATCCGACACAGGAGCAACTAATGCGGGCTGCGGACATTGATAGGCTCAAGGAAAAGTTGAATGGCGGCAGTACGACGATCAGGAGCGACATGGACGAAGTAAACCGGACGTCGTCGAAGAAGTGCTCTATTTGCGAGAGTCAGGCACACCTTCAAGAAATGTCTTCTGCGAAATCCTCAAGATGAAGGAGACATCGCCACTCCGGACGTCGCGGCGGGGACCTCATCTGGTCACCCAACTCGAGACGATCCACGGGAGGGACGTTGAGGTGCGACCAATGTTATTACCAATGTTACGAATTATGTTATTGCAGACGGTAGTAACAAGTTATTGCCAATGTTCTGAATTATCATTTTAATTAAGTGTTATCATGTTTTGCTGAATGTTATGTAATATCAGTGCTATTAAGTGTTATGATGTTTTGCTATAAATGATGTTTTGCTTAATTATCGTAGTTTTCATAGTAATGGCAAGTTCACATTTGTTTCCTTACATAATATGCGGTTCATGTACATGAGCAAGCGTATTAATTCATGGCGATCGCAATATCACTTACCTTTCTACTTACGAATCGTTCATATCTCAATCTTTCTCGTAAAATTCTTGAAATTCATCGTACTAGAACAACATACAACAATCAAAAATGTTATTGTGAGTCTATGATTTTGCACCGTTAAAAGCGATATAAAAAAAAAAAGGCGGCAAACCTAGCTAGAAGGAAAATTTGGCTTGCTTCACATGCCAGTTGAAATGGCGACAGGGACCTATCGCCATTTCAACTGGCGATAGGTGGCTGGACCGGCGACAGGAGGAGGGTTCCTGTCGCCAGTTGAAATGGCGATATGTTCCTATCGCCATTTCAAGCTAGCATATGAACATATTTCTGTAATTTTTTTGGAGAGACGATATATTTTTGTAATTATGTTTTAAAATAATATTATTTTAAAAAAATTCTTGTTAGATCCGGATCAGTAATCCTAATTACTCCCTGGCTGTTGTCAAAGACAAGCACCCACTTACTACTAGTGCAAACTTTTTTTGCGAGGGGAAGTGCAAATATTATTTGATAGAAAATAAAGCCTAAATAAGAAATGTACAACATAAACCAGCAAAATTCAGTAGCTCAGCAAGCAAACACCCTGTTTAAATCAAAATGTCAGAAAATACATTCAAAGCTATTTGGTCTGATATTTTCTCCTGGATTGCCACCCAATTACCGCCGGCTGTATTATCTGTGTGCGCCTATACTCGATGTTGGAAATCCCTAGGTCTCAAACAAGCCTCAAATCGTTAACAAAATGGTGCCCTTTGTGCAGTAATTACCTGACCTGGTTGGGTTACGTACGCATGTAGTATGGATATCGACTTGACATGTAGAGTAGATGGCAGAGAGAGGCTATTGGCAAACTGCCACAAATCATTTGCAATGCAACTATTTTGGAACACTAGATGCAAGATCAGGTTTCACACGCAACAAGGCAATCTACAGACAAAGCAAACAACGATATATCACTTGCAATTCCCAGAACTTCCCAACGGAGTAGTAGCACCTGACAAACATAGCTGAAGCTCCAGTGCATCATTACACACATTTACCCCAAGTCGTTATTTTGTCTCGGAGATAATAATGCCTTATCAGCTACTGCTATTGCACACAAGCGAGACAAAAGACACGCACACGGACCGCGTACAAGGTAGTACCAGAGAAGTTCAACTACAATCATTTCGAATAAATGTGCGAACGGTTCAATCTTATGCAACATCTAAGAGGAAGATCGTGGGGACTCTTGGATGATTTGCGGAGATGAGAGCGCATGTTTTAGAAGAATGTCCCCTCTGGAGGCTGCACTAATTTCCGGTTATGTGATGCTGCCATTTCTTTCTTAAGCTGTGTCAAGATAACCTCCATTGTGTACTCACGGCGCCAATTTGACAACAGGCCAAACTTCCTTTGATCGACCTGCATTTGCTCCAAGATAAGTTTGCAATGCAAGGAAACACAAGGGATACAAATTATTCAGAATCAAAGTCATAGTTTCATACCACTCCAGTCTCAGGATTTACACAAGTCATATTGATTCTTGAGTGAAATCTAACAGTTGGTGACCTGTCTGGATAGTCCTTGTCACAGAAAAGCTTTAACTGATAAATTCGGCCCTCGTGGACGGTCTAGCAAAACCAATATAGATCAACATGAAAGCACAAAACTAAGAACACAACAATCATACTTGAATAATACTAGAGTAAGCTAGTGGAAACATCTTACGTTGTGGGGACCTATTATTGTGCCTGTCCAAGAGCGCATGTAGATATCATCCGCGTCATCCATTCCATAGCTAACTGTTCCATCCCCGATGCCCTTCTCTCCCCTCTCAAGCTCTTCTAGCAGTCTGAAGTTCCTTGGCACTGCAACAACATTTTTATACCAGTAAGTAATAATGTTTTCTTTCCAACGACATTAATAACTTCAGTATTGATACGTCTAATTAAATATGATGTTCAGAGATCTGCAGAAAAGATCAAAACCAAATCCCACCCAAATACACAGAACCAGGTAACTGTTCTCAGCATGGGCAAATTTTTCATAATTATAGCTCTACTTGCAAACTTTCTACTTTTCTACATAAGTTATTCCAATAACAAATTAGGAGCCAGTAGATAACTCAGGAATATCTGCACCCTGCTGCATCGAGCAAACTATTAAAATGACAACAAATATCAGATATTTCAGTGTGAATATCTGCTTCTGTGGTCTTGGATTCTGGCTAATTGTGTGCTTAATCTTCTGGTGTGCTATCATCCTTGGCTGCTTAGCACATCACAAGATTACTCATACCGGTACATCTAAGAACCATCACAGCAAATGTGATATATTCTCTTCTGCTGTACTTCCAAAAACTATGTCTTGCTTCACAAGTTCCAACCAATAGTGGAGATGTAGTGTGGAAGCAGTAAATATATGGAAAAACCTATGTGCAGTGTATGGCATGTAATAATAGCCAGCTATGAAAGCTCGATAATTCTAACTTCTAAGCATATAAGTGAACTACTGCATTACAATTACAAGGATTTTGCCTAATCACCATTAAACCAACCAACCCCACTAATACGGAGCCAATTCATGGAAATTTATGAAATGAAATGGGCTCCCCCCACCCCCAAGCATTACAAGTGCATTTTATTCCTATATCAATTTTTTGGCCCAATCTCCACCTAAAAGGATAATTCTCTCTTGCGCACGGGTGGGTGGGTGGGGGATGGGGAGTAGGGGTTATTAAAAAAATGGCTTACCAGGATATTGTGCTAAAAAATGCTCCATTGATTGGATTATGCAGTGGACATCCAGGAACAGAAAACAACCAACTGCCAACAAGCTATTTTATGACATGACAACATAAGTGCTAAACCTGAATGAAGGCTTATAAGGGAAATCAATTATAGCACTAATCCTGCTAAAAGGAAGAGTTGTAACTTGTAAGTCCTATCTACCACCATTTTGCGAAAAGTTAGCCCATCAAATCAAAGCCTCGTGTACAGAGAAGCCACTAAACCCATGTAATGTATTCTACTGAAATATCAGCACTGGCAAATTATTCCTATCTTCTGGTTAGATCCGACACTTCCTACTCCATGGTAAAGAGTGCCTACAAATATGAACTTTAGCTTCATGTGTATGTTCATCCAAATGGGGCACACCTCAGCATCATCCTAATCGCACGGGGACAACAGTATGCCTCAGGTGCAGAGCTTCCTGCACCATATCACACGGCGACCAATGAAAATTTCCTTTTTAGAGTTTCTCCGACATCTGTACATTAGTTGCCTTGATATGGTCCAGAGAGCCCTGCACCCAGGACATCATTCCCCCGGAAGGTGGCAACTTGTTAATTCTTCCTAAATACGAATTAGTATGCAGTGCCGGACTTAAACGCCGGTCATGGGGGCTGAACTGAACCCCCCCCCCTTTTTTGTAAAATAAACTGCTATTAGCAGCACTAGTCTAGGACCTAACACATGTACTAGAACATGGGTGGATCTTGCGCGCGCGCGCGCGCTGGAGAAGAACCGAATCGGACATGGAAGGATGGATGGATCCACAGCAGCAGCAAACCAATATGCGGAGAGGAAGATTTGGGCTAGGTTGCTCACATCGCAGCAAAAAAGACAAAACAGAACAGACTAGACCAAACAATCCAATCCGAGCAAGCTAGGGCTTACCGACAACTCCGGATGGATCTCCACTCGACGCCATTCCAGCGGAGGAGGGGAGGAGGAGGACGCCGATGGCTACAAGAGGAGGACCCGAGGCGGCGCGCGTGCTGCGGTAGGAGGAGGCCTGGAGGCGTGCGTGCGAGCTCGGCGGCGCGGGCACAGGCGAAGATGGTGTGGTGTGCGAGGGGACCAGGGAAAGGGGAAGAGGAGGAGGAGGCAAGGGTAAGGTGGGCCGGGTTGGGCCGATCCGAGGCTTGTCCAGATGGCCCGTGCACCGACACGACTCCAGACCCAGTCTTTCAAAAAAACATAATTTTACTGAACTAGGGACTATTTGGATTGGTACTTCAGTGAGCTAAAGTAAATTTTGGTAATACCAAAATCTAGACAATATCAAAATATAGGTATAAAGGTAGTGGGCTAGTGTTTGGTTTGACACTAATATGGGCAAAAATTTGGTAATACCAATTTATCTATTTCAAAAGAGTTCTAGTCAGATGCAAATAGTGATATTAATTGTATGGTTAGATTGATTTATCTGTTTTAAATGATAATATTTCCTAAACTGAGTATCCGATTTGTGATCCGTTTGAACCGTTGCGTTCCTTGTCATTTTATCAACAAAACAAGACCCAAGTTGACATATTTTGGGGCAAAAGAAAATTGATGTTATGTGGGACCCACGGGCAATACCGAAATTGACTAATATGTCCCTATTCACATCCAACGAAATGATGCTACCTAGCAAACTCAAGGGCTAGTTGCCCTGCCAATTTTTTGCTAGCTTTTTGGCCACCCAAATTTTGCCTAGGAATTGTGAAGAAAAAATTGGCTTTACCAAATTTTCTTTGGTAGTATTAAAATTTGGCAACAAACCAAATTCTAGCCTAACTTCATGGGCATTACTAATATTTGGCGTTGCCAAATTTTTCAAGGGCACGCCAAATATAGGAACCAAAACAAACACTGGCCAAATTTTCTGGGTATTACCAAATTTTGGTATGGCTAGTTAGAGTAAAAACCAAACAGCCCCCTAGTCTTTAAATTGACGGACGATAGGCACCAAATCTAGATAATTGATTATTTGTCACTGCAAAGAAGAGCCTTCTAGGATTTGCCACTCCTAACAATGCAATTTATAATTTTCCACTCCAAAGGTTGGTTGCTTAATAATTTGCCATTTTGGTCTTTTAATGACATTTCTTATGTTTTCTCTATTTTTTTTCCCTACGTGAAATGACCTTACTTGTAACAGCCCAAAATTCATAATTGTAAAAATGAGGGATTTTTAAAACTTTTTGTATAAAACCTATTGTCGTACGTTTGCTTGCATCTTGAGATTTGCTTGAGGACATCTTGCATCTTTTCTGCTCTCATGATTTTATCTACCCTCCTGTTGATTTTTTTTTCCTCAAGTCTTTCTAGTTTTCTTCCTCCTCCCCAGACCTCCTTGGGCTAATGTATTGTTCAGCCTTGGGGTCTGATCCGACCCAACTTGATCTCCTTGGACCTCTCTCCTATTCCCCGAGCCAGTAAAATCACAGCGTGGAGCTGTCCATCGGCCATTAATAGCCATCACATAGGATGTCCCTCACTGTACGGTGTCCCCACGCCCACAACAGCCCCAACCACTCCGACCACTCCCCTTGGTCTGGTGGTGCGCGTACATATAGGATTGCTCAAAGTCCTTGTGGCCTCCTTGTTGCTCTTCTTCACCATTCCAGTGCTAACCTCATTCTCCTTTCTGCTCCGAGTGAACTTGAGCTTCCAAAACAAGCTCAAGCGCTCGTCTCTGTCGAGCACCACCCCGTCGCAGCCTTTACCAGTGACGCCCGGTGGATACTCCAAGACCACCTTAGCGAGCCATCTATCTGTTCCCAGGAAGCAACCTTGAAGACCGAAGACCACCCACTTTCCTCGAGCCACTTACAGCACGGAGCTTCTTCCATTGTCGTGATCCACCATCGCTAGTGCAGCACCAGCTAACCATTTCCCAGTTCCGTACTGATAAGTTCCTAGTGGACAGAAACTCTTCTTAATCCGAGTCACCTTATTCTCTTTTGGATGTTCATTTGGTCCTTCTTTTGGTTTTTCCGCTGGATCATCCTATTGCGACAATGCAGTCTAGCATTTGTTTCTTTTGGTCACCGTTGTGTAATCGATTCCTCCTCTCGATCGACTACGCACGGTTAGCACCCCCACGACTGTAGGATCAAGGATAACCGACTAGAGGGGGTGAATAGGAGGTTTTTAAACTTTTTAACAATTTATCAATTTAGTCAATTAATAACTTAGTCTAAACAAGTTATACTTCTAGCTAGGCAAATTACTCACAATAAACAAGCTAGAAATATAAATACGGAAGGTAAAGACTAGAGATAACCACAAAGACACGACGATGTTTTTCCCGTGGTATCGAAGACTTGCCGGTCTTCACTAGTCCACGTTGAGGGAGCTTGACGTCTCAAGCCGGCTCCACGAATTAAGCCTTTCCTCAAGTCACTATGGTTGTTCTTCCTCCGCTCCGGAGATGGTGAACACCATACCACTCACAAGCTTGCACCGGGCCTCTTCACAATCTTCTTTGAAGAGATCACCGTGCTCCACCACCAACCGTCTAGGAGTGCGGCAACACTCCAAGAGTAATAGATCAAGGTCTTCACTTGACGGCACTCAAGTGCACATAGATCAACTAGGAGAATGAATGCACTTGAATGTATCTCAACAAGCTCACAATAAATGTACAAGAGTGTTTTGAGTGTTGAGTGAATGCAAGGGCTCTCAAGGCTCTATGAATGTCAAATGGGCACTAGCACTTATGACTTGAGCAGTTGGGGGGGTATTTAAAGCCCCCACAAACAATTATGACCGTTGGAGTCGAAACCAGAGAAGTCAAACAAAATCGGAACGACCGCATGCATAAGGCCAGTACGACCACACCTCTGACTGAGCACAGTCAACGCCTAGAACAGTTACTATAAAAAGAAAAACTAGCCGTTGAACTCCCGATCGAACGGCCATGAGTAAACGCAGCAGACGTCCGACGGTTTGCCCGGTCGTCTGGTTTCCACGAGCGGTACTACCGTTCGTAGGGTTTCACGATTTGCTGAAGATTTGCAATGATTCTGGAAATTTAGTACCGCCATGTAAAAATCGGAATGACCGCAGGCCGATACGACCGTTCCCCAAGAGCGGAACGTCCGATTTCCAAATTGAGAATTAGACCAGATTTGCACTTGTTCTGTTTTTATTGAACCGCCTCACAAAATTGAACGATCACCAATCTGCACGGATCAGTTAGCCAAGAGCGGTACGACCGATTTCCATGAGAAAGTCTGAGACAATTTGCAACGCTTCTGGTTTTATTGAACCGCCAACTAAAATGCGGAATGACCGCGATGCGGTACGACCGTTCAAGGACCCGGTCATTCCGCTTCAACGCTTAATTTGTTGTTCCCTTTAAAATGCGGTACTACCGTCAAGTAATGTCCGGTCATACCGCACCAAGCGGTACGACCGCAAGAAACACTGTGGTACTACCGATTTTGAACAGAAGCACTAAGAACTTTTCAAATCAATTTCAAGTTAGAATTCAAATGCATGCATGATCCTAAGTTGATCCATATGGCACAAGAATATGCTATCAAGCTACTAGCCATGATCCCTCTTAATAGTACGGTGTTTATCCTATAATCCGGTCTTCCATCCAAAACACCTAGATCGGTAAAATGAAAAAGGGATCCTAGACTACTTGTACCTTGTCTTTAAGCCAAAAGATCTTCATGTAGTCCATTTGCATGCCACTTTGCATCAACACGATTACCAATGGGAGTTAACCTTGTAAATACTCAATAAACACGTTAATCTCATATTCACATATTGTCATTAATTACCAAAACAATTTTTAGGGGCCTAGATGCTTTCAACGACCTCTTTCCTTGCACAGACCTTCCAGTTTACCAGGACCACCCCGTGGCCGCGACCTCTTACTTTACAAAGACTACCCTCTTGGTTGGGACCACTCGTGTAGTCACGACCTCCCCTTTTTCAAAAGACCACCCTCTAGCACATGACCTCCCCTCTTGCAAAGACCACCCTCGGGTTGTAACACCTTCACGACCTCCCTTGGTCGTAGTGTCTGCCGCGACCTCCCAGTAGCATCTCCACTTCCCTGAATTCTCAAATAAACAGAAACATTTTGTTTTGATGAGAGTTCAAAGCTTATTTGGAGATCCTATACGGAACCTCCCTTGGTCCCATCGTGACCACCGGGACCTCCCTTTGCGCTCATCTTGACCGTCGGGACCTCCCTTGCATTCATCTTGACCATCGAGACCTCGTAGGGTTCCATCTTGACCGTCGGGACCTCCTTTGCACACATCTAACGGTCCAGACTTTCCCCTCACCTAGATCTAAGGGCCCAGACTTTCCCTCGCTTAAATCTAAAGGACCAGACCTCCCCTTGCTCAGATCTAAGAGTCCAGATCTCCCTTGGTTTAGATCTAACGTTCCAGACCTCCCCTCGTATTGGATCTAACGGTCCAGACCTTCCTTCATTGAGATCGAATGGTCCAAACCTCCTTTCGTTTGGATCTAACGGTCCAGACCTCCTCCTGTTTGGATATAATGGTCCAGACCTCCCTTAGTTTAGATCTAACGTTCCAGACCTCCCTTGGGTTAGATCTAACATTCCAGACCTCCCCTCGTATTGGATCTAGCGGTCCAGACCTTCCTTCATTGAGATCGAATGGTCCAAACCTCCTTTCGTTTGGATCTAACGGTCCAGACCTCCTCCTGTTTGGATATAATGGTCCAGACCTCCCTTAGTTTAGACCTAACGTTCCAGACCTCCCTTGAGTTAGATCTAACGTTCCAGACCTCCTCTCGTTTGGATCCAATGGTCCAGACCTTCCCTCGTTGAGATCGAATGGTCCAGACCTCCTTTCGTTTGGATCTAACGGTCCAAACCTCCTTCTGTTTGGATCGAATGGTCCAGACCTCCCTTCATTTAGATCTAACGATCTAGGCATCTCTTCGTTTAAGATCTAATGGTCCATAACTCCTTCCGTTTGGATCTAACGGTCCAGACCTCCTCCTGTTTGGATCTAATGGTCCAGATCTCCCTTCTTTTAGATCTAACGATCCAGGCATCTCTTCGTTTAGATCTAATAGTCCAGAACTCCTTCCGTTTGGATCTAACGGTCCAGACCTCCTTCTGTTTGGATCTAATGGTCCAGATCTCCCTTCTTTTAGATCTAACGATCCAAGCATCTCCTCGTTTAGATCTCATGGTCCAGACCTCCTTTCGTATGGATTTGACGGCCCAGACCTCCCTCTGATTAGATCTAATGGTCTAGACCACCCTTTGTTTAAATCTAATGGTCCAGACCCTCTTTGTATGGATCTAACGGTCTAGACCTCCCATCGTTTAGATCTAATGGCCTAGACCTCTCTTTGTTTAGATCTAACGGTCCAGACTTCTCCCTCGTTAGATCTCCCTCCAGTTCTTTTGCAAAGACCACCCTCCTGGTCATTTTGCAAAGACCACCCTGGCTACAATGATTCCAGGACCTCTCCAAGTCATATTGCTTCCACGACCTCCCGGTCGTATCCCTCTTGAAACAAAATGATTTCCACAACCACCACAGATCCGATAACCACGGGGGTTTTCAACTGTGCTGGTCTCACGTTTCTAATCCATGATTTTGCATGATTTGGAGTTCTTTGCATATTTGAATACGATTTAAGTTGAAATATGTGCTTATTTGCCTTTTCGGTTGTTTTGTGATTATAGAAGTCGAGGTGACCGAGGAACCATTAGTCGACCAGGATCCTGAACAACAGCACTCTGAACAAGGCGAGTCAATCATTTGATCATTTTGAGCCTACTCTTTGCAAATTATGTTGCTTTAAAATTATGAAACTGCATTGCTATGTTTTATCAAACTAAATTGGTCTAGATCATAGTTAATGCCCTAACATATACTTGTGTATAAACTTACAATCCTTGAACTTGGACATTATCCTTTGTCACCCTAGACTTAATGGATTACATACTAGTTGATAGGTATGTATCAAAGTGTCATACTTAGCCTTGCTTAGATATAATATCATGTGGGCATTAAATTGCCCAACCACAATCTTTAAAAATTTTGGAAAATGATTTGGGCAGTAAGGCTGGGAACCTGGCTGGTATGTTGAGGTAAATGGTTATTTTCAAAAACAAACAAAACTTGAAATCTGTTTCCAACTGGGGCGGCTGGAAGGAATGGCTGGTGCTGGGGGCACGAGAAGAGGTTGGTATGTGGATGTACCGCCCTGGTCATGTAAGGAC
Source organism: Phyllostachys edulis (assembly GCA_036346405.1). Classification (NCBI taxonomy): domain Eukaryota; kingdom Viridiplantae; phylum Streptophyta; class Magnoliopsida; order Poales; family Poaceae; genus Phyllostachys; species Phyllostachys edulis. Next base: position 40,321,113 of record CM070568.1, read on the forward strand.
CGAATCTTGTGATGACCTCTCATGCAAAAATAGTGCAACCACAAGTCAATAATGGGTACGACCTGGCCGACTAATTTGCTCGCCTCAGCGTAGATCCGCCGTTGGGATGATTGCAGGTGGTTAGCCAGGGGAGAACGAAGCCACAAAAACCACATTGGCACAAGAGGGGGCCTCCCGGAGAGCCTCAGGAGTGGGCTCAGGGCGGTGGAAACCTTAGTGTAGCGGATGGAGTGCGTTGAGGTTGAGCATTGTAAAAGCCTTGTGGTAATCTTCCCTTGATTCACATGTCAAAGGAAACGCGTGTACATATCAAGGCGATTACCTCTTGTGGGTAAAGTGTGTGAACTCTGCAGAGTAAGAAAACTATCATGATAGCAGTGCTTACGGTCAAGAGCGGTGCTGAGAACTTGCTGGATATAGCTTTCACTTTTGCAAAACCGATTTGTGATGAAAAGGGATAGTTGGGGTGGGACCCCAGGGATTTGAGAAAGGCCTGGTCCGGGACCAGTGGTAACTACGGGATAACCCGAGTATAGGAGGTGGGACCTCCACTAGTACTTTTCAAAAGAAAACTCATATATGAAAACAGATTTGGTAAATTGCTAAGTCTTAGGATTTACTACTACTCTATTTCAACCCTGGCTTTGTGCAAATAAAAGAACTCTAAAGCTTCCCTTGGTTAGCCTTTGCATCTATAAGAACTGCATTGTGGGTTGGCTCATGAAATGCGGTTGTGTACTCGTGCTCGCTAATATAATCTTTTCAGACCCAAATGACTAAGACCCCTACCAGTACTTCACAGAGGATGAACCAAACGATGGTGATGATAATGAAGCTTAGGCCGGGACCTCCAGTCGCTTGCCTGTGGGCAGAGTGAATGGATCCACCATCACTCGTTTTGCTTCCGCACTCGTTATCTACCCTGTACTTTTGGCTTTTTGTAAAACCTTCGCCTAAGTGGAGCTTTTGTAAAACAGTAGGCCTCACTGCCGGATATTTATGTAAAATATTATGGGCTTACGCTGTTCCTTTTGAGGTATCATTTGCATTAAGCGAAGTTCATGATCAATGTGTTCACAGACTCTAAGTGGATGCCATACGACCACCCTTTTTGTTGGTCTAGAGCCGCTACTAAGTAACTTAGGATCTCCCTTAGCTGGTCGAGGGCCTCTGCCCGATAACCCTCGATCACCCTTAGCCAATCCAAGACCACTACCAACTACCTCACGATCACCCTTAGATGGTCCAAGACCACAACCAAGATGACCCACGACCACCCCTAGAAGGTCTAGGACCACCACGAGGAGACCCACGACCACCCCCATATTATCTAAGAATCACTTCCAGATATTCTAAGACCTCACGTACCTCTTTTGTCGTATCTTCACGACCTCCTCATGCACCACATGACTTCCTAGGACCTCCCTTGGTCTTTCCAGGATTTCCCTGGACTTCCTTGTAAGATACAGGACCACCTCAGGACCTCCCCTTAGGACCTCCTCAAGATCTCCCCTACTCTTTGCCTTACTCCCAGGACCGTCTAAGGACCTCCCCAGGATGTAACTCCGACACTTCTCCAGACCTCCCTGAGATCACTATAAAACCGTACTAGAACCTCTTTCAGACTCTTCTAAATTGCTATTTCGACCAAGTAGGGCCGTGTCTACGAATCAACACATACGACCGCATGGGGCTTCGGTAGGTAAGCGTTTGAGCAAACGGGGTATTCTGTGTGTGTCAGCTACTGATCCAGGGAATGACACAGTATTCACAGGAGATTCCAAGTTCTAAAATTTGGGGTCTGACATTACTGCCCCTCTCCAATGTACATAGGCACAATTGCGCGGATGAACTTCCCTGATATGCAATAGTGTGGGAAAGTGACTATATGGATGAGCCCTCTTTCGAAGATTATTTCCTTCATTTTCCTCATCCATACTTGTTGGTTGATACACCTCGGAATCACAGTTATGCAAGGACTGGACTTGGAATTGCATAGGAGATCAAATAAAAGTTCTGATTATTGGAACTGTGAAAATATTGACAGCGGCTTTAGATTCAGTTTGGACAGATTTAATAGTGATTCATCAATAATATGTGAAGGAACTAAACATTTCAACAACTTCGACAATGAAACTCAGCCGCCTAATTACTTCAATCATAATGATTTTTCTGTGGGCCAATTTGTTTCCAAAGATGGTCAGAAACCCAGGAAATCAAAAATTGACGCAAGATTGTCATACAATATTCCTCCTGAGAAAAGTGTTACTGGTTCTCATTTGGGCGTTGCTTCTTCCCAAATGGCAAACAACATGCTTATTGAAGATCTACCGAATCAACACAATTTTGGAATTGACGCAAGATTTTGGTTGTCATGAGGAAGAGGATGCGTCGAGCCAGATAGCACCGGAATGTGTACATTAGAGAGAGGGGCACTAAGGTTATTTCAGAAAATATAAGAAATGTTATTAAAAGACAAAAATGGTAAATTATTAAGCAACCAACCTTTGGACTGACAAATTATAGATTGCATTGTTATGAGTGGCAAATCCTAGAAGACTCTTCTTTATAGTGGTAAATAATCAATTATCCCAATTCTAAACTGGATCACACTGAGATCACAATCACAATGCTCTATTCCTCCTCAGCCATTCATTTCATAATTCAAACTTGTGATTTGTTTTTAGAGGTGGAGCAATTGACTGGTGTAGTCATCTTAAAGCTTAAGACCTCTATCTAAAAAAAACTTAAGACCTAAAGATAACATATTCAAATCCCAGACAATTAAAGTGAAAAAAAATCTACACAAATAACTCACCTAACATGGGATTGGTGAGAGTCGAATTAAAGTGAAAAAATCCACGCAAATAACTCACCTAACATGAGATTGGTGAGAATCAAAATCTAGTCAAACAGTCAGAGAGACAAGGTGACACGGCTAGACTACGCGATTTTGGTAATCAAGTATTAGTAGTACTTCTGATATTAGTATAACAAATTTGCTAAGACCAGCTCACTGCAGGAAAAATTGCGAGCATAGAGGCTGAAATTTGCAGATATTTCCATTAAAAAATGCATTACAAAATTGTAAATCTACCATAACCACTTGCAAGATCTTGTCATACGATGGAGAACTTCAAGGCTGCTAGTGAAAAACAAAATTATCTCCAAGTCCCTGTTCCATTTAATCTTTACAGAATCAACAAATTGCACAAACAAGATTCCAAACCAAAAGGTTAAGTTCATACATAAGTCTAAATAATAGTTTGATCCCAAGTATATATAAGTCTTAACAGCCTTATCCGAAGTACACGTATAGATAGATGTCTTGCTAGTTTGATCTAAGGTTCATATAAGGCATGAAATGATACAGATGAACAGTAACGGGCAACTCAACAAGGGCCTCTACGGGTCTGGAGATAATTTACTTGCGGACCACTAGGCACAGGAGGCTCTCGAGGAGGTAATTTGGACAGCTTGGTAGGTACATGTGCTGGATTATTGAACATTCCACTGTAGAGAAAGCACGGGATAATTATCAGCCTCTAAACAGAACTGCCGAAACAAAACTCCTTGGTTGTTCATCAAACCCTGAAGCATGATAGAACGAACTCCGATGCAGTCTATGGGACGTTGGCGATCTGGGGAACCAGCAATTATATAAGGAAATAACCTGTACAGGAACAGATATTAGTTAGAAGAGTAGAGACTGGAAATAGAATAAAGGCAAAATTGGCTACAGTACACTCAACTTTTGTGTCATTGGCTGGTAGACACCAAAATTTCGTGTGTTTGTTAAAAGACACTAAAATTTTATAGTTCTTTGCTGTAGGACATCGAGGCCAATATAATAATATTATTCGTTGTTTTGGAGGGAGAAAAGACACAAAATGACATTTATGCCCTTATCCTCTTGGTCGAAGGAGGAGACGGGGCGCAGCGTGGGTCAACTCTTGGCCGGAGGAGGAGGCAGGGCGCGGCGTGGGTCAACGCCATTGATGACGAGCGGCAACAGGCAGAGCTCCGTCGACGGTAGGTACGGAATGGGGGCACCATCCTAAGGCTGCAGGTGTCTATGGCTAGGGCTGAGGAACCATGTACTTCGCCAACGGCGGGCACGAACGGTAGCGGAGACGGGCAAGCGTGGCGGCAGTGCTCTGGTGCCGGGGAAGATCAATTGACCAAGGGGATACAACAAGGAGAAGGAGAGGGTGTGGCCAGGAGGAATTGACCCAAGTCTTACTGAGGACGACGAACATGAGCGGCGGCAGTTTGGCCGACGTCGAAGAAGTGGTCGACATCAATGAACGATGATCTCTGGACGTCGTGGAGATATGCACCGGATTGAAGACGAGGAGAGGAAGGTGACGGTGTGGTCCAATTAGGTGGAGATGCGTTGTAGACGATGGGATCGAACGCGATGGTGCACGAACAGAGGCAGAGAAGACGGCTTCTATCTCTGCCCACGTTGGAAGAAACTTGAAATTAACCCGGGGAAAAGATAGATCGGAAGTAGGAACACGATGTGACACGAACCAATTCGTCGAGTCGTCGTGATTCGATGGTCGAGGTGGGAGCTAGGCCAGATGCCACGCTAATCACGGGAGAGGATTGTGCGCCCGGCCGTGCGAGGCGGTCCTATCAAGATTCGGGGATGGCGGCATCGAGGATGGCCGCGAGGGAGAGCTCGATGCGCTTGGAGAGGAGGCCGTTGTCGCCGTCCATGGGAAGAGGACGAGGACTCAATTCGGCGATTTCTTGATTCATGGTCGGGGAAGAGGACTTGATGCGACAACGTGGGAATAGTGAAGGAGAGAGAGAAAGGGCCAACAGAGGAGGAAGAAGGGAGAGGAGGAAGATTGTTGCAGCCACTGCTCCGCCGACGTGTGCCGCCACGTGCAGAGGAGGAAGAAGGGAAGAAAAGGGGGAAGAAGGAATAAGACCAAAAGAGCAAAATGGATTTTTCACTAGCCTTCTCTCTCCTCTTTAACTCGGAAATGATATTATATTGACATGAATGTCCAACAACAAAGAGCCACAAAAATTTAGTGTCTTTTAGCAAAGACACGGAATTGGAGTGTCTACAGGCCAATGACAAAAAAGTTGGGTGTCCTGCAACCAATTTTGCCTATAATTAACATCAAAACAAGGGGAAAAAAAGTGTACCTCAAGTGCCAAATGCTGATGAATTCAAGGAGCTGGCGAGCTGGTCTTTGGATCCTCATTATTTACATCACCACCAAGAGAAGGGAAAGAAGGGATGGACTTAAGAATCAACTTCCTGCCGCTCTTGAAGATTGGGGACAATCCAGTACCAATGCGCGGAGGAGAGATCCTCTTTTTATTGGGTGACACAACCTTGACAGAAGTTTGAGGGGGTGAATTCCCTTTTAGGGTGTCTGATGCGCCTTCCCCAAGAATCATTTCTGTATAGCTTGCAAATGGGGAGAGCACAATGTCAGACTTCAGTGGAGCTCGAGATTTATATAGTCGAGAAGAACACCCAATGAGCTTTGATCGTGGCTTCTTGGAGCTTGAAGGTTGAAGAGCAGCCAAGGGTCTGGAAAGAAGAGAAAAGTGCCCCAACTTTTAGTATTTTACATAAGAGCCGGAATTCACAGTAACATTTGTGCATATGTATGATACACAAACCTGCAATCCACAATTGAAGGTGTTGTCAGCACATTCTCAGCAGGAGCAAGATCAGTAGCTTGGTAAATAACAAGCTGTTTATCACTTTCACTTTTTTCTTGTTTCACACAAGCATCCTTTTCTTCATATCCCCACTTAGCTCCCTCTATGCTTAACAGCACAACTCCTTCAATAAAAAATAAGTCCATCAAAAACTGGTAGCTACTTATAAATAGCAGAATGTAGGAGTAGGACATTGTTAAATTAAACAAAATTTGAAATAGCTATACAAGAAAGTTATGTCATGGTCATATAATAACCAAAACTTTAGTTCCACTAAGATGATCATTTTGTTTACTCATTGTTTTATTCGGTGCTGTTGCCACTTTTTGGAATAATATATGTAGATGTAGTTTTTGAGCTACGGTAACATCTTACTTGATACAAATGTAACATCATCAAAGCACAAGATAATCTTAGGATGTCTAGTGGATTCTATTTTAAAAATACAAAAGCACACAAATAAAGATGCACTGGCATGGTCGCATGGGTATGATTTTTGCTTAAATCTAAAAGTGCAGAAGGTGGCTGGGATAATTTCCAGCAAAAACAAAGACGCAATGGTCCAGACTCCAAATTGAAGCAGTGTAGCCAGCCCTACTAACTTGCATTCCACAATGATAGAAATTCCAAGAAAACACCTTTCATACAGAATAACATGCAAATTATTCTGAGAAATTTTAGTAAACGTCTGGTGTTACATTTTTAGTTGAAAGATCGAATTTGAGCTCCCCAACAACTTATTGAGTACAATTTTTTTATCTGCCTCAATTACTCTTGACCAAAAGCTCCCTTAACCGTTTATTGTAATCAGTACATTGAATGAAACAGCACAGATGCAACTATGGTCTATGGTGCATGCAGGCAGTTTGCGAATTTATAAGACAGAAGCTTATCAAGATGAAATGAACTCACCCTCCCTTCTCCCAAAAGCATTCTTGCATCCCTCACATCTGCAACTCATGGAGCATCCCACACCACCCTTGATGAAGAGTAACAGTAAGACAAATGCATGAGGGCTAAGAAAAGAATATTAAATCATGTAAGAGCTAGAACCTGGTAACATTCACAGTATTTTTTTAGACACGATGACTTCTTGCAATTGCAGCCTCTTTTGTGACGAGCCGAAGCAGGAGTTTTGTTAGAGTCATCCTATAATACGGAAAGAATGATATGAGCAATAGACAATAGTGGAGAAAGAAAGTAAAAAAAAAAAATTGGCTCTTACCCCTAATTCCTGACCAGGCTCAGATGTCCGAATTACTTTAGGGGCAAATGCTAATGGATTACGAGATTCGATCTGCTCTCGAGTAGATAGAACTGTTTCCATGTTGCTAGGCTTATTCAGACAGCCTTGACATGAACAAGGTTCTGAACAAAAGACTCCAGCATGAAAACACTCGCAGTAACTGCATGAGAATTAACCAAAAATGCTATTATATTAGAGATGATAAAACATAGCACAGCATGAAGACAGGATTTGCAAAAATATCTAGGAAAGAACAAGAGACTCTTCAAAAGGGACAATTGTAAGGATTGGGAGCTGATTCAGCTGAAGGAATACAAACTCTACAAAAGGAGCAATAGAATAAATGATTCAGTTCTAATGGAACATCTTGGATAGTATCTTATTGTCTGATGCCAACTTGCTAAAATATCGTGTGCTAGAGAACCAAAGGAAACCTGGGTATGCTGCATGATCTGCTGGTCCATGTCAACAGGATAGCAGTCTTGTTGGGGGGTTCCCTTAAGAAACAATTACCAAGATGACCAAGTTTCACTGATTAATATCAAGCCTGGTGTCAACAGAATTGTTCAATGCAACTCATGGAAAGATATTGTTTAGCCATGTCTTGGAAAACAAGCGAAATGGTGTGAGTTATTACTGGCAGATTACGGATTTTGTTTATTATCATTGAAACCCAAGTGCAGCTAAAATGTTATAATAAGACCTAGAAAGCTAATTTCGTATTTCCAGCATAATCATTAATCGATCATTCAATATTTCAGTCTAGTCTTCAAGAATGTTAGAAAGTCTTCAAGAATGTTAGATTAATCTTGTTTTGGTATTTTAGTTTCTAAGTTTAGATGAGTTTGAGTCCGTTTCTATTTTATACGTCCAGTCCGTTTCTTATTCTAGTTTGCATGTGAAGGCTATATAAACAAGGGTCATGTAGTCTATTTGGTGTGGAGTTAAGAAGCAAGAAATAAAATACAAAAAGAGCGCGTTCTCGATACAATCGTTCGGTGTTTCGTTTGTTGCTTGGCGTTGTTCTCTCCGGCGGACAAGGACCGTGGCGAGACGCAGCGTAAACGGAAGGCCGGAGGGCTGTGCTGCTGTACTCAGATCACGTGAAGACTACAGGAGGAGAGAGGTTGCTATCACGTGAAGGAAAGAAAACCAAGGTGCTGCTCCTTGTTACGTGCACAAAAGTGAAGCCAAGGCAGGAACAAGCTGTTTCATCGGGAGGTCAAGGCGCGTCACATCCAAGATAGAGAGCAGGTTTCAAGGTGCGAAGGACCGAGCAACATAGCAAAGATCGCTCGGACAAAACAAGTATCAGAGAAAGCAAGAAAATTCCAACAATTGGTATCAGAGCTTAGGCTTTGTCGGCTATGGCAGAAGATCAATTGTTAAAGAAGAGACTACAACTAAAAGAAGAAGCGATTGCAATAGAGTCATCATCAAAAGGAAAAATCATATCAAAAGGAGTTTCTATACCAATTCAGTATCCGTTACTTAATGATACTAATTATGGATTATGGGCTGTAAAAATGAAGATTATCCTACGTGCTCTTGGTGTATGGGCGGCAATAGAAGGAGAGACTCTGGTCGAAGAAGAAAAGGATCAAGGTGCTTTGGCTGTAATCTCTCAAGCTGTGCCAGATGATGTAATGATGGCAATTGCAGACAAAGAATTAGCAAAGGAAGCATGGGAGGCTATCCGGAATATGCGAGTTGGCGAAGATCGTGTCAAGAAAGCAAGGGTACATGTGTTGAAACGGCAATTTGATCATTTGATCATGCATGATTCCGAGAGTATTGTTGAATTCTCCCAGAAGCTCACTAGCATGGTGGGTGAATTCCGTTCTCTTGGGGTAGAAATAAAGGACACAGTCGTTGTGGAGAAATTGTTTAGTGCCGCTCTCAACAAATTCCTTCCGATAATCGGCACAATTGAACAATGGGGAGATGTGTCATCTATGTCCCTGTCTGAGGCACTGGGGCGTCTGCGGGCATTCGAAGAAAGTTTAAAGGAGAGACGACATCGCAAAGAAGAAGAAGGTGAACAGTTGTTGTTATCTCGTTCTCAATGGGAGGCAATGTCTACTCAAGGCAAGAAATCTGGTGTAGCCAAGGTGACAGAGGAGGACGTGGAGACTGGGCTGGGCAAGGCGGTGGTGACAAATCACGTGATAAGTCACATGTCAAGTGTTTTAAATGTGAAGAATTCGGTTACTACGCGTCGGAGTGTCGCAGCCACATAAAGTGCTTCAATTGTGACAAGTATGGACACTATGCTTCGAATTGCCGAAACAAGAAGAAGAACGAGGAGGTAAACCTCAACCGAGTATGTGAAAACGACGACAATCCTACCCTGCTTCTCTCCTTAGGTGTTAACGAGGCGCCGGTCATGGTGACGTTGAACGAGGAGAAAGTAGTTCCTAAACTACGCCCGGAGGGAGGAAATCACGATCAAACTGATGAGTGGTACTTGGATAATGGAGCAAGCAATCACATGACGGGAGATCGCTCCATGTTCCATGAGCTCGACGAGAAGATTTCGGGAAAAATCAAGCTTGGCGACGGCTCCACGATACAGATAAAAGGCAAAGGTACAATGTTGTTGCGATGCAAGAACGGTGATCAGAAGATGCTGCCTGATATTTACTTTATACCAAGTTTATGCAACAACATACTCAGTCTCGGGCAGTTGACGGAACGGGGGTGCAGGGTGGAGCTGTAGGATGAGTTATTGCGTGTCTATGATAAGAACAAAGATCTGTTGATGAAGGTGAAAAAATCCCTGAACCGGTTGTACAAAATTTCTTTGAAAACTTGTAAGCCGGTTTGTATGAAGGACAGTCGAGAGGAGCCAGAGTGGGACTTGGGTATCGAATCAGAACATGGTGGGACCCAAGAGTGGCACGCAGTTGGCGCAGGACGCGCAGCAGGCAGAGCCTCGGGAGGTCCAGACGGTGCACAGCAAGGCGTACAGGGCGCTGCAGGGGGTGGTGAGTCCCACGCGCATGAAGGGCGTGGCATACATGAAGCTGACGTAGGAGGGAGAGGCGATGTAGCCTCAGCTAAGATGTATGCGGGGAAGTGGACAGACTTGGCCCAAGAGAGAAGAGCGGGAGGCTTAGGTAATGACGAAACCGAGATGGTCGTGGGAGCAGGTGTTCCAGCCCAGACGGTCGTGGGAGCAGGTGCTCCAGCCCAGGCGGGCATGCAAGGAAGGACAAGTTCAGTCCAGGTGCGAGGCGCGGCAAGCGTTGGTTTATGCATGGCTCAGGATAGAGCAAGTGCAAGCGGTAGGGTGGTATCGGCCCAGGAAGGAACGACGCACAGGGGTGCAGGTAAAAGAGGAAGGCTTAGAAGTTCAAATCAGCATAATCAAGATGAAGAAACAAGATTAACGGGGTGATTGTTAGATTAATCTTGTTTTGGTATTTTAGTTTCTAAGTTTAGATGAGTTTGAGTCCGTTTCTATTTTATACGTCCAGTCCGTTTCTTATTCTAGTTTGCATGTGAAGGCTATATAAACAAGGGTCATGTAGTCTTTTTGGTGTGGAGTTAAGAAGCAAGAAATAAAATACAAAAAGAGGAGCGTGCTCCCAATACAATCGTTCGGTGTTTCGTTTGTTGCTTCGGCGTTGTTCTCTCCGGCGTGGACAAGGACCGTGGCGAGGCGCAGCAGAAACGGAAGGCCAGGAGGGCTGTGCTGCTGTACTCGTATCACGTGAAGACTACAGGGAGGAGAGAGGTTGCTATCACGTGAAGGAAAGAAAACCAAGGTGCTGCTCCTTGTTACGTGCACAAAAGTGAAGCCAAGGCAGGAACAAGCTGTTTCATCAGGAGGTCAAGGCGCGTCACATCCAAGACAGAGAGCAGGTTTCAAGGTGCGAAGGACCGAGCAACATAGCAAAGATCGCTCGGACAAAACAAGTATCAGAGAAAGCAAGAAAATTCCAACAAAGAATACTGCCATTTAAGATAGCATTTCCCAAATTTAGTGTCTTGCAGGTTTATTTCTTTCATTTCTGTACCTTGTCAGTAATTTGGTTCAAACATAGAAATTCTCTTGGGGAAAAAAAAACTCTGAACAGATGTCACATTAGCTATAAGACATGCTTATCAAACCCTGTTCTTTCACGGGAGATAAACATTGGGGAAAGCGGAAAAGACAGAAATACCAGTCACAAAATTGAAAAGTTCACACCTCCATATTATATCTTTAGATTCGCATTCCTCTAAATCCTAAGCCAGTTGCATTTTTCCCTTATAAAGTTTTATACAGCGCATACACCACTGCTTTCTGTTTTATGTCGTTGATAGGGATGGGAAGAATGCCATATGCCTATAAGGCATCATCACTCATCATAATGCCACCGTCAGTTGCTGTGTCTTGCAGGTTTATTTCTTTCATTTCTGTACCTTGTCAGTAATTTGGTTCAAACATAGAAATTCTCTTGGGGAAAAAAAAACTCTGAACAGATGTCACATTAGCTATAAGACATGCTTATCAAACCCTGTTCTTTCACAGGAGATAAACATTGGGGAAAGCGGAAAAGACAGAAATACCAGTCACAAAATTGAAAAGTTCACACCTCCATATTATATCTTTAGATTCGCATTCCTCTAAATCCTAAGCCAGTTGCATTTTTCCCTTATAAAGTTTTATACAGCGCATACACCACTGCTTTCTGTTTTATGTCGTTGATAGGGATGGGAAGAATTCCATATGCCTATAAGGCATCATCACTCATCATAATGCCACCGTCAGTTGCTGTGTTGCACAGGCATGAGGGGCAGTAAGATAATGCTGTGGCTAAACCACATTGAGAGAGGAGAGGGAGGCAAAGAGTCTAGAGAGTTGTCATTTTCTTTTGCTGTAAATGCCACAGTAGTGCAGTACTAATCGTGGGTGTTCCCAGCTGGGACTTTTACCAGCTTGGTCTTGTAGCAAAAACTTTTCTACTATTCTATAGGAATTGGCAGAGCTCCTGCCCACACTTCGAAAAAAGATCTAGAAAGAGACCAATAAGATGGATAAGGAGAGAGAGATTAGTGATAGGTTAGAAATTGTTTAAAATTAATAAATTAAAAACTAATCGCCCACGGTAAGGATATAGTTTACAATTATAAGGCATTTATGAAGAGATCCAAAGTATAGGGTATTTTCGTTGATCAAATTGTACAGAGGTGGATAATGTGTTCAATTGCAACCAAAAAAAAACTTTGGTGTCATAATGACGATAGATCAGTCAAAACAAGCATTGAAGATGTGGTCAAACTGCTGCACGCCAAAACTGAAAAATCAAAGAGCTGGAGGACAAGGACCCTTATAACCATTCAGCTACCCACCCAAAAGAAATATACCTCACATGACCAACTACGATGGCTCTGTCTAGTACTCCCTCTGTTCAAGAATGTATGACGTTTTAGACATCGGTATGGTCTCCAACATGCAATTTGACCATTACATTTAATATGATTATGTTAGTATAAAATTACAAAATTATTATATTATGAAACTATTTATCATGACAAATCTAATGATATTATTCTCTCGTGACCAATCTAAATAGTTTTTTAATATATCGTTAGTCAAAGTTAGAGAAGTTTGATTGCACGTTTTTCTAAAACGTCATACATTTCTGAACAGAGGGGGTATTACAATGGCTTTTCAAAAGCACTTACATTTTTTCTATTTTTGGATATAAAAACTACTTGAAAGCATATTCTGTTGAGGCAGATCTTACTAGAAACTGTAAAGATTACCATATCTCACAACACAGTAACCTCTAACCATAACTTGGACCTAAACCAAAAGGTTGAAAAACAACCAGCTTAGGAATGCAGGGATGAAAGAGGCAATCATACTAGAGAGATGACTGCAAAAGGAAGCTTGAACACCATGCATCAACTTGTCATGAATCATAATTCATAAATAGTTAGGACAACGATTTTATTTTAACATTCTACCCCAAAAGTTGGAGCACCTGATAGAGCATGATTATTCACTAGACCTACATCTTAAGCAGGGGGAAAACATGGATACGTGAACCTAAACTAAACCTCAAGCACTAATAAACAGCAACGATACCTTAGAACAACCGATATTCGAACTTGCTTTCATTTTTGCATTAATCTTGTTGCATAGCAGTAGATTAAAAAAAAGAGAAAAAAAAGGTGTAAGAGACTTACAGTTTCAAGCATTTTGACTTCTTGCAGCTACAACGCTTGCATGAAGTGCCATCACCGTTATCAAACTTGAGCCTGCGTAGTACTATTGCATTTCATGATTTGTCCAATGAAATGGTGCTGATGACATAAAATAATAGGCATATACATAGTACCTTTTCTTCTTGGGACTACCCTGACCAGACTCGTCATCAGCATTTGCAACCATGGTTATCTGAGAGGAATCGTCCTTTATAATATTTGGTTCATATGTTGGTGGGCAAGAACCAATAGCACACGGGAGGTTGCTGGCTTGATTTATAGAAGTTTGAGCATCATGAGGGACTATTTTATCTTTTGGCATTGTGGCAAGAGCATTCAAATGCAAGCCAATACCAGGCAATGCACATGGAGGGGTTCTCGGAGGCTTTGAGTTGTTATCACAAGAAATATTTTTGCGTCTGGGGGTAGTTGAATTTGCAGAATGACGATCTGAGGTGTTCTTAACACCTTTATTAATAGCCCCGGTCTTTTCATTGAAAAGGCAACGCCTACGCATGCCACGTAAATGCTGTGATAAGGCCTGCCAGAACAAGAAAACAAGTTCTTTTGTATCCGTAAGAACAAACATTGATACTTCAGTCAGATTAGCAATACATAGCAAAAGCAGGCACCATTATACAATAGATTATAGATGCAAGGCTGGATTCATTTTTTTAATATTAAAAAAAGAGTTGAACCTTAATGACAAGGTTGTTAAAATGCGAAACCATATTGTCAAAGTGAGTACATCACAATGAAAAGGGCATGAAAGTAAGACCTCAAATCAACATTGGTTTGCTAAATCGGTTCTGTTACATTTAATTTTCAAGCTCGTAACATTTTGTATATACAAACATTGTTACATTTATTTAGCAAATAGGCACTTGGCTATTATTCATTTGTAAAGCCAATACATGAATATTTCCAAAAAAAAAAGATAGTAGCAAGAAGTATACATACATTTTGGTCTATTGGCATGTAATCACTGGGCTCATTGAACTTGTTACAGATTTGATGATTTGACACCAACTGACTTTGACAAGCACCAGGGAGCATTTGTGGGGTATAATCTGTTGCAGACCCTTCAACTGCCCCAGACCAGTAAAGATGAGGATCATGTGCAGAATTGTGGATGTAAGAGCCACTTGACCCACTAGTCAACAAGGATTTACAGGAGTAAGCATTATCAGTTTTTGATGTCTCGTTCACTAACTGCGTTTCTGCCTCAAATGGTGGAGCTAATCTCAGCATATCACTACATACTTGGTGTGTAATCAAGTAATCCCCATCATATGCCACAAGTTCATCCTTATGTTGTTCATGTAGTTGGTTTTCATGAGCATTTCTTCCAGAATGTGATGAGTCCATTTTGTCTGGGCTGCTGTGATCAAGGAGGACGCCTTCTTGTTCTGTACACTCCTGGTCTGTAGTAAGATCTGTTTTACCATTAGCGTTTTGATTCCTATCACTTTCCACACTGCCACCACCAAGCTTGATGGATTGAGGCAAATTACTTGTAGAATTTGATGTATTGTCACAACAATCAATAGAAGCCTCATTTAGGTAACAAGTAACACTGCAGTTTTCTGAAACAATGTTTTTGCATTTGATCAATCTAATAGAACTTGTAGTCCCTATTCGAGTTCTGACACTGTTAGGAGAGTTTGATTCTTGAGAAAGTTGAACAGAATCATCCCTGGTTAATATGGCAAGACATATAGTAAGGCTAAAGCCTAAATTTACCTAATCAGAAGTTCAGGTCGCACATAGGCTAGAAAGTAACAAAAAATACCTGATCAGAAGTTTAGATTCCTTTGCTGGGTTGACATGTGGTGAGGCAAAGATTGAAGAAACAGGAGCCAAGTCTGATGACTTGAATAGCTGCACATTGTGTGCTGAGTCTAGAGGTTTAGTTGGTGGTATAGGAGATAGACTATTGATGAAATTAAAGACAGGAGAGTCCTGCAGGTAGGAAAATCCCATTAGAAAGGAAACCGCGGATCTTCATTTCATCACAACTAAACAAGTATAATGCAATCCAGTCCAAACATAAGAAGGTTACAAAATCAACAAATGCAAGAACGGTATGGGAATGCCTAAATGCCAATGCATTATAGTTCAACCAAAACCAAACCCTGACTTCCACCAGCAAATGCACAATCTTCCCTATGAAGAAAAACTCGCATCTAAATAGGCATTATAGGCATAAAAAACATCTTGTCTCTAAATCACATAGACCCAGTAACTGACACCAACTTTGCCCCAACCCACCCCACCCAGAAAACACACAACCGCACATGCAAAATCCCAAAGTCTAAATGAAAACATTTCTTCACGGAGGGAATGCCTCAGCACTTATATACTCCGTTTGCCGATACTTTCCATCACAAGTATTAAAATGGCTGCATACTCAACGCAAGCAACTCCATGTGTAACTTTCTTTCTGAAAACCATAACTCAGTTATGTCTTCTATAGTTTTATTAACGAAGACTGGTAACCTTGAAGGTAATCCCTGGAGGACTTTGAAAAGCCTAGACTGAATAGCTATCAATTTAGCAGGTCAAAGCATACAAGCATTGAAAAAGAAAGAAAAAAAAAGAAACGGAAGTACGGGACTTGACACAACCAGATCCTAATTAGCACAAGAATTTCACCATGACCAAGTAATATGCCTAATCAAACTCTCACGTCCAAGCTAAAGTCAGCACTAATCTCGGTCTAAACAACATCAGCATCCAAATACCTTACATTTTCCATGGATACGCACAGCAACAACTGAACAAAACTGACCAGATCGGAGCGCATTGCTCTGGGCCACGGATCGGAACACTAGTTTACCAACTAAAAGCTCCATTTCTTAACATCGCGTGGATCAAAGCGTCTAATACTCTGATAGGAGAAAACGAAGTGGGCAATCGAAACAAACAGCCGACCTCCCAGAACTCGCCAACCCAACAACCGAATCGATTCATCTAATAACAACGGCCCAAATCCCCAACGAAGAAGCGGGAAACAACATTGGAAACCCCAACCTCTCCTCCAAGAAAGCCCCTCAAAACCCTCGAATCCAGCATCGCAGAAAGCTCGGGGAAATAGGCGCGTCAAAACCCTAATCGCCCACCAAACGCACCCCCTTAAACCCCCAGCCAATCGAACGAATCCAGCCCTCAAAACCTCCCCAAAAAAATCAGGAGAAAAAAATAGAAAAGCGGGATACCAAACCCGCACCGCCGCCACCTCTAACCCGAGGGGCAAACCAGCCGCCGACCCCTAAGGCCCTAAACCCCGGAAAACCCAGGGGAAATGCAAGCCAAGCGGCCCGTGGGCGAGAGCACGACCTCGAACCCGGCGGCGGCGCCGGCCTTAGGCCTATCCGGCGTGTCCATCTCCTCCGGCGACCCCGCGGAGATCTCGATCCCTCTCGGCCGCCGCTCTCCTATTCTATCGCCTCCGACTCCTGCTGCTCCACTGCTGAGGACTGCGGAGTGATGAGTAATTGAGTACTACTACCGC
This sequence comes from Phyllostachys edulis, assembly GCA_036346405.1. Classification (NCBI taxonomy): domain Eukaryota; kingdom Viridiplantae; phylum Streptophyta; class Magnoliopsida; order Poales; family Poaceae; genus Phyllostachys; species Phyllostachys edulis. Next base: position 40,337,768 of record CM070568.1, read on the forward strand.
TGCGCCACCACACCACTCCACTGATAATTTTTACTGGGCCTGCCCCGAGGCCGAGGGCTTCCCTTCCTGCGACCTAGTCATGCTACAGTTCCGCCACTGGTCGGATCTCGGATGCGTTTCAGGGAGGCGGCCATGGGCGGGAAGCCCATTTTTCGTAGGTGGGGGCCAGCGGGTCAGTGGGACGGACACGCGGTTCTTTTGTCTGACAGGTGGGGAGTGGAACTGGAAGGGCCGTGGCATAGGGCATGTCTTTTCTCTTTCCTGCTGCGATCGTCTTTGCCGCGCCCTCTTAGGCTTGTACACTAGTTTATCTCTTATGAATGTTTCTAAAAACTTTAACTCAGTTATTGATAAATTTAGAGATAACATCTTCAACAATTTATCTATAAAATCATTTATTTTCAACATAACTCATCTCTTTACACACTCACAATTTGCAATAGTTTGCGTGCACAGATTGTCTCTTATATAAGAGATGATGTATTCTCTCTCTTCACATCCTCTCTCCTTTAACTAGGATTTTAAGTGATATGGCAGATAAGAGACTGCTAAGAGACCACTATTGGAGATGCCCTTATGCATGTGTAATGGCCAGCTAGTAAAGTTGAAATTTAGTTAAGATGACCGAAGAATATTGTTTTGGTGTACATGTAGTCAAACTTTATAAACTTTTGGATATTGATATCTTTCTAAATATTTACATTGAGCACATGAAAATAGGATATACAGATTTGTCCTGAAAAGAACTTCCTTAAAAGTATAATTTTGTTAGGTTGTACAAATATATTGCATTACAAATTAGTGGTTAAAATTGTATTTTGGAGATCGTGTTGATGTCTACAATAGCATTCTTTTATGAGGAGGGAGTATCAGACAAGTAAAATTATTTTCGAGCAATTTTATCGATTGCTAAATGTAGCGGGAGGAAATATATGCCTGTATGTGTGTGGTTAATTGCCATCTGGTAAAGTAAAATTTTGGTTATGATTTACCAAAACTAGCAAAATTATTTATGGGTTTTTTTTTGCTAAGATTTACCAACCGTCGACCTCAAACCCGGCGCCGACACAAGACCTATCCGACATATCTAACTACTTCGGCAACTTTGCGGTGGATCTTTCGCATGGCCGCATCAACCTAGCCCTCTCCCACTCGACCGCTCTCATGTTCTATCACCTACTACTATTAAATTAGTACTACCACACTCCACTAATTTTTACCCTCGACTGCTCTTCTATTCTATCGTCTCCTACTATCACCATCACTCACTAATATTGGGCTTCCACTTTCTTCGACCCAGGTATACTACTACGACTCTCGCTACTGATTCATGTGCGCGATTAATTAGACAATTTTCAAGGAGACGTGTGTGGGTGGGAGGGAAGCCCATTTTTCTTAGGTAGGCCCGCGATCAGCGGGGTAGGGTCGTGGTCTTTCTCGCTGGCAGATGGGTATTAGTGTTATGCTACAGGGCTATTTGTCAGTGGGCTACACTACACACCTGGCGTGTGTTTCAGTCGCAATGAACCGTGTGATTAACTATTGAGTTTGGAGTTACTTTTTCTAGTGCGTGTGATCAATGGCCACCTGGCAAAACTAAAATCTGCCATACTAGCGAAATTAAGGTGTGCTCTCGATTGTGTGCTGTTAGTGGCCAACTAGCATAACTAAAACGACGTTCAGACTAATAAGACTAGTCATGAGAAATTTGTGTTGGTTATTAAATGTGTGGTAGAAGGAAATATATGCATCACAAAAGCAGAAAGGTTGCCTGTCCGATCAGCAATTGTTTTTGGGCATTCAGCCTCTAGGGATTCAAAGCTAAAATAAAAATGGTCAGTGAATTCTATTGATTATTATCTTTTTAGCAAGAGTGCGGGATTCACACTTTTAAGGTGGCTACGAGAGCGTGGGGTTCACATCTTTTTTAGAGGTGAGTGTAGGATTCACAATTTCACATTGTATTCACACGTAACACAGCATGATATATTGAATTTGGCAATTAACACTTGAAGGTGATCATGAGAGCGTGTGGTTCACATTTTTTTGAGGCGAGTGTGGGATTCACAATTTCATATTGTATTCACGCGTAACACAACATTAGATATTGGATTTGGCAATTAAAAGTTGGGCACGGAAGACTAGCGGTAGAGATTTGGTTTGATTTGAATTCTAAGCATCTCAAAGTTGGGTAGAGCAAACTGGTTTCGCAAAGTTTTGGTACGAACCGGAAAGAATTAGCTCAATATCAAATTAGACGTGACTAAGGACCTATTTGGTTTGGACCCCCGACTTGCTATACCAAAATTGTAGCCATGTCAAAACCTGGACAAAAAAATGGTGTTTGGATTATAGCCGTACCAATTAACGGGCAATGCCGAAATTAATGTGTTTGGATTGCAGTCATACCAAAATTTGCCAAAATTGTGACTGACACGTGGTCCCGCATGACATCTTTTTTTTTTTGCCCCAAAATATGTCAACATGGGTCTTGTTTTGTTGATAAAATGACAAGAAACACAACAATTCAAACGGATTACAAATTGGATACTCGGTTTAGCAACTATGGCCATTTGAATCTAATTAATTTAAAAAGGTTTGAATTAAACGCACCCTATTGCTTGCAACCACCTCACCGCAAGAATGGCAGGAGGCTAACCAAAGTTGGGGTGAGCATTTTGCTCGCCCAGAATGGCAAATGAACTGTCACACATTGGCTCTTTCAAATTTTTTTATGCACATCAAATATTTGGTACCAATTCAAACGTTAGCCAAATTCCTTTAGCATTATCGAAATTTTGGTTTGGTAACTCAGATTCTGAACCAAACAGCCCTAAAACCGTTAACCGAATTACACTTACCATTAAATGTGCTACCAGAGAACACAACTCACGCTGTCATAAGGACAAAGGAAAATTTTGATTAGCATCACTGGAAATGTAACACGTGTGTCACATGGATTAGACTTGCGTTGAGAGTCGACGGGTGCTCGCATAGTTGCATGTATCTGCGAAGATAAAGGGTCACAAGTAACGTGTAGATTATGTACACGCAGAGTCACTGACAAATGGGGTCAGTCCGAGTCAGCCATCACTCATCCGGCCCCGGCATCGCTGGAGGGCAGAGCCGTCGGGTATTCGCTCGTCACAACCCTTATCCGGCGGCACCAAACACACAGCCCCCATCCACTCCTCGAAATCGGTGATTTCCCCGACCCAACCAACCCATCGCCGCGCCACTCCGCCCTGCTCGCTGCTACGCCAACGCGCCCACCACTCGCCTCGCCGGGACGCGCACGCGCCACCGATGGCCTCCCGCCTCCTCCGCCGCCGGACCCACGGCCCTAGCTCGAGCCCCAGCCTTCTCCTCGCGCGGCTCCTCTCCTCGCCTCCGCCGGGGGCGGAGCCGCCGCCCCCGAGCGGCGGGGGCACGACGGAGAAGGTGCTGGTGGCGAACCGCGGGGAGATCGCGTGCCGGGTGATGCGGACCGCGCGGCGGCTCGGGATCGCCACGGTGGCCGTGTACAGCGACGCCGACCGCGGCGCGCTGCACGTGCGCGCCGCCGACGAGGCCGTCAGGCTCGGCCCGCCGCCCGCGCGGGAGAGCTACCTCAACGCCGCCGCCATCATCGACGCAGCCCTCCGCACCGGCGCCAAGGTCGCCCATCCACCCACCCACCCCGCCGCTCGTAGCTAACTAAATTCTGTAGCGGCAGCCCTGGTAGCTACAGTTGCGTGTGGAGTATTGCTAAGGTGCCGCTTGGATTAATTAGCAGCGCTTGTTGTTCTGTAAACTTTAGTTAGTCCGTTACTTGAAATGAGGCATCCTCTGTTCCACACACTGACACTAGAAGCTAGTACGTGAAGCTGTGTAATTTCGCCGCTTTATTTTCTCGTTGGGTCGCGCAGATGACATTTCGATACCGGTCCTACAGCAGTACCATCAGAATTGTTCAGTTTGTCAGGATTAACATCACAACTGAAAATAGTTGCTACCTACTAATGGACGACTGCATTCTTGGTTTTGGTGTACAGTTGCCAATTTGTGTGCAAGGTTGAGGTGTGTCATGACGGGGATATAAATATTTCTGAATTCTGACAAATATATGTATGCATATATTTCTTGTAGGCTATCCACCCAGGATATGGTTTTCTTTCAGAGAGTGCAGATTTCGCGCAGCTCTGTGAAGCTGAGGGGCTAACATTCATTGGGCCACCGCCATCTGCAATTCGTGATATGGGTGATAAGAGGTAAATACTAAATATCTTGTTGACGTCTGGTTTGCGTGAAGATTACGTTTCCTTTTGTATGGAACAACGCATTCTAAGTACACCATGTAAAAAATAGTGCATCTAAGAGGATCATGGGTGCTGCTGGCGTACCACTGGTTCCAGGTTACCATGGAGCTGAGCAAGACATTGAGCTGTTAAAACTTGAAGCTGATAAGATTGGGTATCCAGTCTTGATCAAGCCCACCCATGGTGGAGGGGGCAAGGTATGCTGAAATGTCTCACACATGAGGGAAATGCTTGTTGTAATTAGCAATTGCATATGACATTTGTGTTCTTCATTGTTTGTTTCAGTTTTCCATTTTTAGCGAGAGAAGTCTGCACTGTAGTTGATTTATTATAAGCCATCATGCATCATGGCCATATGGAGCACATTTTTATGGAACTCTAGGCTCTTTTTTTTGGCGTGCGGATTGCATTTTTTTTTGCACGTGTGAATTGGATGACTGGTTTTATGAGTGCATTTATAACTTCGCTCGTACCAACCAGTATTTCATTCTTCACCTTTTTTTTGTTGATCTTTTACCTTTTTAAGGGGATGAGAATAGTTCAACGGCCTGATGACTTTGTGGATTCTGTACTGAGCGCTCAACGGGAAGCTGCAGCATCATTTGGCATAAACACACTATTGATTGAGAAGTATATTACTCAACCCAGACATGTAGAAGTCCAGGTAATATTCGGATTCAGTCCTGCCAGTCATTTCTTTATTCATAATATCTGCACTAGTCCTCTGTTGTTTTATGTGGTGCTATTTCAATATGTGAAGGTATTCGGAGACCAACATGGAAATGTAATTCACCTGTATGAGAGAGACTGCAGTCTACAAAGAAGGCATCAGAAGATTATTGAGGAAGCTCCAGCTGTAAGGCTTTATATTACCTGTTAATGCCCTGGATTTGCTTTGAACAAAATAACAATTTCAGTTTTCTGTTTATATATATGCTCTGCAGCCAAATGTGACAACTGAATTTCAGTCTCATATTGGTGAAGCTGCTGTGTCTGCCGCAAAGGTGACATACTTGATACTCCTACAGAATATTGCATGCTGTGATTTAAGAGATAAATTTGATGGTTTATGTTTTCAGTTCATTATTGTTGGTTGAGTCATTTGTTTGTTCCCTATACACCAGTAGTCCAGTGACCAAGTCATTCGTACTCTTTTTTGACATCAACTTACATGGTGACAAATATGCAATCAGCTTACAATTTGGAAACTTGTGTTCATTCACTTTTAGTGGAACAACATTTAAAGAGTAAAGTCCATTACCGGTCTTTAAACTTTTTATGCTGTGTCATCCCGGTCCATAGACTTTCAAAGTGTGTCATCCCGGTCCCTAAACACTGTTTGGGTCTCAAATTAGTCCTTAAACTTTTTATGTCAGGTCATCCCGGTCTATAGACTTTCAAAGTATGCCATTATCGTGCCTAAGCAAGAGGGCTATGTTTGAGACCCAAACAGTGTTTAGGGACCGGGATGACACACTTTGAAAGTCTATGGACCGGGATGACACAGCATAAAAAGTTTAAGGACCGGTAATGGACTTTACTCTTTAACTTAACATTTGCAGGCTACCTATCCTTTTCCATGCATTTTATTATAAAACAAGTGGGTCTTCCTTGTCCCCATCCCCCTGATACGTTCTTCGAATTTTAATAGTTATTCTGTATAATGTTTTTATTTTATACACAGGGTCACTTATTGGATTCTTTGTGTTGAAGGCAGTCGGTTACTACAGTGCTGGAACAGTGGAATTTATTGTGGATACTCTTTCAGGAGAATTCTATTTCATGGAGATGAATACTCGACTTCAGGTACTATATTTATGATGATTATCTAAGATGCTCGAGTACCTTGCATATTTTTATTGTACGATATGCTCTCACATATTTGGTCCATGGTGTAAACCTTCTTTGAACAATGTTCTCTAAACCTAGATTTTTAAGGTCTACTTGAGATGCTGGGTTTGATATTTTTCGTTGTACGCATGGATACCAACCTGGACGAAACAATTAGAGGGTTATCACCATGAAGCAAATTGCCCTACCTTGTGAAACAAAACACCCAAAGCTGCAAGGACAAAAAAAGTAAAATAATATATTTCAAAACTATCGGATGAGCATTTGTGATATATCACACATGTATCATAGAAGATATTTACTTTTTCCATCTGTATATGGATAGTCTTCTAATCACATTTAGCTTCAGTACAAACTGGACGCAGTAGCTCTTATATATTCTAAAATAAACTCACCTGGTGAATCAATCTTTGAAGGTTGAACACCCAGTAACAGAGATGATCGTCGGTCAAGATCTTGTGGAGTGGCAAATACGTGTTGCAAATGGAGAATGCCTGCCATTATCTCAGGAGCAGATTCCGTTAAATGGTAAACCTTGTCATGGCATTCATGATCTCATCCTAAACTCTTACAGATGATTCCTTGATGTCATGCTCAATCTCCTGGCTAATTTTATTTCCTTCTCATCTTAAACTTCATCACATAACCATCTCTTCTAGTTGTATTCGGGTTACGCTTTTGAAGATCAAACCTTTAATGAATGAACTTTTTTACTTCATATCATGGTGTGGTTGCGAGCATTGTTTCATGCATTATTACTGGTTATACCTATTAAGCATGTCTACTAGTGAGTATGCAAAATCCACTTGCGTATGGCTATTGACTTCTCTAGCTAATCAAATATATTTATCACCCAAAAGAGAGAGAAAAGTCAGACCATTCTCTAGAAGCAGACTGGACTGGAATCCTTTTGTCCGCCTTTTAAACAAAAATATGGGCAATCTAAAGGTCTTCTCTTGATACTTGAGCTAGTAGATCGGTCACCCTAAATTAATGTAAAGTGAATAACAATAGTTCTTCTAATGTACTTACACAATTATAGGGGTAATCTCAGGTTTTATATGTTAGAATAGGAATCCTTTTGTATTTCCTTATCTGTATATGGCATATCCCCTTATACTCCCTATATATATTACTCATTGGGCCTCATGAATACATACACAATATTCATAACATGGTATCAGAGCTAGGGCACTAACCTAGCTCCTTCCGCTGCCATCCCGACGCTCCGCCGTCTGACGCAGTTCAAAGTCAGAAATATTTATAGTGCCACTCGAAGTCAGAAATATTTGTTAACTATCAGTGTACCTTCATCCAGGACATGCATTTGAAGCCCGAATATACGCTGAAAATGTCCCAAGAGGATTTCTTCCTGCAACAGGAACCTTACATCACTACCGACCAGTCCCGTCTACCACAACAGGTAAATTTTGGAGATATCCTGCGACTGAATCTATTACCAGTTATTTTTCAGTATGGTGTCGGTAACATATTCTTGATCAGTAAGAGTTGAAACTGGAGTTGAAGAAGGAGATACTGTCAGCATGCATTATGATCCCATGATAGCCAAACTTGTAGTCTGGGGTGAAAGTCGCAATGCTGCACTAGTCAAGCTAAAGAACTGCTTGTCAAACTTTCAGGTATATATACCCATCACCTGAATTTACACCTTTGTTTAGATATTGTATCTCTCATTTTTATGTCCTAATGTGTCCGCTCTTCACTGACTTCATGCACATTGATGCAATTTTAGCTGTCACAAAGAGCAGGGCTGACTTTACATATGCGTATATGATAATGGAGATATTTCAGGGACGGTGTGATTTTGTAGGATTGGCCTATGCTAATTTACTTCAACATGTTTAGTTGTTGCCTTTATTATTTTTTACTTATATGGTTATACCATGCAAAACTCAGCAGCATATGTTAAATTGCTATACCCTGGCTACTTGTTAAACTTTGCCATGAGTCCTCAGTGATAGTCCCTTTGAAATTTACTACTCCTATTCACTTGTGAAGAAATGGTTTAAACTTCAGAAGTATAGGATTTCTATGTGATCATTTCGATAGTTCCCTGCTTGTCATACTGTCGTTAATGACTAGACAGATTGCAGGTTTACCGACCAATGTTGATTTCCTCCAAGAACTCGCAGGCCATAGTGCCTTTGAAAAAGGCTTAGTTGAGACACACTTCATTGAGCACTATACAAATGATCTTCTGAGTACTTCTGCTAAGGCCTTGGGTGAATCACATAATGCAGCTAAGCTTGGTGCAATTTTGGCTGCTGCTTGCATTTGCAAAAAGGATCACATTACCTCTGAAGAATCCCTCCGTATGTTATGTGCCTGTCCTTTTGTTTTTTTTTCACTCAACAACATTGTTAATATGGCCTGATATTGACATATGCTTGTTGGTAGGTGACAAGACACTTTCTGTATGGTACACTCGTCCACCTTTCAGGATGCATCACTTCGCCAAGCGGCTGATGGAATTTGAGTTAGAGAAAGAACTCGATGGATCGAGTGATGAACTTCTTAAACTGTTGATTACATATAGATCTGATGGAAGCTACTTCATTGAGGTGATTACTACACACACAGACATAATATTTTTCAAATGCTTTATGCTATTTGAATTGTAAGAGCCTATGGAAGCTTCTTTACTGAGGTAGCTTCTAATACAAGTGTGTACAACACTAATTGGCAATGGTGGAAATGATTTTTTTTTTGAAGTTGTATCTTCACATATTTGAAATTATTCTTTTTTTAACAAACTATTTCTGACAATCATTATATAATTACAGCAAAATCCACTAGAAGTGTTGCACAGTAACAACGAGAGGCTTCTATTCTGTATGCTCCATTTTGTTTCCTGATATAGCTTTCTAAAGTTGACCTCAAGTATGTAGATAAAGCAGTGGGCTTTAAGAGTGCAACAATAGACAGAAACTTACTCCAGCAGATTAGAAAGTGAATTTCATTTACATTATATCCATATCAGATTTCTAATCACCAGAGCAATAAGCAACCTTTTATTTGGCATTTAACACTGCACTATCCGTGACCTGTCGATCAATATCTTCACTAATTGTGTCCCGGTTGTGACCAGACTGAAGATGGCTCTTCTCCTGGTTTTGATGTCAAAGTAGATGACAGGGGCGACCATGATTTCCGGGTTGATGTTGGTGGTCTGCAAACAGATGTAACTCTAGCATTTTATTCAAAGGTTAGCCTGATACTTTACTATGGTGGTGGTGATCTTATTCGTTGGTTTCTTCTGACTGTATCGTCCCTAAATTTGCTTCCCCTGCTGCTTTCAGGATAATAGCAAACATATACACATCTGGCACGGGAAGCATCATCATCATTACAGGCAGACCATGAGAGCTGAACAGTTACTTGATGATAGTTCTCAACCTAGCCATGCTCCTGAGGGAAGGTCACATCCAAAAGGGAGTGTTTTGGCACCAATGGCTGGTTTGGTTGTCAAGGTTTTGCTTAAGGATGGGGCACAGGTGGAGGAAGGTCAGCCTGTCATGGTTATGGAAGCAATGAAGATGGAGGTCTGAATGAACTTGCTGTTGGTGGCTTTTGAATTTTGGTCAAATTATTCAAAGCTCACATAACTATCTTCTACCCTTTTATCAGCATGTTGTGAAGGCGCCTCGTGCTGGACATGTAGAAGGGCTGAAGGTTACTGCCGGACAACAAGTTTTTGACTCCAGTGTCCTTTTCACTGTCAAGGTATGTGGTAATTATTGATCTTAACCTGGAAAGTTTACAGTTTGCTTTCCTATTTGTCACAACAAAGTTTATGCTAAGTCTATGTTTCGCCATCATTAGATTTTGACCAATACCGATCAAACTCCTCAAAAAGTAGTCACACTTAAGAAGATTAATTAAAATAAAGGAAACAATAGGAAAGTCCATAAAAGATCAGATTGAGAAGTTGTGTGTGGTACATCAGCAGCAGCGACACGTTTCTGCGATCATGTGGCTGCGCCGTCAGGCCATGGCAAGTGCTAGCAGCTGCAAGCACCAATTTTGACCTTTTTTTAAAGTTTTCTCATCTGTAATGAGTGACTAACAACAGTGCTCAAAGATGTACATATCTTGAGCTAAAAGAAGCAGCTCCGGTAGTACTAGCGGTAAAGTCTTATTCATGGTGGGGGTTGTGAGTTCAAACCCCACCAAGAGCATTATAATGGCTGTGTATACAAACCGGGAGTTTCCCCTTTGATTAAAAAAAATCCCAAACTTTTCAAGAGTAAATAATGTTACCATTTTATCATCTTCTAAATTTTTGTGATACCCACAATTCCATATGATACGTGTATGGTTGCTTCTTGGTTTGTTACTCATCTGAACTCGAAATTTCCCCCTTTTTTTCCAGGGGAAGAGTTCAAGTTGAGAAACCCAGGAGTTGGACCGTAATCTGTACCAATAAATTCACAAATGCTTCAGAAGTTGACATACGGCGCTGCCTTCCAGAAGGGGGGAAAAACAAACAAACAAATGAGCAACAGTTCATCTGTGGGTAAACAGCTCATGAGCTCGATCCCAACCCATCCCCTGTTGCATCCCTTTCCAGTATAGTGTACATTACTATGCCACATTGTACTTTCCAGTATAGTGTACATTACCACATTGTACGATGAAATAAGCAGTGTAACCCGATTGGTCTGCCATTTCCCAATAAGGCAGCAAGAACTGTGGAATGCCAATCACAGGTTCGATCTCAACGGCCTGGCAGTAACCATGAAAGCTGACAGTGAGAGATGTGACTTGATTAATCAATCCGGCCTGGCAGTAACCATGAAAGCTGACAGTGAGAGATGTGACTTGATTAATCAATCAATAACCGGGGCTGCGGTGAGGCACGGGTGAAGATGCCAATGAGATGAAAACTGCACTGGATATTCGAACAAGATAAGGCCGCTGTTACATCCGGATTTGTTTCGTCTGTGAAGACTTTAGCCGCTGCCTGCTTGCCATACCGAATTTGGTTTCCATGCTTGCTTTTCGTGGGACGGCTAGGATTTTTTTATTTGGCCCGTGCTGCCACCTTAAATACAAAAATAGCCTCTATAGCATCGTATTTGCGGATCTGGCCTCCTGCTGAGCACGGAAGCACATGAGGGTGACACATGACACATTCCACGGTCGGGGGACGCGAATAATCGGTGGCCAGCACGGAAAACAGGCGAGCGTGGAAACTCGGTGGGCAGCTGCTTTCCGTGGCAGGAGAGTGCGGAAAGGTTGCATGCATGCATTTAATGCATTAAAAAATGCAATGCATGCATTCGAAAATGCAAACCGCGCTCCACTGGCGCGGAAGTCGCTCAGGCTGCCACCTTCCGTGCTAACCCTGCTTGCCGCGCTGTGCATCACTTTCCGCGCCTCCCGACCGCGAAATGTGCTATGTGTTGTCCTCATGTGCTTTCGCGCTCGGTAGACGGCTAGATCCGCAAATACGACGCTAGGGGAGCTATTTTTGTATTTGAGGTGGCAGCACAGGGCCGAATGAAAAAAAATCACAAACTCACCTCACAACTGTCGATGAGCGCATTTTTCTCAATATTTTTTTTGAAGACAACGGTAGGCTAAATAGCCCACACATTTCATTGCTTCAAAAGTGATACAAGGGACTAGATTAGAACCAAGTCAAAGTGATATGGCTTGGCCAGTTTTTTTTTTGTGTGTGCTTATTTTGGCTTTTTTATTCTATTTTCGAAAATGGCCCATGAGGAAACTGATTAAAAAAATGACTCTTTTTTCAGCGCCAGTACTAACGGCGCCGAGGTATAATGTCTCCGCGTTAGGCCTCATGGCGCTGGTACGTGCTGCCACGACAGGCCAAAGGTGTGACGAGGGAGCCCGAGCATCGCAAGTCCAGCGCCGAGGTAATCGGCGCTGACATGCACAAGCAGTCAGGCGCCACGCCGACCCTGTTGGCGCTGACCCATGTGTTGCTTATCTCTTGCTTGCAGGGAGGACTAGAAGTTTGGGCGTGCACACGTCTTTGGTTGACACGTACATACTATCGTTTGTTTGCACCTGAATATTCTAAAACAAATGGGGGCGTTTGGAACATGATCTGTGCCAACCATCCAACACTAATTAACTATGTACTAACGCTTTAAGATCGTGTTTGTGATGTTCGTTTGGTGGGACGTGTAGAAACACTAATGTCACTTGCATGAACGAAACAAACGAGTGTCTGCTAGCTAACTTAATTTAGTTGTTATTTCACAGTATGCTTAGAGCTATTTGTTCGTAAAATCGTCTTTTCTTACTGGTAGTCACTACCAGAATTTGCTTAGTTCCCGAGTGCCGAAAACACTTAGGATAATCTTTCCCCGAAGGCCAACCGTCGAAAAATACACTCGGGATCATTTCGTCAGGTAAATATATATTGCTTTACCGAGTGTTCTCGGAGAAACACTAGGGAGATATGCGTTCATTATGTGCTCAAATTTATCCTCGGGGGACGATTTTCATAACGTTCTAGCACCGTAACGGAATAGGTTCCTAAGTGTGGACATTTGCCACATGTGCCCGTATCAACTTGGCATGTTGCATGCCGTGTTCAAACCACGTGGCAATCAATTCCTGTTGGTTCCAGAATATTGTCCCGAGTGCTGACGCTCGGGAAATGAGGCCACGTGTACCCGTTTTGGCTTTCAACGTTTCATACCTTGTATAGGGCCATGTGACGTTTATTTCCCATCAACTCCTTCGTTTTTTTCCCGAGTGTTGACACTCAGGAAATCTTGCCACGTGTGAGCATGTTGCCTTGCCTCGCTGCAGGCCTTCCTTTTGCCATGTGCCCATAATTTCCCAACGGTTTCTTACCAGTGAACACCTATTATTACCCGTATTGCCCTACCACATTGCGCGCATTGTTTTTGCACCACGTGGCAATCATTTCCCAAGTGTTTGCGAGGGCCATGGGAAACCTACTTTTCTTGCTTTATCCTGCCCAATTTTGTACATACAGCTGGCATTTTATATCATGCATATACCACATCTACTAATAATACAACCACAAACCATATGGCATATACCACAATCAAACTATTTAATACATAGATTCGAGAACAACATGTTCGGGTTCACAATACAACTACAAACCATTAGATAGATTCGACATCCACAACATGTTCAAGTTCAATATTGTTCGGGTTCAAAATCCATAAGGAACGACACATTCGATGGTTAAAAGTAGTTCAACAACAAACTAGTTCTACAAAGAAAAGTTTATCTTAGCTGAATGGGTACATGATCCATCAATTGTCAAGGTCCATGAGTTATATAACCTTCGATTTGTCGCTCCCAGTGTTCATCTGCAAAGATTAAGATCAAGGATCAATTCTGAACTCCCAAACTCATTTTGCAAATCAGGTAGCAAATCATCTTCAAAACCTAATATTGTTCATGTATTTTACTGTCCAGTTTACTCAATCAAATAAAATGGCAACAAGATACTACAATGACAATGAAAATAGCTTTGTCCATTCATAGGTTATCAAAGTACATGGAAAATGACCATGGTCTTATGGATCAGTATGAACATAGGCAGCCAAATTTAATCACTCTCAAGCTATGTTTGAACTGCATCTCTTACTCATGCTTCAAACTACCAACTATAATAATACATTAGGTTCATGAACAGTACTAGGTCAAGGGATGTAACACTTAGTCTCAACTCTCAACTGCACAATTCTGATTGTTTGTTACTATTCATTAACAATCTGATAATATTCATTTACAGGCAAATATGGAGTGAGAATAAGAAAATTCATAGTGCACAACAGTATGAAAATTTTGAGATGAAGAAATATCTAGGTGGGTACTTGAGCTAGACCATCACATAAAATTTAAGGACAATTAGAGAGAGAGTTGCATGACTTACATTTTTGGGTGACAAACTAAATTGGCCCCTCATGAATGGACTCATTTGCATCATCTTCAATTGGCCTCTCGATAATGGACTCATCTATATGATCTTGGTTTTGGCTGCCACTAGGTGTGCCATCTCCAGCATGACTATCGGTAGCAATAAGATCTGTTGTTGATCCAATTGTTGCCTACATTTTCGTAATCCAATGGAGTTTTGAAAAATGTAGCTGTTTAACCAACATCAATATACAGTCAGGGGACACATTCAGAAAAAAAAAATCATTTCTGGCTCATTTTCCACTAGAACATATATACAACACTCAAGACACCATTTTGGATCCTTAACAACGTTTACGGCCAACAGCGTTTCTAGCATCAGGGAGCTACCTCTTCTAACCATCGCCAGACTCAACCTCAACATACCTAGACTCGTCACACTTATCACAATAATGTTTGTCTCCACTCTCTTTCCTAAATAACATGCAATTATTTGGACACACATATATCTTCTCATATGGTATATTAAGTGAGCTTATCAATTTCTTGGCTTCGTACAACTTATGGGGCAGCGTGTGACCATCTGGGAGAAGGGTGTAAAACATGTTCAAGAATGCATCAAAGTAAGCAATGCTTATGCTGAACCAGGATTTGACAGCGAGTAGGCGTGTGATGTCATCTAGTTGGGACACCTACGTTTGCCCATGGAGTGGTTGGCTTCATGCAGATAACATATCAAAGAAAAGTCCTTATTGCAGGCTCCGACTCTTCCTCTACAGATGGCACATATGTATCACACACATCATCTAGCGTGTATTCCACCCTACTTGCAGTGTAGCAACCATCGTCCGTGCGTTGCCTAAGCACATATGATCTACTGCGTTGTGACTCACTATGGTAGACCCACACGGTATAGCCTGGCCTAAATCCACGCCTGCACAAGTGTGCGATCATTATCGCTCTCATTTATGACCGTGTGTTTGAGCAACGATTGCAAGGGCACAGCACCCTACCATGTCCTGTATTCCTAGCAAATGTTCGATCTACAAAATCTATAGTCACTACTACAAAACAGGCTATACAGGACGCCTCATCACAGACGGTTCCTTTGGAACCGTCTGTGATACGTAACTATCATAGACAATTTATAACTAAAACCGTCTATGATAATCTCCCTCATCACATATGGTTCTTAACTAGAACCATCTGTGAATTATCACGGACGGTTCTAGTTCAGAACCGTCTGTGATGAGGGATTATCCCAAACGGTTTTTAATAAGAACCGTCTATGATATTCTGGTATTATAAATACACGGTCCCGACAGACCCCCTACCCCTATCGCCTCAACTCTGTTGCGTCTCCCCCATTGCGCCACCTCCATGCCCCTAGCGCCTCCACCCTGCTGCTCCTCCCCCATTGCACCACCTTAGAGAGGAGAAGGTCGGGACCCCTGCCCCTAGCGCCTCCTCCACCCTACTGCCACCTCCCCCATTGCGCCATCTCCACCCTGCTGCCTCCTCCCCCATTGTGCCACCTTAGAGAGGAGAAGGAAAGGAGGAAGTTAAAGAGAGGAGGAAGGGAGGAGAAGGAGAGGAATATCGTGGGATATTTGGTATTTTTGTCATGAGCTCCGAGGGTAATGATATGTAACCCTTTATATTTGCTCTAGGTTAATCGCTAATCAATTTAAGTATGTTTGGTCAATAGGAAAAGTACGTACTTGCGATTTATTAATCTAATTTGACACTAATTTGTTACATGCGTAGCGTAGATAGACCGAAACTGGATGTACGGTGTAAACCGTGTGAGTCAAGAGTACATTAATAGCGTGTTTGCTTTTAGAAGAGCCGTCGAGCAAGATATGTTGAAGAAGGGGATAAAATTTATGCACTGTCCATGCATTGATTGCGGTAATCTGAAGATGTTTAACAACCCGGCGCAGATCGAAGCACACTTGATTCGAAGGGGTTTCAAAAAAGGGTATACATGTTAGACCAGTCACGGTGAAGAGCAGATTATACAGGAAGTTAATTATGACGATATCGTTGAGGAAGTCAATGATACGCCAGATGTGGACTGTGCTTTTGATGAGGATAGGTCGCACGATGACAATCTAGATCAGATGCTACGCGATGTAGAAGAGAACTACAGTGAGAGAGAGTTTTGTAAATTCGATGGCTTAATGAAGGACTCGGTGAGACCTTTGTTCCCTGGCTGTAAGCCAGAATACACAAGGTTGTCAACCGTGTTTGAACTGCTGAAATTGAAGGCAAGCAATGGTTGGTCCGACAAGAGTTTCACAGCATTGTTAGGTCTCCTAGTGGACATCCTTTCGGAGGAAAACGTGTTGCCCAGCATCACCTACCAAAAAAATAAGGTTCTTTGTCCATTGGGAATGGAAGTAGAAAGAATACATGCATGTCCGAACGATTGTATCCTCTACCGTAAAGAGTATGCAAACATGCATGTATGTCCCGTGTGCAAAGCATTCCGATACAAGCGTAATAATACTGCTAAGGTGAAGCAAGGACCTCCTGCTAATATATTGTGGTATCTATCTGTGATCCCACGTTTGAAGTGTTTATTTGCAAACTCAAAGGAGGCAAGATTACTACGTTAGCACTCGGAGGAGCGTAAGAAAGATAGAAAGCTAAGACACCCTACTGATTCTGCCCAGTGGAGAAACTTCAATCGGAGCTTCGAAGAGTTCAGTGCGGAACCAAGGAACGCGGCCTCCTCCCCGTGTCGGCGTCGTCCCTCTGCCAGCCTCCTCCCCGCGTCGTCGTCCTCCCCATGTCGGCCTCCTCCCCATGTAGGCCTCCTCCCCTACACCGGCCTCCTCCTCGCGGCCCCCTCCCCTGCATTGGCCTCCTCCCCCGCGCCGTACTCCTCCCCGCGTCAACCTCCTCCCCTGCATCGGCCTCCTCCCCGCTGCCCCTTCCTCCTTGCACTGTGAAGGTAAGAACCTATCCCGTAATCTTCAACTGTGAATGTTGTCTTTGAGATTAATGTGTGATATGAGATCAATGGGGAGAACCTATCTTCTGCTCCCTCCACATTGGATTCATGATTTTGTGCTAGATATGATGAGATTATGGCTATGGTGGGTGTTCTTGGGCATTGAGGGTGATGGTGGCATGGTTAGCTTCAGTGGGCTTGTGAATTCTGCTCTATGATGAAGATGGTCAAATACTAAAATTGAACTGATAATCAATTCATATTTGAGCTCTACTTTGTTATTTACTGCTGTCATCTTGATCTGTTGTCAATCTGTCACCTTTGAGTGGAACTAGTTGTAAAGCATTTTGGCTCTGGTGGTTACTAGCAGTCCTGCTGGTTAGACCTTATGTTGTCCAAGTAGCAGGCTTGCTGATCTTGTGCTTTGTATTCAATTGCACTAAGGCTTTTCAAGTCTTGTTGGTAATATGAAGTTCAGTGTATAATCAACATTGGTTCCTTGTTTGACCGAAAGTTTACTCTGTGATCTTTTGATTTTGAGGTCATTTGACAGTCTAGTAAAGTATTATTTAGAGCTCAAATTTTGAATCTGTATTGTCATGTTTAATTTATGAAGAGTATAGACAATATGGTTGAGATGGCAAAAACTTGTTCTTTTGCAACTCTCCTTCTGAGAGCACACACTATCATCAATCATCTGTGCTTTATGTTGTTTATTGATGTGTTTCTGATGTTACTGTTGAGCATAATATTGTGTTTAGATGACGTATATTTTTATGACATATCCGTATGCCAATCATACTCCTTACGTATATTTTTAGAAAAGTGTACAGTTAGTGTTTTTATTTATTCTCTTGATTGTGTGCCCAGTATCTGAAAGCATCTAGACCCCTAAAAATGGTTTTGGTAAGTAATGATAATATGTGAATATGGGATTAACATATTTATTGAGTATTTACAAGGTTAAGTTCCATTGGTGAGTTTGATGTCTTGAAGATGCATACTAAAGGACAACATGAAGATCTTTTGGAATAAAAGATAAGGTACAAGTAGTCTAGGATCATTTTTACATTTTACCGGTCGTAGGAGAAATGGTTGGAAGACCGGATTATAGGTTAAATGCCATACTATTAAGAGGGATCATGACTAGTAGCTTGATAGCATGTTCTTGTGCCATTTGGATCAATTTAAGATCATACATGCATTTGGATTTGAATTTGAAAGCTCTTTGTGCAATTGACAGCACAAACGGTAGTACCGTAGGCTAACTAGCGGAACTATCGTTTAGCGGTATGACCACATATTTGTTGGCGGTACTACCGTGGGCCGTTCGGACCGTCCGAAAGTGACCGAATCGTGTGGTTAAAACATGCGGTCCAAACGGCACATTGAATCTGGGCCGTCCACGTAATTGGTCCGATCATCACAGCCAACTGGTCGCTAATGCGGTACGACCGGCTCTTGGTGCGGTACTACCGCATTACGGTCATTCCAAATTTTATTTGGCGGTATCTAATTTTCAGAGAGACTCCATTTTGGTTGAATTTGCAAAACCCTTGGAACGGTAGTACCGCCGTTATTTAAACGGTACTACCGCTCTACGGTACTTCCGGAAAATAGAGCAGTTCGTATTTTCCAAAGAGACATCTTTTGGAGCTCTTGTGCTCCTTTGGCAAATGGTAGTACCAAGTGTTTCTTGGCGGAACTACCGCTTAGCGGTATGACCGCACTTCCTTCGGCGGTACTATCGTGGGTCGTTCGGACCGTCTGAAAAATTCAAAATCATATGGTTTAAACACGCGGTCCGAACAGCCCATTTCATCTTAGCCATCCACGTGGCTAGTTCGATTGTGTAAGCTGGTTCAAGTCAGGGTTGCGGTAATACCGGAGCTTTAGTGGCGGAACTACCTCTCCACGGTTGTTCCGTTTTCTATATGGCGGTATGTAAAATCCAGAGAAACACCCTTTTCAACTGAGATTGAAAACCCTGCGAACGGTAGTACTGCTCCAATGGGCGGTACGACCGGGCTTAGCAGTATGACCGCATGATAGTTGGCGGTAGTACCACGCCGCGTTTAAAATGGCTATGTCAGAGGCAGTTAATGCTCCTGTTGTAGTCGTTACAGGGCGGTTGGTGGGATACGGTAGTACCGTACCTTGGTTGGCGGTAGTACCGTATTTCGCTGAAAAGTTGGGGTTTCTCTCATAACGGTTGGATTTGGTTGTGGGGGTTATAAATACCCCTCTACTTGCTCTAGGACAGAATGCAACTCTTCATTTAACATCCTTAGAGCCTTGTGCATCCTCTCAACACCTAGAACACTCTTGTGCATTCATTGTGAGGTGGTTGAGTTCATTCAAGTGCATTTATTCATTCTAGTTGATCCATTTACACTTGAGTGCCATCAAGTGAAGGTCATCGATTTATTACTCTTGGAGTTTTGCCAAACTCCTAGATGGCTTGGTGGTGGGAGCACGGTGATCTCTTCAAGAAGATTGTGAAGAGGCCCGATGCTAAGATTGTGAGTGGTTTGGTGTTCACCATCTCCGGAGTGGAGGAAGAACAACCAATAGTGATCGAGGAAAGGTTTAATTCGTGGAACTAGCTTGATTCGTTCAAGCTTCCTCAACGTGGACTAGTGAAGACCAGCAAGTCTTCGATAACACGGAAAACATCGTTGTCTCTATTGTGGTTAATTCTTGTCTTTACTTATTCCGTATTTACAATTCTAGCATTTATTTTGTATTAAATTGCTTAGCTAGAATTGCATCTAGTTTAGACATATTTCATAATTGGCTTAAATTGTTAATTTGCTAAAAAGTTTAAAAACCTCATATTCACCCCCCCTCTAGTCAGTTATCCTTGATCTTACTATATCCCATAAGTACCTTTCCAGTTTTCAATTTTCTTTACTATATATTCTATATTTAAGTTCAATGGGTAACTTCTATTTGTTTATATAATTAATGTGTTTACAAGGCAATTTTAGTTAATTGGTCGGGTAACTTATATAGATAGCAAGTAAGCGAGATGGCGTCTGCACCATCTTCGTCGGTGGTATTGACGTCGCTGAATGTGTTTGGATCTCCGAGCAAAGTGGTATGTAAGCGAGATGGCAGAGAAATATCGAAATTGCCTACGGGCCGATTGACTATCACGGAGGTTAATGCCGCTGGGGTCCCTCTGAGTCCCAAGAAAGCAGCGGTGAGATTCCGGACCATCTGCGAGATACTTGGAAGGGAACAGGTCCCCATCACCACACCAAGCTGGAAGTCTCTGACGGAGGTAGAGAGAGGCCAGTTGTGGACTGAAATTTCAGGCTCGTTCACTATCCCAGAAGTAGACCAGGCACGCGTGGAACGACAGGCGTTACTCACGATGGGACACGCGTGGAGGACCTTTAAGAGCACGCTTGTCACGAAGTACGTGAACACGGGTCGGACGCCCTTTACGAAGTATCAATTCTTATCGCGGGATATATGGGACGACTTTGTGCGGATGAAGACGACGGCTGAATTTCAGGAGCAAAGTGCGGCAGACAAAGTCTCCAGGCACAAAACACTCACCCCCGTAAACTCGGCACCGCTGGGTACACGGGTAAAACCACGGAATGGGCGGCGGAGGATAAGAACGCAATCGGACCATTTGCTGGGATCATAGACAAGCGTGCCCAAAGCTGGTTAAGAGCGAGGGCATCTCTTTCACAAATCTGGTAAACGAGGCAGTGTCCCAACGTCTGGTAAATATGTCGAACTACCTAGTTGTTAATAAGTCTATAACTTCATAGTGTCTATAATAACATGATGACCTCTTGCAGCATGCATTGACTACCGAATCTTCCCAAGGCTCCTTCGAAGCAGACAGGGATAAGGATATACTATCTACGACCATGGGAAACAAGGAGCACCCAGGTCGTACGCAAGGCGTTGGGGTTTACGTACCTTGGAGGGATGGATTTCGACACGACTCCGACACGTATAGGAGTAGGAAGGGATCCAAGACCGAGCATGACACCCGGTTGGAACAGGTGCTTACTGCAAAAATTCAAGGACAGATAACAAGATTGCAGGATCAAATGAATCAACTCCTCAACCAGTCGCAAACCGTCCCTGTTATTTTGGGAGCCAGTCCTCCTCAACATCGGAGTAGCGTCGCTTCCACTCCAAATTCTGAACATGATGACGTCCAATTACCTATCGACAACATTAAGGTAATGTACATCTCTGGAATGCTTCAAAGATAGATCTATAGGACGCCTTAGCTAATTGCGTATCGTTTTGTAGGAGCCGACATCCTGCAAGCTCCAAGTGAGGATGGTTGGGTCCATTTCTATTGAGACTGGGCGGGGGATGGCGTATCCATACCAGGAAGGGACAGTGCAGCACGGTGCCCAGCTGGCGCAGGGTCACACTAGGGTCTAGGTAGACATGGTACATGATAATTTCATGGCCGTCCCGCTAGAGATTTGCCCAAACGAAAACATTAAAACACTAGAGGATACCATGCACACTTTTATCCAGTGGCCCACGAAGGACATCGCCCTGGACCCAGCAGTGTCGTGATCTCGACACGACCATTCCTCTCCAACGGGACCCTCGATGACTCCACCTCAACCTTCGCTTCAGAAAGCCACCTCATCGGTTCCCGTGGAGAAGACGCCGAAGGAACAAGAAAAGCGTGCCGCCGTATCAGTTCCCGAGTCGTATCACATGAAGACGTGTAGCGGGCTAGTTGTTAAGGCCAAATCAAAATCAAAGAATATTAAGGCGCCTTCTAAGCCCTGGAAATACTCCATCGGAAGTCCGTTGGCCCCCAACACAGTATTAGCCCGCGCTGGAGTAGGTTGCTAGGCTTTGCATGCCCGGTACATGTGGAAGACCAAAGAGAAGGGGTGCGAAACTAGAATCACCGTTAGATACATGAATGAGCATTTCTTCCACGAGTCGGACCACTTCGTCATGGGCTTCAACAACTTATTCGACCTATTCAACCTCGATGCCCTCGACGCCTCGCTTCTACGATACTGGACACTGTAAGTGTGTACAATCAAGTTCTACATTCACGTAATACCGATAAATATCACAACTCATTGCTTATGTATAGATACATGATGAAAAATGCCCGGGGATGGCAAGAACTGGTGGGTTTCCTCGACCCACACGTGGTCTCTGAGCAAACCATCCTTACAGATGCATCCTACGTCGAGAAATACATGACGACGAGATTGCTTGCTCAGGACGACAAGAACTACATACTAGTGCCCTACAACCAGAAGTAAGTACTCCACTACTTGCTATACAAATTTTATTTGTACTTTATACACAACACGAACTTAGGTTTAATGACTATAACGACATACATGAGTAGGTACCACTGGATCCTTTTAGTCATTATATCAAAGAGGAATAATGTAATATACCTTGATTCCATACTCAACAAAACCCACGACTTCACCCTTGTGAAAGGAATACTCGACATGTATGCTCATTTCCTCCATACATAACTCTATTGTAGTCTTCCTCTATTTGAAATGGCCGAGGATAACTTTTTCGAATCATGTAGGTCGTTCATCGTCTATGTTGCCAAGGGAGGGGCATGCAAGGTATCGAGCGCCACACTGTAACACAGGAAGCGATTTCTGGTACACACTACAACACAATAATCCTATATCATACTTCGTAATAATGCGTCTCGAACTGACTATATATATATGTGTATAATTCTATTTTTGCAGTGCCGCCAGCAAAACAAGATCACCTATGTGCGTTCAACGTTTGCCATCATATGCAGCAAATCATGAGTGCTAAGCTGAAGGATCCCGAGGTTTGTTAATCTCACAATAATTATTTCCTAATTATAAATTTAAATATATATGCTTACTACTTTACTCCTGCTAGCGACAGGGCTTGAACATAGATTTAGATGCACTCGTTGTGAGAGAGATCTCAGAGGTTCGAGGGAAGCTCTGCAGCTTCATCAAGATGGAGATCGTTAACGCCGACGGAGAGTTTCACTCTGTCGACACCTCTGAACCACCTTCAAACAATTGGTTCAATTATAATTCACTTTGAGCAGTTGTAATTAATTGTAACTCTAGCGACAATACTTGAACATATTCTTTTGTAATTGATTTTGAGTTGTAAATGATCACTTTGAGTTGTCAACAATTGATTCATCTGTGATGTATCCATTTTCTGCCTACTTGTTTTCAGAGGGCATGGATAGCAATTCCTAAGGCTAGTCAAAAATAAATAAAAAAATTAGTTAGGTATAAAGAACTATCACAGACGGTTTTTTGTTGAAACCGTCTGTGAAGGGCTAGTATCACCGACGGTTCTATTTACAAACCGTCTGTGATACGTAGGATATCACAGACGGTTCTATTTACAAACCACGGTTTTTAATGGAAACCGTCTGTGATACTAGCCCTTCACAAACGGTTTCAATAAAAAACCGTCTGTGTTGTGCCTTATCACAAACGGTTCAAAAACCGTCTGTGATAACCGTCTGTTATCACAGACATACAAATTTAGTCGGTTTAAAAACCGTCTGTGATGACGGTTTCAAACTGTCTGTGATGACCTTGTCGGTACTAGTGAGTCTTATGTATCCATTCTTAGCTATACTCACCCCTCTTTCTACACTCGGTTTACATCCAACTACCATTTTATGCCATCCTAGTGTGCAAAAAATTGAGACAACATTTCATAAATTGACATGAAAAGCTGACTTCTTAATTCTGAAACTACAACTCTGCAGCCGGCTGGATGCTTGCATAGTTGCTCTATATACACTAAAACACATTGCATGAAGACAATATAAATGAAAATCATTATTTATTAACAGATTTATGCAGCATTGTAATAATAGCATATCAACCCATCACAAACGAACATCGTGGAAGAAGGGACAGGATTAAGCCTTACCTAGCTTCTCCCTGCACTGAATGTGTAACAACGGTGATGGTAGATTTTGATGGTACTGGATCAAGCCAAGGAGATCATCGTCAGTTTGCAGCGGTACTCTTGAGATGATGTGAGGTGCTAGCTATTTTAGAGACCTAAGTCATAGGAGACCATCCAGTAGCACAAAATATATTGGTAATAAACAAGCAAGGTAACTACAAAATAGTATGTTCAGACCAAACAAGGTAAGCAAGCAATGCAATGCTTTATAGTGTATATAGTTACGGCTGTAATTATTCTATAAACACACAACACTGTTCTTATCTTAGGGAAAATGGAAATGTGCAGACTGCAAAAACGAGTAGAATGTCGGAACATTTTCTTTCTCTACCAGAAACGACAGCATATCGAGCATTGCATGCTACAAACAAGATCCAAAAATCGTCACCAGGACAAATTCTGCTCGTCGGCCGGTTCCTGTAACCGGCCGGTTATCGGAAATCCCGAAAAAAATCGAAAAAATTCAAAATCTGAAATTTGAATTGCAGAGTTTAAAAACCGGTTACCGGACTGGTAACCGGCTGGTTACCGAAAAAACTGGCCGGAATTTTGAATTAGAAAATATTTAATGAAGTGCATATTTAGCTCATACAATACGTAATCTAGCATATTTAGCTCATACAATACGTAATCTAACATATTTAGCTCATATGAAGTGCAAACCGGCCAAAAACAATAATTCAAGCATATTTAACTTATACAATACGTAATTTAGCACAAAATAAGCCTAAACCAACCTAGAAAGTGATGAGAGAAGGTAAAAATTAAAATTTTTCTGTCGGTTACTACTCACCCACTCGGCACCGAGAAATCCGGTTACCGGCGGTAACCGACCGGGATTTTTCCCCTGGTTACAAACAAGATACTAAATAAGCCAGTGAATTGCACACGTCAATTAGCAAATCAAGGCTGTACATTTTGCCTGACAAACAAACAAAATGGTTTCTTTACTATTTGTGCCTTGAACCGTTTAAATTGAACAGGAATTGCTTTACCTATTTCCTGAAATAAACAAGGAATAACTTCAAATTAATCCTACATAAGATGGCAAAGATAAGTTTGCTCACCACATCAATTGTTCTTCAATTTTGCCCCTTCTACAGAGCACAGGTCAATCTTGATAAATTTCTAATCAATTGAAAACTGCGGTTGTATTATTTCACCATCCTAGCCCGGACCCTAGCAAGGAAGACAAGAGGTCAAGACCAGCATGCAGAGATCGACCAGCGAATCATTGGTTAATTAAAACATGTATAATTTGAAACACATGATGCAGGTAGTATGCTGCCTACCTAGCCAAAATTATTTTTTAGATGGAAAGCAGACTGTCTAGCTTTACGTAATTAGGGAAAATATATTTAACTATTACATTTCTAGGATCCCAACAAGGTATTATTCTCAATGATTTTCTTCGATCAAAGCTCATACTTCAAGTGTAAAGCTTCAAGCTTCTATTATCATTTTCAATGTATATTAAAATCTAAACAGCAAACAAAATATGTAAAAGGTATTCTAAACCATTTAATACTATGAAATTTATAGCAATCTAGCCGCGCATTTGCACGGGTCACCATGCTAGTTTTGTTAACTTCGAAGACGCACTTTGAAAATCCAGGTCTGTCGCTACTCATCATCAAGTGCTTTGGCACTTAGGTGTGCTGACTGGGCAATTAATAGCCCAGTTTCACGTTGGAGCTGAGGCGTTAAAACTCAGCGCTGTTTGTGCTTGCGCTGAAAAAAGAACAATTTTGAAATTAATGTGCGACAGGAACCATTTTTGAAAATAGTATTTAAAAAAGACCAAAATATGCACACACAAAAAAAACCTTGGCCACATGCCACATGGTTCAAAGTTCAGGCGGAGCAGTTGGAAAGAGACTGAAGAACACTCGTTTATACACTCGCCTGCATCAAGGTGCTCGGAGATGATTCCTTGCTGAAGAAAAACACCAAATGCGTAAGATAATGCATGTTTCGCGACATCTACAGTGCGTGGCTGGCCGCCGCTTACAAGGGAGCTTGCTCGAGAGTCAAGTATATGCGTGTTTTCTAGCTTGATTATCCAAGCAGCGCACTCCACCGATTGTGAAGTCATCGTCGCCGACCAGCTCGTCTTTTTCGGCTCAAAACCTCTCGTCATTCCGCACGCTCCTGCAGGAGTCGCGAGCCGTTTTCTTTCTTTCTTTCGTTCTGTCTCTTTCTTTCTTTCTGTGCTACTAGTAGCCTTCCTTAGATAATGTACAATAGGTTTACATCCGTTGTTTATAATTTCTGTCATGTAGAATTTAAACTAACATGGATAAAAGAGAGTAAAAAAAGAGAAATATGTTGTCTACAATCCTGTAACCGACTGTATCACCAGAATCAAGAAATACATTAAAAGATTGTGTGATATATAAAGACAAGTAAAAAAGACAACTCATTCTATGAGCTGTTTTTAGTGGTGTTTATATGTTACGTAAAAGATTGCTATAGATAACAGCTGTCTGTATCTTTGTATATGCCTAGATGCCCTTAATTTCCTCACGGACAGCAAAGAACTTACGTGACTACTCATGTTTATCTCTTTACGAAAGCACATATATAGTCTTTCTTTCTTTTGATTCTCAAAAAAGTATTCCCTTTCCTTTCCTTTCGCTTTTGCTTTTCCTCTTCCTCAGACAGCGTATCTAATAATCTTTCTGATGAGTGACCGATAGAACACGCCTGTAATTTCTAGGCCTAAAGAGAGGTCATATTAATGAAAGGGTTATATCCGGTGTTTCTGATGAGTCACTGATGGACGACTGATGCAATTTCTGACCTCAAGAGAGGCCATATTGATACAAGGGTTGAAAGATGGCACCTGTTAGATGGCTAGGTGTGCCGTGCGGGTGTGTAACTAGCCCAACGGAGTTTAAGTCTCAAACTTGACACTAGTGTCCACCGATTTTAGAAGTACATACACGTGCGTGTTAGCGGGAAAACGTGTACACACGCTCCGTGAGTTGCTAGGTCTCTCTAATAAATTTCAAGCATGCATAGGACGCGCACGGGTGTGTGTTGAGCGTGTGCGTACGTCTTGCATGTACTCTAAAAAATATGGTGTGCATACGTCTTGTACTCTAAAAAAAATATGGATTAAGGGTTCATAACTTGTTTTTTTAGCATCATTGGTGAATTGGATGGTGCTCAAGTAGTCTGCACGTAACCAATTTGTCAAACTAACCATAGCAAGGAAAGGTGATTCATGTGTGGTGCTAGAAAACATTGCACGATATCACATAAAATAAAGGGTCGTCAATAACATCGCAAAAAATTAAAATCAGGTAAATAACATCAAACTTGACTGCTAAATAGCATCCAAAAGGCTAAAAAATATGGAAAACAACATCCCAAGTGAATATTCTATCACAAATTTTTCAAAAAAAAAAACACACACAATTACCCCTTCTCCCCCAACTCCGACGTCTCTTCACTACTACATACAGTCTCATCACAGACGGTTCGGAACCATCATCACAGACGGTTTTTAACCGGACGGTTCAAAAACCGTCGTGATATTAAGATAACATGAGCGATTTTTGTTGAAATAAATGCAGTGAAAGATAGTATCACTGAGCGGTTTTCATTAAAAGCGCTCGTGATCGTAGCATATTACAGACGGTTCTATTTACAAACCGTCTGTGATATTTGAGCGGTTTTAACAAAAAACCGTCTATGATAACTCATTACCCTAACTATTTTTTTTTAATTTTTAGCTAGCCTCAGGAATTGCTAGCCATGCCCTTTGCAAACAAGCATGCATAAAACAAATACATCACAGATAATCAATTGTTGACAACTCAAAGTGATTATTACTCAAAATAAATTACAAAAGAATTTGTTCAAGTATTCTCGCTATAGTTACAATTGGATTACAACTTAATCAATTGTTTGCACGTGGTTGAGAGGTGTCGACGGGGTGAAACTTTGGGTCAACGATGGAGTGAAAGTCTCCGTTGGGGTTAATGATATCTGTCTTGATGAAGG
The DNA here is from genome assembly GCA_036346405.1 of Phyllostachys edulis. Lineage (NCBI taxonomy): Eukaryota > Viridiplantae > Streptophyta > Magnoliopsida > Poales > Poaceae > Phyllostachys > Phyllostachys edulis. The sequence continues at coordinate 40,365,752 of CM070568.1, forward strand.
CGCAGAGCTTCTCTCGAACGCCCACGATCTCTCTCGCTACGAGTGCATCTAATTCTATCATCAAGTCCTGTCGCTAGCAAGAGTAAAGTGGTAAGCATATATATTTAAATTTATAATTCGAAAATAATTATTTCAAGATTGACAAACCTCGGGATCCTTCGTCTTAGCACTAATGATTTGCTGCATATGATGGCAAACGTAGAATGCACATAGCTCATCATTTTTTTTTGCTGGTGGCACTGCAAAAATAGAATTACATATATAGGAATAGTCAGTTCGAGACGCATTATTATGAAGTATGATATAGCATTATTGTGTTGTAGCGCATATCAGAAATCGCGTCATGTGTGTCAGTGTGTCGTTCGATGCCCCCTTGTATAGTCCTCCCTCATCAACATAGGCGGTGAACGACCTACATAATTCCAAAAAGTTATCCTCGGCTATTTCAAACGAAAGAAGACTACAATAGAGTTATGTATGGAGAAAATGAGTATAACTGTCGAGTATTTCTGTCAGAATGCTGAAGTCGTGCTGTTTGCTGGTTAGGGAATCAGGTACATTACCTTGTTCCTCTTTGGTATAATGACTAAAATGATCCAGTGGTACCTACTCATGTATGTCGCTATAGTAATTAAACCTAAGTTCGTGCTGCGTATAAAGTACAAATAAAATTTATATAGCAAGTAGTGAAACACTTACCCCTGGTTGTAGGGCACCATTATGTAGTCCTTGTTGTTCTGGCGAAGCAATCCCGTTGTTATGTATTTCTCGACGAAGGATGCATCTGTTTCGATGGTTTCCATAGAGACCACGTGTGGGTCGAGGAAACCCACCTGTTCGGACCATTCCTGGGCTTTTTTTATCATGTATCTGTACATAAGCAATGAGTTGTGATATTTATCGGTATTACGTGAATGTAGAACTTGATTGTACACAGTTACAGTGTCCAACATCATAGAAGCGAGGCGTCGAGGGCAATGAGGTTAAATAGGTCATATAAGTCGTTGAAGCCCACGACGAATTTGCCTGGCCCGTTGAACAAATGCTCATCCTGTATGTCGGCGGTGATTCGATGATCGCACCCTTCTTTTCGGTCTTCGCATGTACCGATGATGCAAAGCCGACAACCTAATCGGTAGCGGAGTTAATCTTGTAGCGAGAACAACGGTTTTTCAATGGAGTATTTCGAGGGATTGGGAGGCGCCTTAATGTTCATCTATTTCGATTTGGCCTTAACGACTAGCCCGCTACACGTCTTCCTGCGAGACGACTCGCGAACTGATACGGCGGCACGCTTTTATTGTTCCTTCAGTTTCTTCTCCATGGGAACCGATGAGATGGCCTTATGAGGCGAAGGATGTGACACCCTGAATCCTTAGAACCCTTTTGAAATTTTCAAAATAAAAAAAAACCATTTTATTTTGATGAAAATTCAAAGCTTAACCTGAAATTTCATAATGGATTTAAGTTACCTAACTCAAACTACAACTAAAGTTTCTTGTTGGTTTGCTGAGTTATTGGAGTTTTGTTGGTCTTTCCTTCTCTGTCCATCTTTTACCCACCTCTGGCCTAGACCTCCCTTTGTCTGGGATCTAATGGCCCAGACCTCTCCTTCGTTTGGATCCAAAGGTCCGGACCTCCTTTGCGTTGTCCTCCTCTGGTCCAGACCTCCTTGGGTCTAGATCTCTCAAGCTCTAGGACCTCCCCTTACCTTTATTGGACCTCTCTGTGTCCTTCAGGACCTCTCCATGTCCTTTAGGACCTCTCCTTACCTTTATTGGACCTCTCCGTGTCCTTCAGGACCTCTCCATGTCCTCTAGGACCTCCCCTTACCTTTATTGGGCCTCTCCGTGTCCTTCAGGACCCCTCCATGTCCTCTAGGACCTCCCCAGGTCCTCCTGGATCTCCCCCTATCTATTTTCACCTCTATCAAATGTGGGTTGTCCGATTTGCATTGGACGGTTTGATCCTGGTGAGGCGTTCAGATGGTCCGAACGTCCCATTTCCTCTGAGCCCTTAGATCTTCATTGGATGGTCCGATTTGTTGTGGCGTTCGGGCGATCCGAACGTCCCAACCATTGTGGACCACCCGATTTAGTTCTAAGGCTGAGATCCTGCGCTAGCTCTGATGGTCCGAACGTCCCACCCTCCTTGAGCCTTAGACCATCCTGGGCGGTCCGATCGAAATCCAGCGGTCCCGACCTCCTCCTTGTAGATCTGGACCGTTAAGACCTCCCCCTTGGAGATCTTAACCGTCCAGACCTCCTCCTTGTAGATCTGGACCGTTAAGACCTCCCCCTTGGAGATCTTAACCGTCCAGACCTCCTCCTTATAGATCTGGACCGCTAAGACCTCCCCCTTGGAGATCTTAACCGTCCAGACCTCCTCCTTATAAATCCGGACCGTTAAGACCTCCCCCTTGGAGATCTTAACCGTCCATACCTCCTTCTTGTAGATCTGGACCGTCAAGACCTCCCCCTTGGAGATCTTGGCCGTTCAGACCTCCCTTTTTGGCAGATCTGATCGTTAGGACATCCCTTTGGAAATCCTAACCGTTCAGACCTCCCCTGGATTTGATCCTACGGTTCTAGACCTCCCTTGCGGGTGAGGTTCTCCTCTTACCTTTGCGGACCTCCTCTGGTGTGCTTAATCTTGGCTGTGTGGACCTCCACCTTGGAGATCCAACCGTCAGGACCTCCCTTGCGGGTAAGGATCTCCTCTTGTTCACTGCAAGACCTCCTTAGGTCATTGCAGGACCTCCTTGTGGTCTTGGCCCTTGCTCGGGCGATCACACACCCAGTTTTCTTTACCTTTGACTAAGTCCTTGGGCAAGGAAGTCTCCGCAGCATTTAATGCATGTTGTATCGCATTAAATGCCCTCACCTTTGCAGTACTCATGTCAAACCGATTGTCACATTTCTTGCCTACTCTTATTGTCCTATTTACCAACTCCTGTTGACCCTATCCTGGGTCATGTGCATTGACTTCCACTATATATAGTTTGGGAAGCCCTCCTCTTCTCACTTTCTTCTCCATTTCTCCTCTCTGTCTCAACCGAGCATACCTTAGACCTCCTCCACCTCGTTTTTGGACATCCTCTCTGGAGCCCTAAGACCTCTCCAGCAAAGCTCCTTGGACCTCCTCTTGACCTCCCAGCTTCTCTGTTGGTTTTGTATCTAAGTTTATTTGGAGTTCTTTGGATCCTGTTTGAACTTTGTTTGAGTTATTTGGTTTTCACGTGTAGATTGTCCAGACCGTGGGGAGCCCAAGTTCAGTGAGGGAGAGGGAGCAGCTCAAGACTTTGAGCAAGGCAAGTTACACTCTTGATCATGTTGCACCCAATATTTCAAATTACTTATGTCGTTTTTAAAGTTGTATGCATGCTTAATTCACTAAGATATTTCAATGCCTACCTTTAAATTTGTAGTTATGCCTACTGCTTGGTATGGCCACTATCCATGTTGAATCAACCTCATTGTCACCCTAGATAAAACCTGGTTCTTGCAATAGTGAGGACCCGTAGCTCTTGAAAAATGAAATGCTTAGCAATGCTTAGACCAAAATCTTGATTTGGGAGTTTCGACCAAAACTATCACTTAATCAAATGATTTGGGCCGTGGCATTGGTGTGCCATGGAGATTTCAGCCATGACATTGGTGTGTCATGGATGTTTTACTTATGGCCATGGCATTGGTGTGCCATGGAGAATTGAAAAGCAAAGTAAATGAAAAATGGTTTTGACTTGGGCGAAGCTGGTTGTTTGGTTGGTGCATGTCTATGCACGGGGGTTCATGTGATCCAACACCCTAGGGTTGAGGTTTGTCGCCCAAGTCGGTTAAGGACCGGTCTTTGAGACACCACTTGCTAAGCCTATAATGGGCTATGCCAAAATTGTGCAACCACATGTCTCCAGTGTGGGGCGTGGGACCCGGCTAATTAATTTGCAAAGCTCTACCATAGTTTGCCCTGCGGACGCGGTGGGTTTGTCATGTTATGACTAGTTGTAGTCCCACCTGGCTTAAGAGGGGGCGCCCCATTAACCCGGCGGGTTTGTATCCAAAGGGGGGATCTGTGAAACCTTAATGGGGGTGGACTGCGATGGAGCAATGCATTGTAAAGGCCTTGTCATGTGCTCTAGACCTCTCATCAAAGGAAGTGTGAGGTGGTATCGACGGATGCCAAGCAAACTAGAGAATTCATGTCATGTGGGTAAAGTGTACAACCTCTGCAGAGTGTAAATCTATTCGAATAGCTGTGTCCACGGTCATGGATATGCTAGCAATGTCACTCAAAGTTAGCTCTTGGTTTGGTTTTCAAAAGGTTATGGAATTGGTTTTGGTGGTTTAACCAAATTGGGTTTGGGCGGGAAGCCTTGTGCAGGAAGGTATCCATCACCATTTCAATGATGAATGCTATCCAACTAAAAATAGATTTGCAAAAATGAATTTTAACTATCGTAGCCTGCCTTGAAACTTAATACTTGTATTTGAAATAAAATTGGCTTTATGCAAATCAACCCTAATATGCTGTCCTTTGATATATCCCTATGCATATTCATGAATTGAGCAGATGAAGACTCATATGATGATGAAGATGACCAACACAATTAGGCCGCGCCCTCCAGCCAATCACCTGTGGTGTAATGGGTGGACCGTGTCTTTTGTTTTCCGCTGCGTTTGTGTGCTCTCTATTGCTGGAGCTTGTAAGCAACTCTTGTATCAAACCTCCTTTTGCTGTTAATAAAGTCTTGTGGATGTATATGTTATCACTTGTTTGCTATGAGAACCAGTCGATGATCTCTGGGGGCTGGTTTGGATCACAGAGGACTTTAGGCTTGTCCCCAAGCCCCACGACCTCCTCGGGGTGGTTCCCTTCGGACCTCCCTCGAGTGATTACGTGGAGTTTGGGGAGGTCTGAGGTCCAACGACCTCTGCGGGTCAGGACCTCCCAGACCTCCAAGTGGTCCTCTCGGACCTCTCGGGAGGTCTGTGCGGTCCTACCGGGATGTCCTCTCGGGACGTCCTAGGAAGTCCTTTGCGGACCTCCCAGGAGGTCCTGAGGGACCTCTTAGGACATCCTGGGGGTTCCTCTCTGGACCTCCCAGGAGGTCCCGAGGGACCTCCCGGGTGTGCCCGGGGTCGGGTCGTGACAAAGGATGAGGTGGAGTCATCGACGGTCCCGTTGGAGAGGAATGGTCGTGTCGAGATCGCGGCACTGCTGGGTCCAAGGTGATGTCCTTCTCGGGCGAATCTCCAACGGGACGACCATGAAATTGTCATGTACCATGTCCACCTAGACCCTGGCGTAACCCTGCGCCAGCTGGGCACCGTGCTGCACTGTCCCTTCTGGCATGGATACGCCATCCCTCGCCCAGCCTCAATAGAAATAGACTCAACCATCCTCACTTGGAGCTTGCAGGGCGTCGGCTCCTACAAAACGATACACAGTTAGCTAAGACGTCCTATAGGTCTATCTTTGGAGTATTCCAGAGATGTACATTACCTTGATGCCATCAATAGGTAATTGGACATCATCATGTTCAGAATTATGCGTGAACGCGACGCTACTCTGATGTCGAGGAGGACTGGCTCCCAAATTAACGGGGGTGGCTTGCGACTGGTTCAGGAGTTGATTCATTTGATCCTGCAATCTTGTTATCTGTCCTTGAAATTTTGCAGTAAGCATCTGTACCAACTGGTTCTCGTGCTCGGCCTTGGATCTCTTCCTACTCCTATACGTGTCGTAGTCACCTCGGAATCCATAACTCCAAGGTACGTTAACCCCAAGGCCTCACATGCGACCCGGGTGCTCCTTGTTTCCCAGGGCCGTAGATAGTATATCCTTCTCCCTGTCTACTTGGAAGGAGTCTTAGGAAGTTTCGGTAGTCAAGTCATGCTGCAAGAGGTCATCATGTTATTATAGACACTATGAAGTTATGGATTTATTAACAACTAGGTAGTTCGATAAATTTACCAGACGTTGGGACACTTCCTGATCTGCTGGGTTTGTGAAAGAGATGCTGCCCGAAGATAAGACTTTTGCCCTTGCTTTTAACCAGCTTAGGGCACGCAAGTCTGTGATCTTAGGAAATAGCCCGGTTGCGTTCTCGTCCTCCGCCGCCCATTCCGCGGATTTACCCACGTACCCATCGTCCCGAGTTTGTGGGGGGTGAGTATTTCGTGTTTGGAGAGCATTGTGCGCTACACTTTGCTCCTAAAATTTGGCTGTCATCTTCATAGCCACAAAGACGTCCCATATTTCTCGCGTCAAGAATGGATACTTCGTGAAGGGTGTCCGACCAGTGTTCACGTACTTCGTGACAAGCTTGCTCTTGAAGGTCGTTGTGAGACCCCAGGGTATTTAGCTCGTAATGGTTAGCCATCCACTTGACTCTAGAATTACAGACTAAATATCCCACGCCTCGGCGTATATGTACTTCCCAGAATGCAGTATACATACCCCGTACAAAATTTAAGCATCAACTCCATACACAACATAATACATTATTGAAGTCGGCATAATTTACATCATACAAAAGAGAGTTTTGCAGCGGAAAGATTGCCATAAGATGGTTGAAAACAACACCAATCAGTTTGCCCTTACCCACAAGGCAACTGACAGGAAACGCCCAAGCTAGTCGTCCAAGGTGAGTCGATCTCACACTCGTCAACCCCTTGGGGTCAACCTCCTCTGCAACAATAAATAATGCAGCTGAGTACAAAAGAATTGTACTCGGAAGACTTACGTTAGCAAACCTATACATAGCTACATGCAGGCTGAAAACAAATGAGATGGTCATATGGTTCATTTCGGCATAAAGCAGCATTTCTGTTGCAATAGTTAATAGATTGAAAGCAAGTTTAGCAAATCAGTTTTTAAGATTCAAATAACAGAATGGCAACAGTAATAAGCATAATTAACAACCTAGAAGTGACTTCCCATAGCCACCACAACAATAGCACAAAATTCCCGTTCGTACCACCCAATTTCAAGTTTTATCAAAATGTTGTAGTCTAACTCTCGAAAGACCTCCGCAAGCGTGTTCATAACCAAGGACTTGACTTTTTTAAAAGATTAAACCCTGCAGGGGTGTAAACCTTTACCCACATGTCAGATCGCCTTTTTGCTAAGTGACGAGGATTAAAACCTCTATGTATTATTTTAAATACATAATAAAAGACCATACGTCTTCATGGTCGTAACCCTAAGACTAACGACCTCCACAGTCGTTAGTATTCGAAGGTTACTTAATGGGTACCTGCCTGGGATGAGGCTTTGTGCCTAATCCCCGACCAGATAACCGCTCGTAAAATTCTTGAATGGTATTTCTTATCGTATGATGAATGGAACACGTGTTATAATTCCAAACCATGCGATGGTACAACCACGAGACAACGACTATTAACCACCCTACGGTTAAGCTTTTCACAAGCAACGCAAGGAAGTTAGCACATTGCTAACTTCTCTACCGCTCCGACCGGTCGTAGCGCTTCATCGTGGGCGTCTTCTCGAGAGTAATCGCCACCTCTTGGAAGTTATTTAAAGGTGAAGCACAAGAGACAAACAACGAGGGACAAGAGGGGAGGCGATAGGCGACACACAAAACAAGGCCAAGGCAAAGATATGCCTGAAGCCTAAGCGGTGGAATTAGAAACTAGATAATCGGTCCTAGACTCATATTCTAAGTCGATTGCGGTTAAGCATTCCTCCATTCAATGTAATTGAGGTAGTACTTAGCCACATCTTGTAAATCCAGTTCATATCAATAAAAGCGACCCCATTCCATTCCGGGATATTTCACGTCATTTTCCTCGTTTATTTTCGTAAGATCGGCGATTCGATCGTCGACAATTTGCGCCGTCAAGTGGGGAAGAAGGTGTAAGTTTCTGAAGAAATTTTTTCTTTTCGCTCAAGAAAATCCTCGCCAAAAACTCGCAATCGCTCATGCGACTATGCGGAGTTTGGGATGAGGAAAAGCGGTTCGATTTGGCGGACTACGCCAACCTCGACATGGAAGGATGTATCCGCGCCATGGAAGAAAATGGCGAGTCATCCTCCTCATCCTCCTCCTCACGGCCGACGTCGCCGGCGTTAGCGAGGTCGTCGGATGGATGAAGATCTTGCCGCCACTACGGTGGCGCAACCGGAGAATCGGCCGTTCGACCGATTCGAATGCGGAGGATCTCTTCAAGCGGTCTTCTCGGCCGTAAAGCAGTGAAGAAATTTCAGCTCCATCACCGGAAAACTCTATACCATTTATGAAATCATGGTGAAAGATACTCTCCTTCGCCACGGCAATTCCAGAGTCAGCGAGTCACCGTAGCGGTGTCGATGAAACCTCCATCGGTCGTAGGCCATGTGGGGATGATCACACTCGAGATACGATCGGCGGTTCGTCGGATCGGTGAAGACCTCGAGAAGTGCTCATCTCCGACCGATCTCCATCGTGGAAGATTCGGCGAAGCGGCGACAAGCTCTCCATTAGTTATGATGGAAGCTCATCGGAAGATCATCTTTGGAAGCACGAGGTCAACGCGATCGGAGATGAAGATCAAGATGCCTGCGGTCCTACACTCTCTACCACGCCATCACGTGTTGTTAGAGATGATCCGGGCCGTCAAGCACCAACTTCCGGAGGCAACGGAACTAATCGGCGTCAATCATTAATTGCGCGCTTTGCCCACCCAGAGTGGTCGACGGGGATCGACCAAATCCGAAGGTCAGGGGAAGGTTCAGACAGGCGTACACCTACGACCGGTATGAACCACCTAAGACCTTGATCGTACAAAACTTGCGGCGTATTCAAAACATGTTAAATAATTCGATCTGCTCTAGCGAGAACGCCTAATTTTGTACAACTCGAGGTCGGTATCGAAATTCTCCAACAGATCATGCGTGACGGAAGCAGGCGATCGAACGAGAGGGGTTCAGAAGTCGACTAGGACTTCGCCCCAACGCTTCTCCTCGGTGAGGGGACAAGACGGTCATACCGAGAGCGATCGATACCAAGACCTCCTCGGCGATTCCGACCAAGGAGTCACGAGGGAGAAGGCTATTTCAAGAGGATACTCCCCATCTGCGTCGAGAAGAACCACCACTAGGACCTAACGATCTCCGACATCGTTTGAACCAAGTGGCGATCGTGGACATCATATCAACGTCCACGGCCGGATCGACACCGGAGTTCAGCGCTCAATCCTAGGGATCGGTCTCCCATCGATTACAATCCCGCACCTTCCGGAGAAGACGCCATGAATCAATCACGGGTTGTCGAGCCTTCTCTGCGGGCTCCAAGTCGTGCGTTAGCCTAGCCGATTCGGCCAAGCCAACTTGGACAAATTCAATGGAACTCAAAACCCATTGGAATTTCTCCAAATATATACCACCGCTATCGTGGCTTTGGTGGCGATGAGAATGTAATGGCCAACTATTTACCCACCGTGCTCGAAGGGTGCGCTTGATCGTGGTTGTTAAACTTACCGGTCGGATCCATATATACTTGGGAACAACTCTGTGATCTTCGATTGCCAACTTCGAGTGCGTCTGCCATACAGGAAGGAGGGCGATCTCCTGAGAATCCGGCGAGGATCGATGAGACTTTACGTGAATATATCAAGAGGTTCACCGAGTTCAGTAACTCTATACCCAAGTCGCAGAGTCCTCTGTTATTGGGCTTTTAAAAGCAGGTCTAAGGAATCGGCGGTTTCACGGAGGACATAGCAATGAACCCTCCAAGAACAACCGTTGAGCTTTTTGATATGGCGGACAAATATGCCTTTGCTAGTGAAGCAATCGAGTGGTGTGAAGCCATCGATCGGAAGACAAGATTCCCCGGCCGATGCGGACAAGCAGGAGAAAAAGAACAAGAAGTCTCTCAAGAAGAAAAAGAACCGCAGACCGACGACAAAGAAGTCCTCGCCGTTCGGACAAGATCGGGAAGGGCAAGAAGGACTATCTTGGTCGAAGCAAAGCAAAAGTTCCGATCGAAGGATTCGAGACGAATAAGAAGTGGTGTCCACTTCACGGTGACGAGGGCATGATCTGCGCAAGACTGTCGTGTCTGGCGAAGAAAGCGGAGGATTATTATGCGGGTAAGGACCATTTCAAATCTGAGAACATGGAGAAGCGAGCTCCAAAAGGACAAGGATGGCGGCGAGGAGATGGAGTACCAGGATCCCCAACACACATCAACATGATTTTGGAGGATCTTCTTCATACGAGTCAGGCGTCATCGAAGGCCATGGGCGGAGGTCAACCTCGTCGAATCTCCAACCGTAATCAAGCACTCGAAGTGGTCGGACACATAATTTCCTTGAAAGAAAGACGATCGCACCATCCATCGACTCGGCGGGTAGGTTCCCCATCGTCGTTGAACCAACTATTAATAATTGTCGGGTTAATCGGGTCTTAGTGGATGGGGTAGTTCCTTGAATATATTATTTGTAAGAGCTTTAGAAGAAATCACAGGTCCCCATGTCAAAGGTGAAACACATGAAATATGCTTTTCATGGCATAGTTAGGGTTCTACCGCTAAACCGATAGGACAAGTTTCCTTCCGGTGATGTTTGGAAAACGACAATTTCGAGCAGAGAAGATCCCGTTTGTTGTAGTAAACTTCGAATCCACATACAACGGAATCCTTGGTCGACCAGCATTAGCAAAATTCTTGATAGCCACATATTACGGTTATCAAAGTTTGAAAATCTTAGGGGCGAAGGAGTCATCACAATTCGAGGAGATCGAGAAAATGGCTTACGATGCGATCGAAATCCTTTGCCTTTGGTTGATGAACTTCCGACGAGAGAGGTTAATCCGTCTCCCATGCGAGTCAAGCACTCGAAGCCAAAGATGGCGCCCAAACCATCCGACCGGACCAAGGAGGTACTACTCGACAAAAGCGCTTCTCGGACGGCGTTAAGTCGTCACATGGGTCAGACAACCGGATCAACCGCGCAAGATTACGGTCGAGGCAAGACTCGACCCTAAATAGGAAGAGTCGCTCGTCTCCTTCCTCCGAGCAAATCAAGGCGTGTTTGCTTGGCAAGCGTCCGATATGCAGAGTCCCCGGGAGGTGATCGAGCGCAGGCTTGCTCTCGGCTGATAAAAACCGATCAGCGAAACTTCGACGTTTTGCACCCGATCGGAAGGAAGCAATCGATTGGAGATTGACAAGCCTCTCCAGCGGGATTTATCCGTGAAGTCGACCACCCACGGTGGCTTGCTAATCTGTAATGGTTAGGAAAAATAATGGGAAATGGCGAATGTGTATCGACTTTCTGAGATCTTAATAAAGCTTGTCAGAAGGATGACTTTCCCTTCCGCATTGATCAACTAGTAGACTCTACTTACGGGTGCGAGTTACTAAGTTTTTTAGATGCGTATTGAGGTACCACCAGTTAGTATGTGTAAAGAAGATGAGGAAAACTTCCTTCATCACCCCATATGGTACTTCTTGTTATATTAAGATGCCATTTGGTCTCAAAAATCTTGGTGCAACTTTTCAAAGGTTGATGCAAAAACTTTTAGTCCACAAATCGGTCGGAATCTAGAAGCTTATGTTGACGATCCGTCGTAAAGACCACCAACGCCATTTGGCGACCACATTCTCGACTTACAAGAAACTTTTAATAACTTGAGAAGACATAACCTCAAGTTAAATCCGGAAAAGTGTGTGTTGAAGTTTCTGTTTGGAAAAGCGCTCGGTTTCCTAGTTTGACTAGAGGTATTGAAGCAAATCCGGCCAAAATTGCGGCCATCGACCGATCGCCCTCAGACCACGAAGAAGGAAGTCCAAAACTAACAAATTGTATGGCGGCGTTAAGTCATTTCATAGCAAGGTTAGGGAAAAAGGATTACCTTTCTTTAAACTTCTTGGAAACATGGGAGTTTTGAGTGGACTAAAGAGGCAAGCGATGCCTTTGAGGAACTTAAAAGTACCTTACAAGTACCCGGTTTTAGTTTCTCCGAGACCGGAGAAACATTGCTAATTCGTGGCGGCAACACCATAGGCAGTTAGCGGCGTCTTGGTTGTAGAAAGGATAATATCCAACGACCGGTCTATTACGTGGCGAAGTCTTACATGGACCAAGGAAAGAAACCCACAGTACAAAAGTTGCTCTATGGCCTCCTTATGTCTTCAAGGAAGCTAAGGCACTACTTTCGAGCCCACAAAGTGGTCGTACCTCACGGATATCCCCTTGGTCAAGTCCTTGGAAGCAGGAATCATCGGGACGAATAGCCAAATGGGCGGTCGAGCTAGAGGCGTTCGATCTCTATTTCATTTCACGAACGACAATAAAGTCCCGTGCAGCAATGAATTCATTGCGAATGGACAAACCACGAACCCACCCAAGGACCCGAGTACGAACACCACGACAGTGGACAATGTATTCGACGGTTCCTTGATGTTACAAGGATCGGGGTGGAGTGGTCTTGATATCCCTATTGGCGAACACATCAAGTCGCCATCCGGTTAAATTTTCACGCCACCAATAATGTGGCGAGAATATGAAGGTTTCTTGGCGGGACTCGAAAGCGGCTCGTTAAGCTCGGGATTCGCAGATTACTAGTGAAAGGCAATTCTCAACTAGTAGCGAATCAAGTGGGAAAAAGTATCAATGCTCTAGTACCAAGATGTCATCTTATCTGGCGGAAATCTGAAAACTTCGAAAAGCACTTCTTCGGTTTCGGATCAACATATTCCTAGAAAGGAAAACTTTCTGGCAGACCGGTTAGCGCGGATGGCCTCCACGAGGTCGGCCGTCCCTTGGGAGTTTTTCTCGAGCAACTCAATTCACCCTCGGTAGTTGAGCCTTGAGAACATACATGATTCTTTGCAAGTTGAACAAACTAATCAAGGAAACATGGATGCTCCACAGTCGTTGACGGTTGGCGCCATCACGATCACGGTAGAAGCGGATGACATCGATCTACAATTATCTTGAGATGACACAATTCGAGAAAATGATGTAGAGGCCGATCGTATAGCACTAAAAGCCAAATCATACAATCTAATCGAAAGTACCTTGTATAGCGAGGATCTCATGGAGTGTTGATGAGATGCATATCTCAAGCGGATGGCATTAGATTGCTAACGAAATCCATGAAGGTGTGCGTGGAGCACACCATTCCTCTGAGAACCACAGTCGGTAAAGCCTTAAGGCAAGGCTATTCTTGCCAAGCGCCCTTCATGATGCAAAAGAGCTTGTGATGAAGTGTGTACAATGTCGGTTTCATAGTCGACAAGTACACCGGCCGGACAAGCCTTACAAACAATTCCTCTTTCTTGGCCTTTTGCAACTTTGGGATTTGGACATTACGGGACCTTTCCCAAGAGCACCGGGGCTTGAATTCCTTTTCGTCATGATTGACACGTTTACAAAATGGATTGAAGCCGAGCGATCGTTAAAATAACAAGCGAGGCCGCTAAGAGATTTCTCTGAAAAATGTGATCACGCGATTTGGTGTACCCGATCGTATCATCACGAACAATGGTTCCCGATTCTCCGGCCGATCAATTCCGAGAATTCTGCGATGAACTTAGTGTCAAAGTTCATTTTGCTTACATTGCACATCCGAGAACAGCGGGCGATTAAGCGAGCTAATGGTATCCTTATGCGAGGATCAAGCGCCGAGTATTGACCGATTAATCAAGCGGTCAGCGCTTGGGTTAAGAACTTCCCTCGTGTTATGGGCGTTCGAACCACGACCGATCGTGCGGACCGGTGAAACTCCATTCTTTTTGGTTTATGGTCTTTGAAGCTATGCTTCCTCGAACTCAAAATTGGCTCTGCTTTCAAGCGATCGTTTTGCGAAAATGATCAGAATGAGCGACGACTTCGGCAGCGTCGATTTCCTTGAAAAACGCGAAACCAAGCCCTTATGCGATCGCGATCTACCAACAAGCCATGCGAAGGTACCATAGTCGTAAAGTGCGACCTCGCTGACCTTCTTGTAGGTGATCTGGTTCTCGGAAAAATTGAGCCAAACAAATCGCAATAAACTTTCTCCTAAATGGGAAGGTCCTTACTTTGTGGTCGAAGTAACCCGACCGAGGTTCCGTCTGTTGGCTATGTCGATGGGCAAATTTTGTCAAATTCTTGGAACATCGATCAATTGCGTAAGTTCTATGTTTAATTTTCATTCTTTCATTTCTTTCAATTTCAATTTCATTAAATTCATTAATTAATTAAGAAGTGCAACTTTGCTTATATATATACACCTACATTACAGTGGTTTATTATTGTTAGTGCAGTGGGAGAAGACATTTTTCTCTCCGATATCCTTTTGAGGATCTACGATACTCTATGGTCCTAGTCGTGAGCATTTTCTTCAAATGATTCCCACGCAGCGACTACACTCTTTTCTCAAAGAAAATGAGTAATCGAGCGCCACACAACTAACTATCTCATGAATGATATGCTTACGATTAGAAGATTATGCTTCATTATTTTAAGATTACGGTCTATTCTTGTCAGCTCTTTGGTGGGACACGGAAAGCCTCCTAGTCGAAGTCTCTCCTTTTTCGCACGTGGTCACCTTGCTGGAAGGAGCTTCCTAGCGACGGTTCTTTTCTTCACGATCCTCGCTACGATCGGATCTGTAATTTGAACACGTTTCAAGAAATGTGTCGTATGCCTTCGTGTCTTAGCATTAGTTCAGGCAGTTATGGGACAATAGATATAAACAAAGTTCACTTATAATTTGTTGCATACATATTTGCATTTCTTCTTATGTCAAGTTTGACAAAGTCTTTTTCCGACCATATATGGTGTTTTTGATTGGTATTTCCATTATGACAAACAAAGATCTATAACTAGTCGAAATCATCTGTTGAGTCTGACCACATTTGATTTCCTAATCTTTATAACGATCGATTTTGTCTTACATGTCCAAACATACCTTCAAAACTCACATACATAGTTATGACCTCTTTTTATTCTCTTTCTTGGCTCACTTTGCTTGTACGATGCGTTCTTCTACTATCAAGCGTTCGGGGCTAGGAAATATCGAGAATTTTTAAAAAAGTCAAGCAGGATACACAAAAGCTTTGTCAATGACATAAAAGGTAAGTTTTCATAGATATTCAAATATTTTTACACTTGCAGAACCTACTCTAAGAAATATTCGGCCTAACTCTTGTTTGTCGGAGATTAGACCTCCATCTCCTCTACAACTATATCTCCGAGTGGCTGAGTTCTTCCATGAACTTGGTAGCCTCCTCAGTGGGCGATTGAAGTCATCTTTAACACTTGGAGATCTATGGAGGGTCGGAAGCTTCGGTTTGCCAAAGCAAAACTAACTCCACTTGCAACCTTTGTTTTTAGGGCACAGGCATAATTCGTCCAGAGTAGTTTTGAGCGAACTTTAAGGTCCTCTAGAAGTTGACCCAAATAGTTCATTTTCTCTATTGGATCTCCTAAGGAAGGCGGGCTTGATCTGATCCCATATCAAAGATCATCTTGTTCAAAGCATGAATCTTTTCATCAATATTTTGAGCAAGAGCGCCTCCTTATCTCGCTCAAATTTGAGTTTTCTTTACTCATTCGGCATTTGCGTTTGCTCTGCAAAAACAAATCGATTAATGAACACAAGCATAAGTGAAGGAAAAATCAAGCTTACGACATATTACCTTCATTTGTTTTGCTAAGTGTTTCATATTTGGTCGTTGCTTTAGCGATCAACAGGTCTTTTTTTGAACTTGCTTGACAAAGAAATGATCTTTAGCTTTATTTCTTCTTCAAGAAGAGCTGTCTTGGCTTTCTCGTACAACCTCCTCTTTTATTTTCTCCGGATCTATCGAATACGATAAGCGAGAATAATTGTAGAGGAGCAAAGTATTGAAGAAGAAACAAAAGTTAAAAAGGGAAAAGTTCTTACTTTCCAACTCGGAGTGCTTTTGCTCCAAGTCCTTAACTCATTTGGGTGGATCCTCCGATCACGACAAAGTTCTCGACCAAATGCTACACAAATAGCGTTCTCTTTCTTAAGTTTCTTATAAACTTTTTAAAGAAGAGCTATGAAGCTGGTCGTAGCATACTTACCCGAATTGCCTGGTCATTATAACCAGCAAAAATCAAATCAGGGTGCATTTTGAGTTGAGTATCCGATACTTTCTGCCACGCCTGATCAAGCTCCTTATCCTTGATAAATCGGGGACGAAAAGGGAACTTGTTAGGTTGAGAAGGGTTATCAACAATGATCGGAACCTGTTGAGACCTCTCAGAGGCATCTACCTCCACAGAAGGGGTTTCAATCACCAAAGGATCCAACTCAACCGTTGCCCTTGTCACCTGCTCGGGGGCTTCTTCGACCACTATTTCCTCAGGAACTTTGTCCTGAGAAGTGCTCTGGCCGGGAACTTCCACAGTGCGAGTCCTCGGGAAGAACACAGTGGAAGCGGCCAAGGAACACGAAGACCTATGCAAACCGAAGATGGGAAGTTCAAAGTATCAAATCATCAAGGAATTATTAGAGGTACATACTTATCGACCACTTTCATTTGTACATACCTTGTTAATCTCAGGATTTGACTCAAAGCAGCGCAAAGAGAAAAATCATGCGCTAGCCTTCCTTTTCTTCTCCTCTAATTTTCTTTGGTTACGGACCGGCAAGGTTTATTGGAACCCTCATCCTCCAACAAGATGTCGGAAGCTATGTCCTCGACCGGTTCATCAAGGACCGCATTCGACTATACGGTGGGAGGAGTGGTTTCATCAATCTCGGATCGATTGTTTCATTAACAACCGTAAGGTCGTGCACGACCACTCTGGAGTCTGACCTCGCGATTACATTCTGCGGGCCCTCGAGCTTATCCACCTAAATCAAAGAACCAATTTGATTGGGTGAAGAAATCCTTTATCTAAAAATTACGTACATATATGATTCAAATGTTCTATTACCTCGAGGATTCATCTCCTTCAAGTGCCTCGAGAGCACGACTTCGGTCGGAACTAAGGTGGGGCGTTGATCCTCACCGGATTGTATGATTCGCAATCCGACCGACTGCAAAAGTAGAGCACAATTGGAAATCTGATCGGAATATATGTATACACATGGTAAAAGGAATTTTTGATTAAATTACCTTAAGCCTTGCCGGTCTCCTTCAATAGGAGTTCTGGCTAAGATCTTGGGGCATTGACCTTTTCTCCGAGCTCCCCTTACAGATCATCTTGACTCGATCTCTAATTTCCCCAGGGGAAAGAGCTTTAACTGAAGGAAGAATAGACAGAT
Organism: Phyllostachys edulis; assembly: GCA_036346405.1. Taxonomy (NCBI): domain Eukaryota; kingdom Viridiplantae; phylum Streptophyta; class Magnoliopsida; order Poales; family Poaceae; genus Phyllostachys; species Phyllostachys edulis. The sequence continues at coordinate 40,382,984 of CM070568.1, forward strand.
TTTAAGGTAATACATTAATCAAATCAAAATACCGATCGAATTTATCTCAAAGACTTACCACCTTACGAGGTAGCTTCATCATGATCAAGGCACGGAGCGGGGAATGAGTCCGGAGCTTCAATGGGCTAATCTGACGAAAGGTGAAATCCTTCACCACATGCCACGAAGTCAGGCCCCTGACTCGCAAGTCATAGATGGCATCCGCCCATCTCTTGACTATCTCTGTCTTCTTTACGGTTTCCTTCCACTTGGAGTTTTCACTTGCTCTAGTTCCGGCGAAGTAGAGGCCATCGTCTTTCGTAACCGTCATGTAAAACCAGTACTTTTTCCATGACGACCACGAAGATTTCGCGTACATGAAGATGTACTCATCGGCCTTCCGTCATGAAGGCGCAATGTGCATTCCCCAGAGCGCCTCAGATTTTGCATGATTTTCCCATCACCATGCGGTAGAAATAACTAAAGAGCTTCAAGTTCGGTTGTATTCCGGTATGCCTCGCACAAATATCTGAAAATACTAATATTTGCGATCGAATTTGAGCCAAATTCACCAATTCCACCCGTAATGTTCAAGAACACGGAGGAGGAATTTGCGTCTGCGATAATCTCGGCCCACATTCGATGTAGGCAAGAAAAATAGGGATTTCGCCATCTTCACGGCTCGGAAAATGCTCTCCAGTCGCCGGTCTCCAATTAATCAGATTCCTATCTGGGAGCATTCCCATCTGCTTCAAGGCCTCGAGTTTTTCTTGCCCAATTCGAAGGCAACCACTTTGTATGTCTGCTCGACATGGCGAAAATCCTCAAGGATGAGTAGCAAAAGTTGGAGACTTTGTGGTCGGAAGAACAGAAAAGACTCGGAGGATTTCTTGGCGAAAAGCTAAAGGGGATCGAAGGGGATTACGGAAGCATAAAAATTCTAAGAGCCCAAATGAGAGGAGATCTTATAACCTTCCGATACTTTGAAGGATTCCCAAAAGTCCAAGCGACAAAAAGCTTCTTTTTGTTCAAGCGAGACGAGGAACTCTTCGTTTCCCAAGGCAAGTTCTCAACTTTAAAGTGAACACAGATCACGCCGTATACCACGACATTAAATGGGAGTGCGCGATCACGATTTCATCGAGAAAAGGTATATGCACGACCGGTTTATTTAAAGTTCGGGGCTGCCGACGAGATTAAAACCTCTATGTATTATTTTAAATACATAATAAAAGACCATACGTCTTCATGGTCGTAACCCTAAGACTAACGACCTCCACGGTCGTTAGTATTCGAAGGTTACTTAATGGGTACCACAGTGGGATGAGGCTTTGTGCCTCATCCCGACCGGATAACCGCTCGTAAAATTCTTGAAGCTGGTATTTCTTATCGTATGATGAATGGAACACGTGTTATCGTTCCAAACCATGCGATGGTACAACCACGAGACAACGACTATTAACCACCCTACGGTTAAGCTTTTCACAAGCAACGCAAGGAAGTTAGCACATTGCTAACTTCTCTACCGCTCCAAACCGATCGTAGCGCTTCATCGAGGGCGTCTTCTCCAGAGTAATGCGCCACCTCTTCGGAAGTTATTTAAAGGTGAAGCACAAGAGACAAACAACGAGGACAAGAGGGGAGACGATAGGCGACACACAAAACAAGGCCAAGGCAAAGATATGCACAGAAGCCTAAGCGGTGGAATTAGAAACTAGATAATCAGTCCTAGACTCATATTCTAAGTCTGATTGCCCGGTTAAGCATTCCTCCATTCAGTGTAATTCAGGGTAGTACTTAGCCACATCTTGTAAATCCAGTTCATATCAATAAAGAGCGACCCCCATTCCATTCCAGGATATTTCACGTCATTTTCCTCGTTTATTTTCGTAAGATCGGCGATTCGATCGTCGACATTAAGCTATTTAACACACTTCCTTAGGTATACCGGCACAACTAAGTCCTATGAGACGTTTCCAATATTGTGCATTAGCTATGAGTCGCGCTGCATGGGTGAAACCCTCCGTGAACCGCCCTTGTGTGTGCAGACGGAGCTCTCACGGAGGACCCACACGTTGTGTCGGGACATTGGCCCAGCAGTAGCAACTGCCAATGTCCCTCGGAGTGGGGAACCTGAACAGGAACCCACTCCGTCACACCCAACACACACGGAACATTTATTTTTCAACACAACACAACACACACCCACCACTTGCGACTCAAAACTAATACCCACCAAAGTATCAAGTCAAGAGGGGTCCCATATGTCCCTCATGTGGATGCATGCAATAATGCTTGGTTTAGTGTAACAAGATGTTCGGTCCTTACTGATTCATGCACACAACCACACACCCCACAATCACACCAACAACCATGTGCCCGAATCTAAATCCTTTTCATTTTCAGTTTTAGTTTTTCCAAATAAGATAATAATCATGAGTACCCTGACTCAAGTATGTAAAGTGATGTTGTAACGACCATCGTCGAAACGATGATCCCCAGACTACCGTTCTAAGCATGGCTAAGCGACACAACTCGAATATTACAATATAAAGTGACTAGAGCTCATCCATCGAGCCCTAAATCACAGCGAGTAGACTCAGTAGTAAAAGATGGATAATTTGCCTACAGTTCAATTTAACTAAACATGTGAACTATTGGAACTAATAAAATACTTGACAACATAGCATGCATACATACAGTTGAAACATTTGAAATATTAACATGCGAAAGTAATGGGATCAACGTGCATCAATGGAAACTGCTTGCCTTGCTAGAGATATTCCACTTGCTGCTGAGGATCACTATCATACTCAATAGAATTGTCGGTACCTATCGATCAAACAAAAGAGCGAATAAGAACGAATGCAAACAAATAACAACAAAGATAAACATAAATTAAAAACCAACAGCAAGCACTCACAGCAGGTAGAGTTTGAGAAACAAAGATCTAAGGTTCTGGTTAAAGATAAAATTATTTGAATTTTTCTAAGTATATAACAAGTTAAAGGCATAACTACAAATTAATTAGTTAACAAGAATTTTTGGAACAACAACAAGCTTCAAGCTTAAACCAGGCTAAAGTACAAGAAAAATAAGAATTAACAAAATTAATTTCACTCTATTTGGAGTTAGTATGAAATACTTATGGATTTTACAAGTTAAAAGGAATTTTCAAAATAGAACTAACCCCTACGGAAATTCTAAAATCCTTAAATTCCTATTTACACCGACGCGCAACCAACCCACGGTCCTTGACGATTGGGGCCGAGCGGCGTTATTGGTCGACTTGACCCGACCCACGGTAATAGCGACGTCGGCGTATTCAAGCATCGTCTTGATTTGAAGTAAACTTGAAGATGTGCGTAAACACTTAACCGGTTGAGGGCCCACATGTCAACGACTCTGAGATTTCAAAGGATTTCGATTAGATCTCTAATTACACTTAACCTGGATGGGGCCCACCTTTCACCCAACAGCTAAACATCATTTAACCCTAATGACTTCAACCTTAATGACGCCGGCAGCTTGACGACGGCGAGGTTGGGGATCTGGCAAAAGAGAGGGTCTCCGAGCTTGAGTAAAACACGACGGGGCGCAAAGACTTAGTGAAGTGGTGTGCTGTCCGGGTGCTCGAGAAGGACGACGGTGGTGGCGGCGACGGAGCGGAGGCGGCGAGACTTAGCGGATAAGCGCCATAGATGCCTAGAAGCTTCGAGAAGGCGCGCCTCGGGTGCGCCTTGATCCCAGAAGAAAAACCCCCAAGGTCTCGTCGCCAATGGAGGTTGGAGGCGGCGGAATTGTTGGTGGCGGCGGAGGACGAAGCTTGGAGAAAAAAATGGCAATTGAGGGCGAGAGGGGACGAAAGAGAGCAAATGAATGGGTGGAGATGGCTAAATATGGGCCGGCGATGCTTCCCGCGCAAACACATGTGTTCCAGGTGGCGCGAAGGGGCTTCGTGGCCGCCATGCATAGCACCAGCGCGCGAGCTTGAGCGGCGACGGGGAAGAGGGCGGTTTCGACAAGTGGGGCCCGCTCGTCAGTGACCCAAAGAGACATAAGGTGTGGTGAGTCAAAATCAAATGGACGGTCCAGATTACTTTGATAAAAAATGGATGGTCTAGATTGAGATGGACGTTCGGATGGTCCGAACGGCCCAATTGATCTTGTCCGTTCAATTTCAATCGGACGGCTCATATGAAGAGGCGCGTTCGGACGGTCCGAATGGCCCAATCAATCCAGTCCGTTGAGGTTAAATCGGACGGTTCAAACACTTACGCGCTTATACGTCTCGGACCGTTGAGATCAAATCGAACGATCCACAGCGAGTGAGACGTTCGGACAGTCCAAACGGCCTAATGGACCCAGTCCATTAATCTAAAATCAGACGGTCCACACGATTTTGCGTTTGGAGATCTAGGCGCGCTACGGTTAGAGTTAATTTAACTTTGACCGAAGACAAACTAGTTTGACCGGGCTGTTTAAAATATAAAATTCTAAAAATTATGATCATTTTTGTGGGTGCTCTCAGGTTCATCTAGGGCTTAGGAAAAATAAAAACGACCACTTTTGGTTTTCCAAAAGGCTAAAATAAAATATTTTTCAAATCAGCCTTTCAGATTTGGTTTGAAATTAGAAGAGGTCAAGATAACCTTGAAAAATTCTAGAAAAATTATAATAATTAGTGAAAATAATCTAGTATTTTATAAAATAGTTTCCAGAGATTTTGCTACACGATTTTTTCTGAAATAGACTAGAACCTTGGTTACAAGTCACAAGTTTGAATTTTAGAAACAAACATTTGAAAACAAGTACAAACTTGTGAATTTCAACAAAAAATTTTGAACTCTCATACTTTTATACATTTGAAACACACACCAAAGTCCAGGATGTTATAGTCCTCCACGGGTGACACATCGCGAGCAACGCCTACCGTTCCACGTGTGCCTAGTCTGCTTCTGGGATAGTGAACGAGCCTGAAAATTTTGTCCGCAGCGCGCCTCTCTTTACGGTCGTCAAAGACTTCTAGCTTGGCGTGGTGATGGGGACCCGTTCCCTTGCAAATATCCCGCAGATGTGCAATATTAGCAAATACTCATAATTAATTCCATCACAAATATAAAACAATAAAGCATTAATCCAACATCATTTAAATGACCAAATTAACATAATCAAATGTAAATCATTCAAGCCATTTAAATTAGCACATGTATATGAATGAAATTAGCACAGAGCACAAAAATTTGAAATTAATGTGAGCTCTCATATGGCGAGTTGTACAAGAAACAAACTTGGCCATCTCAGCACTACGGTCAATTCTCTTCATAAATTGGATAAGAACACTAAAATTCAGATTTTGAGTTCTATCCAAAGCTTAACTAGACTAACATAACAATCACATGTATAAGAAGTTCAAAATGATACTATCTGTCAACCATAGATCATGAAGAACCATCAATATCCACTACTGAAGTCCACAGAAGACTGGCCTTTAATGAAGACATGGAAACAAAATAGAATCAAGTAAAACTTTTTTCTGTTAAAAGGACAGGATAGCAAATTAAGTGATCAAGTAAAGCACTACAGAAGAACTGGAACTTCTAAATACAATTTGACAGCAGCAGGAAAACTGGTGATTACTATGACAACAGCAAGCAATCTTGTAGAGCTCAAAATTGAACTAGTAATTCTACCAATTTCAGAATTAGACCATTCCAATCACAGAGCAATATTAACCCCACAAAATGGGAATGGGCAGGGGGTCTATTGGGTGCAAGTATTTATAGTGCCAGCCTATCACAGACAGTTCTTATTACGAACCATCTGTGATACATAATCACAGACGGTTCCATAGTAGAACAGTCTGTGATACCAGTGAATATCACAGACGGTTCTATTATGGAACCGTCTGTGATAAGTCAGCACAAACGGGTCCATAATAGAACCATCTGTGATGCGTTCCACTGCTCATTCTATAGAGCTCAGTTTATTCGGACCGTCCGTCGAATCGGACGGCCCGATCGGAGGAGACGTTCGTTCGGACCGTCCGAGCGTCTCCTCCGATCGGGGCCGTCCGATTCCGATCGAACGGTCCGAATAGACCCGGGATCTATAAAATAGAAAAAAAATCATAAAATCCTAAAATAATTCAAGGAGGTTCCTGGGATGTGCTCATACTCAAATAAAATTATAATACCAAAATTATAAGCATTTTCTAGTGTAAAATAAATTGGACCTCTATTCAAACTCTATTCAACAACCTAAGCTAGGTTTGAATTTAGTTAAACAAATAACACTTGAAAAGTGAGGTTTCAAATTTTATTTGAGTATTAGCACATCCCAGGAACCTCCTTGAATTATTTCAGGATTTTATGAATTTTTTTTGCTATTGTTTTGCTATTTTATAGATCCCGAGTCTGTTCGGACCGTTCGATAGGAATCGGACGGTCCCGATCGGAGGAGACATTCGGACGGTCCCGATCGGAGGAGACGTTCGGACGGTCTGAATGTCTCCTCCGACCGGGACCGTCCGATAGGAATCGGACGGTCCGAACAGCCCGGGCTCTAGAAAATGAGCAGTGGAACGTATCACAGACGATTCTTTAATAGAACTGTTTGTGATAATTCACAGACGGTCTTTGTTGAGAACTGTCGATGATACCATTATTATCATAGATGGTTCTATTAAAAAACCATATGTGATAGGTACGTATCATAGACGGTTCTTATTACGAACCGTCTGTGATAGGCTGGCACTACAAATGTCTGGTCCCAACAGACCCAACATAGACGGTTCCTTTTGAACTGTCTGTGATGAGGCGTCTACTATTGCCTGTTTTGTAGTAGTGCTCTTGCGATCTCTCTCCGGCGAGCCGACAGACCCAACACAGACGGTTCCTTTTGAACTGTCTGTGATGAGGCGTCTACTATTGCCTATTTTGTAGTAGTGCTCTTGCGATCTCTCTCCGGCGAGCCGTGCCACACCTCCTCTGCCGTGCCACTACCTTGGGTGCCACGTAGTGGGGCGTCCCCATGTTCCCCTCGGTGCAACCCTCGTTTGCGTCGACCCACGCAGCAGACCCGAAGTCCCTGAACCGTGGCAATGGCAGAGCGCGAGCACCTTGGCGAGCTACGCAACTGCGGTGGCTTGTGATAGGCTCCGGCATGGGCGCGCCGTGGCGGAGGTGGACCCAGTCGAGTAGGTCCGGGCTGGAGCAGAGGTCGGCGATGAGTTGCGACTGGTCGACAGACTTGACGGCGAAGGCCTCGCCGGTGGAGCACGACGTGCAGCGGTGGACGACACCTAAGCGGCCGCGACGTCGTCACCTCCCGCGTCCAAGCTAGCCCTCCTCTCCACGCACCGCTCCTTTCCGCCCACCGCTCCTCCGACACCTCCCATGGCCACCATCGCTGCACCAGTGCTCACCGACAAGACCGAGCTACCTCCAATGCAGTACAAGGGCAGTATCATTAATTTTATACGTTGTAGTGTCATTTGGTAGTCGAGTGTGAATTGGATGTTATTTATCTAAAATCGAGTGAATGGAGTGCTACCGACCTAATTTTCCCTAAAATAAAAGTGGTCAATATCTTCAGCTTGTTATTGCGCATTGCCATCAATAATACAATATTTTAATTAGGGGCGCAATAATAGAGCATATTGGATTAACTAAGTACAAAACATTAACCTAAAGATTACTTGTTGGGTTTCTAAAAAAAGAAGAGGTTACTTGTTGGGTGTAATTTTTCTAATTGCACACATGCCGGTGCAAAGATTAAAGATCATCCGGTACTCTAATTAGAAACCTCAACATACTGTACTTGTTATTACGGCAATTCCCCAATTATTTTGTTGAGATCAATATGATTCATTTTCTTAGGATTATATATTATAAGCTCACATGCATGTAGGTAAAAGCATCAATTTAATTATATATCCTGCCATTAGGTAGACAATTTGCACTAATACAACGTGCAATCATTAGTCATCCAAATGCTAGTCTAGTCTAGTCTAGGTAATATGTTTGCTGACTGTAGACACCTTGATGTGATGCCAAAGAGAATAACATGTGCACTAGTGCTAGCTTGATAGTACTGGATCCTTGAGACGTACAAGCAAGTGTTTTCCACGGAGGATGCTGTAAGGTGGTTTTTTAAAATAATATTAATTAAAAAGATAATTACAAAAAGAATAGTCATTTTTTTATAGAACAGGTTCGTGTCGCCGTTTGACCTGGCAACATGCTCTTGTCGCCATTTCAAATGGCGACATAAACCCATTTACTGCTAGTCGTCATTTCAACTGTCTGTCACCATTTCAACTGACGATTTGCATATGAAATGGCGACAGGAACTCGATTTGCATATGAAATGACGACAGGAACCTCGCTAGTTGAACTGGTGATAGAGGCTGGCTATATATACCCCAAAATTAGGTGGAAAATTCATTTTAATTCCGAAAAAAAGAAGAAAGAGGAGGAGAGAGGAGAAGAAATGTAGCGAAGCGTTGCCAGTTCCTAGCGAATGAGAGAGATAGAGAGACGGAGTAGTAGATCTGGCCACCTATTTTGCAGGTAAATGTTCTTGCAACTTTGTACATAAATTCGAAACCCTGTAGGCTAGCAAATTAAAATAGCGACAAAGAATTTAATGGATTAGATAATTTTAGATGTATTGTTATTTGATGTAGTACATCATTTTAGTTATGTATAGTTTAGTTCATCGTATAGATATTATTTATGTTGTAGTACTCGAACGATTTAGAATAAATCTGCAAAAATACTAAGAAAACTTTGTAGGTTTTTTTTACATGGTAAATATTTTGTTAATACCGAAAATACTTTTTAAACCAGCAAAATAGGAAGACACCTCTAAAAATTCTATAAGAAATTCAGAGTAGGTACATAGGGTATGTAGAGTTGAATTAAAATATTGTGAATTTAGTTTTTGTTTCCATTTGTACACAGTAAATACTTTATAAATGCTGGAGACACTTTTTAAACAAGGAAAATAGCAAGATGCCTATTAAAAATATATAAAAATTACAGAGTAGCTAAACAGGGTATGTAGAGCTTAATCAAAATAATCGCAACTTAATTTTGGTTTCCATTTGTGCACGGTAAATATTTTGTTAATGCCGAAAATACTTTTTAAACTAGAAAATAGCAAGACACCTCTAAAAATTGTAATAAAAAACCCAGAGTTGCTACATAGGGTATGTAGAGATGAACTAAAACATTGTGAACCTAATTTTTGTTTCCATTTATACATGGCAAATATTTTGCAAATGCTGGAGATACTTTCCAAACAAGGAAAGCAACAAGATACATATAAAAAATCTATAAAAATTGTAGAGTGGCTAAATAGGGTATGTAGAGCTTAATGAAAATAATCCCAACTTAATTTTGACTTCCATTTGTGCACGGTAAATATTATGTTAATGTCGCTTCTTATTACATTTTTGTATATGTTTTGTAGTATTTACAATGTATGCACTGAATTTTTAGGTATGGCGGACCCAAGAGACACTGTGCCGTGGCCGTACGAGTTGCTTGACCCGACCATTGACGTGTATCACCGTAGTTGTCTCAGTACCATCCTCCTCCAAGAGGACAAGGCGGCGATTGAGCTTGGCGCGTTGCGACTGTGCACGCCCGTGAGGGCATGGAGGGTGGACCCACGTTGGGTTCTGAGATACGTGTAGTTGTGACCTTTGTGTACTTAATTACATTCTAACTATTTTGGGTGGACTCACGTTTGTTCTTAATACTTTTGACGTAGGTTGAGAGCGGTAGACCTCCTTTCACTAGCGAGAATGGTGGAGGCGACATGAGAGGAATTGCTAAATATAGCAAATGAGCTCTAAAATTTATGTTTTTGTTGTGAAGGCTCTTGACAGTACTTGCTTGTGTAATGCTCACAGAATTTTATATGTTCTGATTTGTTTGCTAAAATTTATTTAAGGCTACTGTTTGTATGCAAATGAAATAATCGATTTGAGGAAAATTTCAAAAATATGCTCAAAATACTTTCGACAACATGCCGAATCTCGCCGTCGCTGCCGAATCTCGGTGACGACACCGTCACATCCCTAGGGGTGATCAGATCAAACAAAACCAAAAATCGTAGATATTAAAAATAGCAGTACGATTAGTACTAGTCGGAGCACGAAAGAAAATAGTATTAGTACCCGAAGTCGACCGAAACGTAGAGGAAATCGTACTTCGACTTCATAGCAACATTCCGATGCAGTTTTTATCTTGTTTACGGAGACTGCGATAAGAATTAGGTGAAAGTGAAGGTAAAAAAGAAGAAAAATAATATCACATGTACAAAAAATTTCATTCCACAATTTTTTTCACCTGGTCGCCCACCTGGCCCGCCCCTGCTGATTAGATCAAACCTTCATTGTCGCATACCGGCCAAGATGTCACGAAATCAACCAAACAATTTTTTTCATATGAAATCATATAATTTCATTCCAAAAATGTATTATCACATGTACCAAAATAAATTTCCACAAATTTTACACATGAAATCACGATGCAACACAACTAGGGGAGGGGGTATTATCACATGTACCCCGATCAAATATGACATTTTTTGCTAATGTGTCACTTTAATGTGGATGACATTATTTAATATTGTATTATACTACATGCTAGATAAGCTGTAGAGACACCCGATCAAATGTGCGTATTTTAATTCGCGGCTCAAGCAATCCTCTCCTCTTGTGCCCTCTTTTCCTGAGCATCCTATTCTTGATCCGACGGCCTACATACGACACCCTGCAGAGACACAACATGAGGTTTTGGCTAAAATATCATTGTTCTGAAGCAAAATAGCAAAAAAATAGTCCCCACGAACGAATTGGCAAAAATAGCACCGGTTTTGCGCTAAAAAATCACGGAAGGTGGCAACCATATATATCAGCCATTTAGCTAGCCATTTCTGTATGCATGGATCAGCTAAGCTTAGTCCTAGCTAGCTAGCTCGATCGTGCAGGCGTATGTGCGTGCGGCTAGCTAACACTAGATAAAAGTAGGGTTTGTTTTGGAAGTACGAGACACAGTGCATGACTAGCTACTTTAGACTTTTGAGCAACTCAGATGCGCTTTGAAAATTAGACATCATCAAGTGGTTAAAGAAAAGAGTGGTAGCATGCATGTAGTACAATGACGATTGCATTTGCATGTATATGACTATGCATGCAGTACAATGACGATTGCATTGCAGATATGACGATTTTTTATCTTCTTTATGGAGGTAAAAAAAGAAGTAAATATTATCACATGTACCAAAAAAGTCATTCAACATTTTTTTTCACGTGATCGCCCGCCTGGCCTGCCCCTGCTGATCATATCAAACTTTCGTTGATGGGGGAGGGGGTATTATCACATGTGACAATCATTTCAAACAATATTTTTCAGATTTTAGAGAGAATCCTAGGACACCGAAAGCAAGATTTTAATTTTTTAAAATAAAGGGTAGGGGCTACCGCACTCCTGGGGCCCTAGGGGTTAGGACGAGGCAAATCCTGCCCCTAGGGGTTAGAAAATGTCAAAAAATAGTAAACTTAGGATAATTATACTGAGAATAAATGTGAAAAATATTTTAAGCATAATTTTGAATTTTTTCTCAAATCGATCATTTTATTTGCATACAAACAGTAGCCTTAAAGGAATTTTAGAGGACAATGCAGAAAATATAAAATTATGTAAAATTACACAAGAAAATAAACTGTGTATAAGGAGCCTTCACAAACAAATTCATAATTTTTAGAGCTCCTTTGCTATATTTAGAAATTCCTATAAAAGATATCCTTAAAGGATTTTTCAAGAAAAATGCAAAACATATAAAATGCTAGAAAAATACACAAGACAGTATAATGTATGTTCCTGAAAAAAAAATTGTTTAATTTTAAAACTCATTTGCTATATTTATAAATTCCAACAGAGAGTCCGCACCCTGGTGGACTTCGAAATCCCACCCCCACCTCCTCCTCCCTCCACGCCGCAGCAACCTCCGATTCCTCTCTATCACCGCGCGCTCGTGCCGGATCGGAGTCCCCCCGACTGTACATTACCTAAATCTACGCGCCTCTACGGAGAATTCCGCGCGGTTCGAGCCAATTCGCGCCCGATTCGGCGCCGGCTCGAGGTTCTTGGGCTCAGTTCAAGCTTCTTTAGAGAGAGAGAGAGAGAGAGAGAGAGAGAGAGGGCGCAACTCGAGCCAAATCTTGCCTACGGGGTTTGTTTTATTGGAGGCGTGTTCTTGCGCGGATTCTTCAGGTTGGTTCCGAGCTCGGATTCCGCCCGCGCGCGTGGTGTGGTGGTTCGAGGTGTCCTGGTCGGTAAAGGCGCAGACTTTCCGCGCGCTTTCCCCAACTCTGACCGGACTCTCTGTCTCGAGGAGTTCTGCTTGACGCTGCGTCCCCCCTTTTGCCGTCCGCCCTGGTCTGATTCATCAAGAGGCGCCGCCTTCCGTAAGTTCCGTTTCCCCTTCGGGTTCTCGGATTCGTGTCCAGTTCGAGTCAAATTCCAGCTATATTTGGAAACCTCTTCGGTCGTGGGTCGATACCAATATATCTCGGGGCCCCATATATCTCGAGGCGAAGCTTTTGCTGAGATTTCTTGCGGCAAGGGTCCAATTATTGTTTGATATCTAGCGCTCTTGTTTGCGGCAAAGGGAGTCTTCGATTCCGCGACTCGCGGTTGAGTTGTTGGAAGTTGATTTCGGGTGATGGCGTCGAGCACCGGTGCGTCGTCGGAGGCGAAGGTGAAGATGAAGGCATCGGGGATCCTCGGCGGCGAGGAGGCCGAGGCGTACGTGCGCGCCGACAAGATCGTGCTCGAGGAGCTGGACATCCAGCTGGACAAGCAGCTGGCCAAGAGGTTGGAGAAGAATAAGGGCCAGTCCCAGGGGCCCATGGAGGACTGGGAGATCGACCTCTCCAAGCTGGAGATCCGGCGTGTCACCGCGCAGGGGACGTACGGCACGGTCTATCGCGGCACCTATGATGGCCAGGATGTTGCAGGTATGCAACTTTCTTATTGATCTTCATCTCTGTTCTTTTCTTTTTTTTGGAAGTAAATTCTTCATCGCTGCTGCGTGTGTATGAAATAATAATACTATTGCCTACATAACGTGTCTCGGATTTATACTAGCGTTTCTGCTATCTAATGTACTCAAATTTGATAACAAAGGGGCCAAATGTGATCCTAAATTACATCTATCCGAGATGACTCTAAAGTCTAATCTTGTAGAAGGACCTCTGTTGCTTGATGATGAAATCCAACAGCTATGAATTGGATCTTATCCTATGCTTACCAAATATCATGTATATAGTTTGGACTACTACCATCTGCATGTGCATATTTCCTGTCTATGTATAATTTAGATCCATTTTTCTTGTATCTCCCTTCATCAGATTCTTGCTTCCTTTGCCTTCATTTCTCAATCATTACCAAGCTTTGGATATGTTGATATTCTTTAGCTAATGCTTGCTAAAGTTGGATATATGTTTTTAAGCGTCTTGCTCCAATAATAGGCATAAGATTAGAATGAAAATTTCTTTTACTCGCATCTGTTTCTTAGTCAGAGGATCAAATTGTGCAATCTTAAGCCTAAATTTACTATTTGAAGGAGGGCATGAGCTATGAAATCTTCATTGTATGTTAGGTGCCTCCGTGCCTGTTTTGGGTGCACATGTGGCGTATTAAGCTGATTCACGTGTCCTGTTTTGTATATTCTAACCTGTTACATAGGACTGAGATGTATGCGATCTTTGAAGTCTTCTGGATAAATAAATAACTGTCCTGAGTAGCATCTTATCAAATGGATAAAAGTTCTCTGATGAACATCCTGAAATTCATTCTTATAGTTTCATGTATTGTTGAGATACTTTACCAAACTACCGACACCACATGGATTGCAATGCCCTGATCTTTCCAATGGATTATAGCTAATACTGTTTCTCATGGTGTGTATAGTTAAACTGTTGGATTGGGGAGAAGATGGTTTTTCAACAGAATCTGAAACTGCTGCTCTACGAGCATCATTTAAGCAGGAGGTTGCTGTTTGGCATGAGCTCAGCCATCCAAATGTTACTAAGGTGAACAATTATGCTCCCAGTATTGCTTACTGTGAATCCATTTACATTCGCATAGTCTGCTGTATAGCAGTCTGCTACTCATTCATGTAGCTTCTTTAGCAATGTTAGTTCAGGACTGGCATTTTTTGGTACTGCCTTCTGTAGAGGCTTTCTTCTTGTGGTCCATTTCAAAAATTATTTAAGTGTTTTATCTTCTTTCTTGCAGTTTGTCGGTGCATCAATGGGTACCACAGACCTTAAGATTCCAACCGATAGTTCTGAGAGCGGTGCACGCACTGAGCTGCCACAGAGAGCATGTTGTGTTGTGGTCGAATATCTTGCTGGAGGAACACTGAAACAATATCTAATAAAGAACTTCCGAAGGAAACTTGCATACAAAGTTGTGGTTCAGTTTGCATTGGATTTGGCCAGAGGGTAAGCAAGTTGGCTAAAATCACCATCATACATTTCTCTACCCGAATCCAATGATAACCATCTCTTATATTTATTTTTGCAGATTGAGCTATCTACATTCGAAAAAGATCGTGCATCGGGATGTCAAAACTGAAAATATGCTACTTACTACTGAACGAAACCTTAAGATTGCTGATTTTGGTGTTGCTCGTGTTGAGGCTCAGAATCCAAAGGAAATGACAGGTGCGACAGGCACACTTGGTTACATGGCCCCAGAGGTACACTGCCATGACTCTTTAAGATTTTGTACCAACAAGAATGCTGTCTCCTTGTATTTTTATTTGCCACTGGGATAAGTTATTTTCTCCATGAGAGTTTTAGATGATGATTCCATTTTAAACAGTTCTGTTTTCAAATAATTGTTTGTTCTTGTTTTGTTTGTATCTGCAGGTCCTTCAAGGCAAGCCATACAATAGAAAGTGTGATGTTTACAGTTTCGGCATATGCTTATGGGAAATATACTGTTGTGACATGCCGTATGCGGACCTCAGTTTTGCAGATGTGTCAGCTGCTGTTGTCCATCAGGTTTGCTTTCAGCTGTTGGATCCACGCCCGCGCACAATGCTAAACCCTTGCACCAACATTGACGATTTCCATGTTTGCGTGCGCAGGATTTGCGACCGGAGATCCCACGCTGCTGCCCAAGCGCAATGGCGAACATCATGCGGAGGTGCTGGGACGCCAACCCGGAGAAGCGGCCCGACATGGACGAGGTGGTGCGGCTCTTGGAGGCTCTTGACACGAGCAAGGGCGGCGGCATGATCCCCAAGGGCCAGGCAGGAGGATGCTTGTGCTTCTTCAGACCCCGCGGTCCATAGATTCTCTCCCCGCCAAATCTGCTCTTGTGATGTGCCGATTGCAGACGACGACGACGACGACGGCGACGAGCTTTGTTTACTCAATTGTTACAGCGATGTGGTGGTGTAATTACACGTTTACAACTGTGAAAAGTCCACAATACACAGAGTTTGGCACCCAACCGCATTCATGATCTGCTATTCTGCTGCTTTCCTGCGAGATCTCTCGTACTTCACGGGCCGTAGCCTAAGCCGCAGTGGCCCAGTCCAGTAATGGGATACGGCCCAATGGGCTGGCCCGTCCGCCCGTATGTATAATCGTATACTCGTCCGTATATACGCCGGCCGCAGGCAAATCTTGCTGTGTAAGCTGCCTAAGCTTAGGATTTAGGAGGCAGCCTCCTCATTTTTCTCTTTCCATCCCAAACTTCCCCTGGGTTTCCCTCCCGCCAACCCAAAACCAAAACCCCAATCTCTCCCTCCCTCCTCCCCTTCGATCGCCGGCGGCGGCGATGGGGAAGGGTGGCGGCCCGATCGACATCAAGTGGGTAGAGGTGTTCCGCGACGGCAGCAGCGGCCGCGACGTCTGCTTCGCTACCTCTCCCTCGCCGCCACCCGCGCGGGAGCTCGCGTGGATGTCGGAGGACGAGCGGCGGCGGGGGATGGCGGGCGGCGTGCGCCCCGAATTGGAAGGGTTTGTCGGCGACGGCGGCGAGGATAACCGCCGCCGCCGCGCGGCGCTCGAGGCCGAGGCGCGCCGCCGGGGGCGCGACACGGCCGCGAAGGTTCGCTCGTGCGGTCGTATTTGATCGGACCCTCTCCATTATTACTTCTCTATGGACTAGTAGACTGTTTGTTTGTGCTCGTTGCTGCTGCACAATATTGGTGCGCATTCTGTTCTGTGCTTCTTAGGTGGGTCGGTTATTCTTAGAACCGTTTGTTCGTTTTGTTTGTAGGCTGGCGATGATTGCAAACGGGATGCCCGCTCCGCTGCAACGAATGTATACAATTTCGGTACGATTTTCACACTTGTTACAATTTTTGGGCTTATACCTCCAGTCCTCCAGCAATGGCAAGGGAAGGATTGGAAAACTTTGGGTTCATGGGATATGTTGAAGTTCTTGTGGGAAATGCTTGTGGTTTATGTGGAGGATCGAATCAGAATAAAACGAATGTTGAATCTGCTCCAGTTTATTCATTACTACTAAATGTACTTGTTTATGGTTTGTGCAATTTAGTTTTTGGGGGAGTGTAGGAGCACTACGCAAAACACTATCTTGGTTGGGTGTGTGGCATACGCAGAGAAATGTACATTATGTTTTTTTTCAATTAAATGGTCCATGCAAGTACAAGAAGGCGGAACTTAGCCCCCTCACAATACTTGTTTTGCATATTTGATAATGAACACAAGGATGGGGAATCATTTGCTACTGACATTTTATCTTCTCTTTTCTCAAGATAAAAGTTGAATTCTAGTCCGCTGTCACCAATGTGTCGTGTTGCTGTGTTTGCAGGAATTGAAGATGAACAGGGGGAATATGCTGCTCGCAAATACTGTTTGAAGCCATCTCCTGTTCGTTCTACAAAGAAGAACTATGGCCAGGTATACAGTAATGCCATGGGGTGTTTTTCTTTTGTTAATCTATAGACATGTCTTGGAAATTAGGATGCGATCATTTTGAATGCAGCTAGGTATAACTACACGCAGAAGTCTAAGGCAAGTTGGACAAAGGAAACCTGTATCAGTGGATAAGATGTACTCAAGCAAGCCATGTTCTACAACTTTATTTGGCCTCCAACATAGAATTCATGCCATTTATCCAGAGGAAGCTGACAATGGAAAATGTTGGCAAAATGAAAACAACAATTCCAGCTATTCTACTAAGAGGTATGCATCCATTTTTGCTAATCTGTTTACAGCCCCTGTTCTTTTTATTCCTTGCCCAACCTGTGCTAGGATCTTCTTGTTACTAAATCACAATAATTTTGTTTGTGCGTTATGTACAACCACCAAGTTTTCAGTGCGCCTGCTATATGTTCTCCCTGTGTTTCACAATCACAAGGCACTACTACTTACAGCAACACTTGTGTTTAATTGTAAATATCAGTGTTTCGTAGATGCAAATTTTAATAAACCACTGTTAGTTAGGAAATATTTTTGATAGAATTATGTATTTGTCATGTTGGTTCCGTTGTGTTTTGGAATATTGCAGACCTTGGTAATGGCAGTGGAGTTCTCAAGACAGGAATCTTAATATCGTGTTCAATCAAAATGATAATAATACAAGCTGTATCACTTTAGTTGATGCAGAATTCATACATCTACTATTCCATGTTTAGCAATGTCATGTTAGTGTGCCTTATTTGGAAAGAGAATGTATGGTCATATCTCTCGATATGTATCAGTATTGCATCTCATTGTGTATTATTTTGTTCAGCCAAAGTATTAATATGAAGTTCCTTTTCAATTCTTTTACACAGGAGGAAGGCAGAGCATCAGGATTCATCACTTTTTAATTTTCAAAAGGTGGGTATGCTGACAATCATCTATAGCAAGAAAAGTACTATACTAAAATTCCTGTAGGATTTTATTCTATACTAATTATCCATATTTTCCTATTACTTGAATGTTCAAACTACAAACTGTTCATTTATGGTCAAGAACTAAATGTGGAAAATAATTAATATTGCATGCCAACATAGTCCTATTGCATGCGGTGTGTAATTCAGCATATTATGCTTGCTTGACTTTAATCATTGTAGGTACAGAATGGAGTGGAGCTGTTTACTATTGAGAACATATCTATTTTCTTTGCATTGCTGAAGCATTCGACACAATGTCTTCAGTTAACATAGGGGGACTAACTTTATATTTGTTACTTGATGTTGGCTTATGATTTATGAAGAAAGCTGGGGTTCTTTTCCCTTCAATAGACACTGTGCTATACTTTCCGTTAGTAGTTTGCCCATGCTAATTAATGTCTTGCTCAGAAGTTACACCACCATATGTCACACTACGATGCACCGGTACGTAATACCGGTATGATGGTATGGATACGGTGATACCTCATTCCCCCTAAAAACCTAATACGACGATACGTGTGTGTATGTGTGTGTGTATATATATATATATGAAAATGATATAGTACTCCTAGGAGTACGTACTTTCACCTCTCATATACCACTTATATGGTATGATGCTACTTCTTTATCAATTTGAGTATACTCCAATAATGATTATAAGATACTCGAATTTGAGTTTCATGAAAAATTTCATGAAAATCCACTTTTTATACCAAAATCCGTGTATATACTTCTTTTATGTATGAAAAATGGTATATAGCAAAAGTAAAGGGCTCCAATAAATTTTTTTCAATCAAGTCGTATTGAAGTATCTTATAATTGGTATTTAAGTATATCAAAAATGATAAAGAAGTATAATATATTTTTAAAAAGGTATATTCGAAGTGGGAGTATGTACTCCAGAAGTACGAAACGGGCGTAGGAGTACGTACTCTCACCCCTTATATATATATATATATATTAAAAATAGTAACAAATATAAAATACGATACTTGATAAGTCTCGGTCAAGAGTTTACCTTTATTTCAGTTGTCTAGCAATGAATAGAAATGTCCTAGAGAGGATATTCGAATGAAAATCATAGACTTTTACTCTATTTGTCTAGCAACTAGCATATTTGTTCAACACACCCACCACCCTCCAAGAACAAGCGATCCATCGAAATGAGCAAGTTCTGAGCACGAGCAGATCCAAACAAGAACCAAATCGACAAGCAGCAGCAAGGATCGAAGGATAAAACGCCATCCAAGCTCCTCTCTGTGTGGCCTCTCCGCTTCGCCGCCCCGACCCCTCCCCACCATCTGGTGCCGCGCCACTACGCAGTCCACCGACGATGCCTCCGCGGCGAACGGTATCCCCGGGGCGCACAACACGTCGGCGCCGATCCCTCCGCCCACAAGGCCTCCCCCTCCCCCGCCGCTCTCCTTCCTCCTCTCCTTCTCCCTCTTCCGCCGCAGCCCGTGCCAGTCAGCCGACGATCGCACGGCCGCCGCCGCAGCTGCCCCCACCGCCGGCGCGTACGCCTGCGAGGCCGCAGCCGACGTGCACCCCAGCCCGCGCAGCGCCGCGGAGGCGAACCCCTTCCTCCGGCCCTCCTCCTGCGCCGCCGCCGGCGGCGGCGGCGGCGGCGAGGAGGAGGCCTCCCCGTGGCGCCGCTTTCTCTCGACGTGCTCGGGCCCGGACCCCGGGGAGGTCGGTGGGGGCAGTAATGGCAGTGCGGAGCGATTGCACGGGCAGAGGGGCTCTGTGTCTGCGCTCGCGCTTGTCTTTGGGCCGTATCAGTGTGGCCGTATCGACGTATCAGTATTTTATTTTATTTTTTTAAAATGTAAACATTTCCGATACTTCCCGAGAGTATCAGGCTGTATCGGTATTTTTTTTAAACGTAAATATTTCCGGTATTGGGCGGTACCCGTACCGATACGGACTGGGCCGTACCCGTATCGGTATACCGGTACTCTGCCTTCCAGCAGTATCGGCTTATCAGAGATGTCACATGAACCAAAACCAAGCTATTTCTTAAGACACTATGTTATACTTTTCCATTAGTAGATTGATCATAAGACCACTTTTACATGCAAATTTGACCTTACATGTTTTAAATTGAGTTGCCTATTAGGTTCAAGATGTGGTTCTCTTGGATGATGAAGATGTGCAACCTGAAGAACCAGCAGACTGTGGGGTGCCCGACAAATGGTAAGCTTCTCTTTAAAATTGTGTTCATTGTGGTATTCTGTGAGCTAGGCTTTTGACTTGTCTTTCTAATGAAACAATTGTATTTTCAGGACCGAACCAAAGATCTACTACCCATCAAGGTAAACATTGTGCACTCTTTCTGAAGACCATGAATTCATTATAGTGAGATATTTTTTAGTTCGGTCGTTAACGTTACTCATGTGAACAGAGATGATCCGGAAGCTGTAGAGCTCACTAGCTCAGATATTAAATGTCTTGATCCTGGAGTATATTTGTCATCGCCTGTAATAAACTACTACATTCAGTAAGAATATATCTCCCTAATTTTAAAGTTGTAACTTTGTATCATTCTATCATCTTTGTTTTTTTGAGGCTGCTTGACCATGTCTCCTATCTTTAAAAAACCAGGAGGCAACCAATGCAGGATTTGAAACATTTAGGTGTTATTGTTCATAGTGTTACACTGCCTCTTGACATTGAAATGTCTGGAACATCATCAAGCTATCTATTTTGAGCTACTGAGCTGAATCAATTGGTAAAAATAACATTAGGTGAATTTGTAATCAATCTAGTTGCACAAAGATATTAAAGCTGCATAAACTTTGGACTTCTGAATTCCGATGATATTGAAATTTGTTTAAATGCTTGCTCTATAATTGGATGTTGCCGTTTTACTCTTTTTATGATACTGTTCTGGCAGATACATCAAAAGGACCAAATTGTGCAATGAAGATCGCAGAGACAAATTCCACATATTTAACACATATTTTTATAGCAAGCTTCGAGAAGCATTGTTGTGGAAGGTACGGTCTTTTTGTGTCGTGAACTCATAATTTTTCTATCAAGTGACTTGTATTATGCCATTGTTAATAAAAAATATTAAATTCTATTATTGTGGATAATCAGTGCTTTGGAGTAGAAACTTTTGTTGCTTCCTTGCTATGAGAAGCAATATCCATTTTTGAAAGGAATTAAATTTTTGTCTTGTAGTAGCCTAGTACTATCACTGTTTTGTAGATGCCTTCTCTTAATACTTGTAGCGTGTTTGCTTTGAGGAACCAGACGGTGAATGGAATGGGTTGCCCCATCACCACCTCACCCTTCCTAAGTGTTAAGGGTATTAGTAGTATTTCCTATTGTTAGGGTTTAGTCTTGTGTGTGTCCCTCTTGTATTATATATATGCCCTATGGGCTATTGCAATAGATAAGCTTCATTCATATTAACATGGTATCAGAGCTTAGGTATACAACTTAGCTCAACCGTCTTCCCCTGCTGCCCCCGGGATGGTGCTCTCTACTCCCGGGGGTGGTCACGTCGCCGATCGCCACCTTCCGATCGTTCGGCCCACGCTTCGCTTCAAGGGCATTGGGCCTTGCCGCCGCGCCGCCGGCGCCTCTCATGTGGATCCGCGCCATCGCCTCTCTGTCGCCTCCTCCAGCCAGATTCGTGGGATCTCGCTCCTCGACGACGGCGCCATCATCATGCCGCCTCCGGCACATTGCCGCGCCGCCGCCCTTGCCACAAGACGCCGCTTGCCGGACTGGCCGTCTCCATCGCAAGCAAGCGGATCCGGCCTCTCCATTGATCCGCTTCCCGTCGGATTCAGCCTCTCTCACCATGCCGCCGCGTCTTCGCCTCGAATCCGGCCACGAACTCTTCCCCCGCCGGATCCGACTCTCGCGTCGGATCCCGCCGCTCGACCCTCTGCCTCTCTTTCGGTACGCCATCGCCGGATCCAGCCACACGGCCTCCGTCATGAGCTCGCGCTTCTCACTTGCCTCGGCTTCCTCCCTTTCGTGGCCGTCGCTCATGGCATTCTTGCTGCCGCCATGCTCAGAATCGGCCTTGGCCGCGTCTTGCATGCCATGGCGGCCTCTGCTCCCGGCTCCTCTTCGTCGCCTCGGTGGAGGAGTGAGATGGGAGGAGAGGACGCAGGGAGGAAGAAATTGCATGGGGAGGAAATATGGAGGCGGGATGGCATGAGATGTTGGATGTTTTGGTTGGGGTGGTGGTGGAGCTGAGGAACATGTTGGAGCTAAGATCTTTGGTGTTGGTGTGGCTGCTGCTATAATCCGCTGTCTTTGAGTCCTTTCATTTGAGTCTTCCGTTTGTGTCTATCCAAGTCCGTAGCATCTCTCTCTTTGAGTTCGTCAAAGTCGTACGAGTCCACAAATCCTTGTCAGTCAGTCGATTGCTTTGCTAGCCATGATTCATCCTCTTGGATTGAATGTGGTCCCCTCTTTTCTTTCGCATGGCTGGAGTTGCCACTCCTCTCCAAGCTGTTGCAGATCGTAGAAGTCTTTATGATGCCGCCGCTTCTCTTTGAGCCGCTTGCAGAGCTTCTAAGGCCATAGAGTTTCTTCGCACGCGCCTCATTGTGCTTCTTGTGCCTTCTTGCTTGCCGTCTTGGGCTTCGATCTGTATTTGCCATACTTCTATCTCTCTCTCGCTTGATTTGTGATTCTCTCTATTTGTGTCACCTTCCACATCCTCTCTCATCGTGTTTCATGATCGACTTTGCTCCCGCTTACTTCTACTTTCTCAACCCTTGCACTTTGTGCTTATGGGCTGCAGCATGATTCCGGATGGGAGGCGATCCTTTGGTACCGACATAATTTTCCAAGAGTTGTACGCTATGACGATATTATCAAGACTCGGACTTCGGATTTTTCCTATTGTAGTGTCAACCCTTTCCAAATGCAATGCTGTTGCATACGCCTTGCATTTGAGGGGGGGGGGTGTTAAGGGTATTAGTGGTATTTCCTATTGTTAGGGTTTAGTCTTGTGTGTGTCCCTCTTGTACTATATATATGCTCTATGGGCTATTGCAATAGACAAGTTTCATTCATGTTAACACTAAGCACATTGCTAGTACAAAATGAGGCATGGGGTCATCCCACCAAAATCATGGGATTATCCCACGATGGACCCCAAGTGACCAACCCATCCTAGGATGAGATGGTCCCTAAGACCAAACACATACCCACTGTTTGTTACCCTTTTATGATAATTTATCTTGTTTGTTCCTTAAGTGTTGTATTATCTTCACATGATAATGTTGTATTATCTTCACATGATAATGTTAGATTATAATATTTATGTTTTCATTGGATTTTTGTTCTAGGGTGAGTTCTCGAAGTTCAGAAGATGGTGGAAAGGTGTCAATATATTTCACAGAGGATACATCATCTTGCCAATCCATGGAACGTAAGTTGGTGCTTATTGGAATAAGAATTCTAACACATTCTTAAAATATCCACATTTTGACCATGAAAGCCAAATTGATATTCATATGCATTCAATATGATTTTTTTTTGACGGTGCATTTTATGTTTTATAAACTTTTGTTATTGATTAATCTATTTTCAAAGGCACGTTTGGATCAGTTTATGATATTGTCACCAACTCACCATAGCTTCATGCTTTATCCGGATCTGCAACTTGAAATGCCTATGATGCATCAATTCAAAGTGACGCCGATTGATTGTACAAGTTTTGGTATGCGGCTCATGAGTTTCATAATATTACTTCTCTTTATTGTTGCTAACACTTTATGATTACATTTAGAATTGCCTATTAGCTTATGCTGAATATGGTTGAAACTTGGTGTATTGTTTTTAGATTACCAGCCAGCATGCCTTTTGCGTGTTACGTTGTGTACAATAAATTTTAATTTAAGATGACTCTCTGCCTATTTGCATTTGTAAATCAGGGCGCACTGGAGCTTGATTATTATTTGCATTCCTGCAAAAGAGAGTAATTCAGGACCAATTATACTTCATCTGGACTCGCTAGGAATGCATCCTAGTGATGAGATTTTTGACATAGTTGCGAGGTGAGTTACCAATCTCAACTATTATCTAACTATATTTTGTGGATCTCATTACTCAGAACTGAGATATTCTTGAATGCGAGTGGGAAAATTTCTTCAACTGTTATGCACTGATATTTTGTGGCTGACTCAATTGTTGATGAGTTCTAGCGCACGTGACCTCTGTCATAACTCTAATGGCGTCAACTATACACTTTGTAGATTCCTTGAAGCAGAATGGTGCCATTTAAGGAAGAATCCTCCTCCTGACATTTCAATTTCAGAGACAATATGGGAGTATCTTCCGAGGAATATACATAAGGAAAAAGTTCAGGTAAGCAACCTTGTTAACATATAGCTTAATATTTTTGTCAAGTAACATTCTATAAAAATGTTATGATGCAGTTGTGTAGTGTTCTTTTGACATTTTTTGCATATTGATTCCCAGATGTTTGCATTAAATAATTGTTCAGATTGCAGTTATGCTGCAATTAAATACTTACATTTTACTCTTGATTCAATATGACTTAATTGTTACGACGACTAGGTTCCACGGCAGAACAATGAGTATGACTGTGGCATCTTCATGCTTTATTATATTGAACGGTTTATAAGAGAGGCACCAGAAAGGTTCGCAAGAGATAAACTTGGCATGGTTAGTGGTGCCATCTCTTTTCTGTAGTTGTTCAGTTCTTCTTGCAATGCTTTATCTGTTTAACTGTGTTTTGGAGATTTTAACACTGAATATGTATCGGTTATACAGTTTAGTCGCAGTTGGTTCAAATCTGATGATGCTTCTGAGCTAAGACAGAGAATACGAGAACTGCTGCTGGAAGAATTTGAAAGTGCCAGGCTGGATGATGCTATGTCAGGCAGACACATCTGACAGGTCTGATGATGAAGATGGCATAAAGCATGGAGAATCAGAAGCAGCAACAGCTTCGGACAGTACAGAAATGATTGTAGAGGGTGGAGACACTGGCATAAGTAATAAAGACACCACGGAGGTTGGAGCATCAGAAGAAGCACCTTCTAGCATCTGCAGAAGTGATGACAAGATCACAGACTGTTCTTGCAGAGGCAGCTACATTTTCGATAGCGTAAAGGACGAAGAAGATAGTATGAAAGCAGATTCTGACAGCTTAAAAATTGAACGAGATCGCAATTTTATCTTCTGACAGATTGAAAAACAATGAAAGGATCATACATAGAGCCACTGTATCCAGATATAGTTTTTGACAGCTCCGACAGTGACATGGACGATGTGAAGATCATAGAAGTTTGGAACAAAAGAACTAAGGGGCGACATTGCTGCATTAGTTGACATGAAGGGCTCATGTCCCAGAACATCTGTTGCATTTCCAGGATGATGGCAAATAATGACAGATGTGTGTGCATACACGATTTTGAGGCACTGGATGGCAAGAAGGCGATTTCAGGTACCTGTTACAAATGCCAACTTGATAAGAGTAGGTGAAGCAAAGCCTTAAAGTGCATTGCAGGGGCAATGCATAATCTCCCTTCCTCACCGTCACCGCTTCTGGCTCGCTCTTGCCCTTGGTAGTAAATTTTTGGTAGGAAGGCCATGGGCGTGGGCTTGGAGGAAATGTATAGTGTACAGGTTAAGCATATAGAGCATATCCAGAATGCAAGTTCTGGAGCTAGACCTTTGGACTCCTACAAGTGGTGCATATTCCTTTATAAAGATAAGCTATTGGAATACTAACAACGCGTTTTAGGGTTCTACTTGATATATATACCACATCTGCTTTCTTCTTGTGGGCTAATCATATGCTCAAAATATGCTTCTTACTTTATACTCCTAGTTTGCTACCTTTTTTGGCCTTAAAACAGATCAGAAATAGTAGATTTCTTGTGAAGTTGTTACAATGGCGTCCTAGATGCTCGTGGAGGGTTTCATGAAAAAGTATAGTGAGCAACTCAGCATCGTTACTTGTCAGTTGTCACCACACCATATTATCGTGACCTTGCAACATGTCAGCTCTATGACGTTTTATAATCTTTATTTGCAATCCTTCAACCAAATCTACGATGATTCCAGCATCAATCCTGTTTGGGGTTCAAGAATTATGTTTTGAACCATGATGTTTGCTGAAGAAGGCATGGGATATCGTCGCCATTCTTGCACTCTGGAAGAGCATTGCCTGTCTCTTGCCGTCGCATTGCGGAGTCCTTTTTTTAGTTGCCTTGGTACTACACGATGGCATTGTGGAATTTCAATTTGGCACGCAATTTCTTCCTCAAATCATCGTACTGCATTGGAGGTGATACCTGGTAAGGGCTAGTTGGGTGCCATAATAAAATGTCATCTGGCACGCAACTCTTGCCTAAATCATAGTCAATTAAGTAGAGTATCGAAATGAGACGCTCTGTGGCTGGTAGTATTGCATTAGTATTCCTTGATCGATCACATCTGAATGGATTGATCCGGCTGATCCATCTGACGATCAATCATTAGCGGCATCAAGATTGGGTCGCCGCGGCCGTTCATAGTGGATGATCATGTGATGATCACATAAACAAAGCCCAGACCATTTAAACCGCAAGTTATGGAATAATAGCAATGATAAGAACAATCAGGTTTATATAATTTTAGGCAACGCCGGATGCCGCCTAGGATATGATAGTTTCAGACCGAGGTTAGCTTTATCACTTTGTTTTTAAAGCAAGCATGAAAGGCTAAACCTTTTGTTTGCTGATGCACACGAATTAACAGAGACTTCCTGTCCTTATGTCATCAAAGCAGCGAAGAAGACAAATGCTCAATCACAAGTGGTAAGATGAAGGCACAAGCGCAGGCATGCATGAACGACTAGCTGTTCATTGATGAGATTCTCATGAAGTAAGCAACTCAGCTGATGCGTATGTGGGTGCTTTGCTTTCTCACCGTGCACGTCTTTTTCTTTCTTTCTTTCTGGGTGCTTTGCTTTCTCACCGTGCACGTCTTTTTCCTTTTTTAAAAAATAATATTAATTTAAAAGATAATTACACAAATAAATAGTCGATTTTTTTTAACAAAAATATGCTCATGTTGCCATTTAAAATGACAAAATGATCCTGT
The DNA here is from genome assembly GCA_036346405.1 of Phyllostachys edulis. Lineage (NCBI taxonomy): Eukaryota > Viridiplantae > Streptophyta > Magnoliopsida > Poales > Poaceae > Phyllostachys > Phyllostachys edulis. The sequence goes on from CM070568.1 coordinate 40,409,999, forward strand.
CGTCATTCCAATTGGCGACAGTATCCCTGCCGCCAATTGAAACAATGCTGAGAGGGTTCTGTCACCAACTGAACTGGCGATATGATCATTTCGCCATTTCAAATAGCGACATATTTCTGTCGCCATTCTAATTGGCGACAGGAACCTGTCACCATTTAAAATGACGAAATGGCCATATATTTAAATTTTTCTAATTTATGTGCAGAGAATTCAACCTAAAGATTTAGTGTATTTCACGAAGTTTCTTGGTAATACCTTGAAGTGTCCGCATAGTTCAGAATTCGAAATTAAAGAAGATAACAAAATGTGAAGTAGAGAACGCGAGATCAGCGGCGCAATAACACAAACAGTCTCCTTCGGAGTGAAATGAAAAAAAAATGGGTTTAGAGTTACTATGCGCGCTGTTGTCCCGATTGTATTGTTTGTGGAACTGATTTCTTTAAGAAAAAGATTACATAATATTTAATAGTCAAAATATTTGGAAAAAGAGATGTAAGTTTGAAAGACTCTATAATTTAATTGCGAATTACATGGCGTACTGGGTTTGGTTACGTACATTAAAAACACCAACATGCACGAATCAACAAACTAAAATACACCTATGATACATGTGCGCCTTTTTGGAATCGAAAAAATGTTAATTGGAATGAAATCGATTAGTCCTGGTGGCCCATCGGTCCCTACCCCTTGTCTCTGGATTGCCCGCGGCTACGGCCAGTCTCGGAGTCAGCATGTTCTGCGAGACGGATTGGACGATTGAATGATATTATGCTAACATAATGCATGGCCAAATTAATAATCAGGATGCAGATTGAACATAACTTACCTCTTCGATCCGGACTACGACCGGGCAACAGGGAGTGCTAGGACGGCCGCTGGTCTCACTAGCAGGAGCCTTCCCCCTGTCTGTCGCGCACTCGGCCCGGTCATACTCAGCTTCCTGTTTGGGGGTCCTCCACCACCACCCCGCTTTCCTGAGCTCCTCCGGTGCCTTTTTAATAGGGTCGGGTACGTACGGTTTCCAGCGTTTGAAGGTTCAACATGTACTTCTGCTCGATGAACGCTCTATCGTACATGTATGGGTTGTCGATCCATTGGAAGAAGTTGTATCGCATCTCCGACTGCCATTATGCGCAAATGTAGTTAGGGATATGTGGATTGGAACGTAAGATGTGAAAAATATATGTGCGTGCAAGATTCGCTTACGAGGACGTTCCCGCACATGTAGTACGCCCGGGCGGCGGTCGTCGGGTGTGTGGACTGGATTATCTTAGCCGATTCTTCGCACACATATTGTAGACGTGGGAACTTCGATGGTACCGAAGCATCCTTAATAGAACAATCCGGGTAGGGTTTAGCCTTCTCGGCAAGCCACTTGCGCTTCCACAACATCTTCGTCTAGAAGTTCATCGACGAGTCCTACATCTCCTTTCTCTCTGTTGTGTGAACCAAGCTTTGGTGAGGTATTAGGTGTGGTGGTGTAGTGTTCTCCTCCAGCTCTCTTCTCCTCCAGTTTTCTTCTCCCTCCTTTTATAAGGGGTCTTTTTGGTCTGAAAAGATAGTGTGACAGAGTATGGTCTTTTCAGTATGAAAAGAAAGCGTTGCAGTGTGTTGTCATCTCGGTCTGCAAAAGTGGCAATGTGTAGCGTGTCGTGCTACGTTTTTTTCGGTTTGAAAAGGTGACGTGGCAGAGTGTGGCCTTTTCGATATGAAAGGGTAGCGTCGCAGTGTGTTGTCACCTCGGTCTGCAAAAGTGACAGTGTGTGGTGTGACAGGATGCAGTCTTTTCAGTCTGAAAAGGTGGCATGGCGGAGTGTGGTCTTTTCGGTCTGAAAAGATAGCGTTGCAGTGTGTTGTCATCTCGATCTGTAAAAGTGGCAGTGTGTAGCGTGATCGGGTGCGGTCTTTAAGGTTTGAAAAGTGGCATGTCAAAGTGTGGTCTTTTTGGTCTGAAATAGTAGCGTGCACGACATATTGATTAGTATTACCGATCATGTTAACCTCGTGCCTCCAACAGCTATCTCCCAACGATCTCCCATCGTAACTAAGGGAGTGCCTTCCACTGCTTTGGCTAGGAGCATCTATGACGGGGAACGGTTTGAGATTACCACCTTTTGTGAGCTTTGTGGTGGACTCAACCTGATCCGGTGGATTCCCGATCGTATGCTGAGTTTTACCATCTTCATTTGGCCTTCGACCGGTGGCAACTTCATTGATACTGTTACCAGATGTCGGTTGGCTCCCGGAATACGTAGGAGCCGTTGGCGAATATTGATCGCCTGTGACTGTATCGAGAATACATTGACCCTCTAATTGCAGCGTTGGGCTTTGTCGCCGTTTTTGCCGGTAAAAAAAAAAGGCTTGTAGAGGCTTTTGGACATTCCGAACTGGTCAGAACAACCGATTCCTCTGGGAGTGCCATTGATGGTGACGGTGAATCTTCTTCCATCCGGTTGATCTCGTTGGACTTAGCGAACAGAGAGCCTACGACAGAACAGGATGACAACGACATTGCGTCATGTTCCATGGCGCAGATGCATACGTCCATATCGAGGCCGGAATAGTCCACCAAGTCGAACTAGTTCTCCTCATCCCATGTTCCCGTCATGATCGCATAAGCAACAACGGAACAGAAGAAAAACAAGGATTGCTGAGCGAAGAAATCTTCAAGAACTCAACGCCTTCTTCCCTACGGACGGCGCTAGCTGTCAACGATCGAGTCGCCAATCTTACGAAATAAAATAAAAAAATGGTTAAGAGTTCCGGGATGAGAATAGGGTTGCTCTTTATTGCAATGAACTGGCTATTACAGAGATGCCTTAGGCAAGACGATAGATTAGCCCTAATTACACTGTGTATATTACTTGATATGCTTTGGTTTGCTTCAATTGTCTTCAGATCGAATCCAATTGCTCGTGTCCTTATCTAACCCCTTTTGCTTCTCGTCTTCCACCCTTAAATACCTAGTAAAGAGGCGCAAGTTACTCCTGAAAAGACACCTTTTGAAAACGTCGCGTCTGGTCGGAGGATCAGTTGCAATTAGTGAAATGTCAACTAATCGCCGGTTGATGTTAGTGGAAGACAAGACTGTATAGTAGTTATTGTTAGTGACTTAGGGCTGAAAAGCATCGTGTGGTTTGGAGCATATAAGGCTTGTGTTCCATTCATCACACGAAAGAGATATACTTGAAATCAAATCCAAGTACCAGTTCAAAGATTCCTACGAGCAGCTTAACTGGTCGGGCAATAGGTACATGACCTCTCCGACTAGGGTACTCATGAAGCAACTTCTGGGATTCTCCCGACCACGGGGGTCGTTAACCACGGGAGTTACGACCATAAAGTCTATGCGGTCTTTAATTAAATTTCAAGTAGTATTTAAGAATTTAATCCTCGTCACCTATGTACCAACTCTAGATTTTTTACAAAAATTTTAGAGATGTCTTACTATTTTCCTAGTTTTAAAAGTATTTTTGGCATTAACAAAATATTCACCGTGTAAAAATAAAAACCTACAAAGTTTTCTTAGTATTTTTGAGAATTTATTCTAAATCATTCGAGTACTGCGCTATAAATAATATTTATATGATGAACTAAGCTATACATAGCTAAAATAGTGTACTACATCAAACTACAATATAGCTAAAATTATTTAATCCATTGAATTCTATGTCGCTATTTTTATTTGCTAAGATACCAGGTTTCGAATTTATGTACAAATTTGCAAGAATATTTACCTGCAAAATAAGCAACAAGACCCGCTTCTCCCTCTCTCTCCTCCGCTACGAACCAGCAGGGCTTCGCTACGTCACTTCTTCTCTCCCCGCCTTTCTCTTCTCTCTCTCTTCTCTTTTTTCTGGAATTAAAATAACTTTTCATTTGATTTTTAGGGTTTATATAGCCCGTCTCTGTCGCCAGGCGATTTGCTTCGAATAGTGTGCAAATAGCCGGTTCAAGTGGCGACAAGAGAAATGTCGCTATGTGACATGGCGACAGTTGCTTGTTTTGTATTTTTTTGACTATTTTTTTAATTGTCTTTTAAATTAATATTATTAAAAAAAACCGTCCTTTCTTTATTTGTTCCTTTCTTTCTTTCTGTTAAATACATCTCTAATAAGTAATAATACCTCTCACCGTACAAGAGACCTTAAAAGATAGGCCTTTTCTGTTGTACCCAAGAACACGTCGCCACCTATTTGTCACGATCAAGCTGGACTAGTGCTACTAGTTAGTACACAAGATGAGGCTTGATCAGAAAAGCCAGAAGCCATCAAACAGGCTACTTTCTTGGGCTGCTTTACTTGACGTCGGAAGCCGTTTACAACGCACGAAAACCGTCCGGAAGTAGCTTTCGGTGCTTCGATGGAATGGACTTACGAATTTGCCCTTAGAACCCTAGCCACCGGCTTCCTTTTTTTTAATTGTTCAATTTTATTATTTTATTTGTTATAAATAAATTATTTATGTACTTATTGAATGTCGTCAATTATCGTTAATTACCGTCAATTGTTGTTAGTTATCGTTAATACAGTCAATTGTTGGTAGTTATCATTAATTGACATTAGTTATCATTAATTATCGTTACTTGTTGTTAATTGCTGTTAACTGCCGTTAATTATCGTTAATTGCCATTAATTGTCGTTAAACGACATCAAATAAACTATTATTTGGCTCAGAGACGTTTTATATATTTACCAACTCAGAAGCTCTAACTAACTTAAAAAAAAGCCAAATAGTTAAACTTCAAATCTTTTCTGCTCAGCCAGAAGATGTTTTAGGAAAAGCGGCGGCCGTGCCAACAGGCCCCTAACCCGTGCACGCAGAGGCGTGCCAACCTGATGCTGACCAAGCTAGTAATCAGTGTCCTAATTGCCCACCGTCACCACTGCAGTCAATGCCAACTGTGAGTAGCGTCGCCTCTCTCTATCTCAAAACAAGCAATTCCCAGCAAAAAAACATCTCTCCCAAAATAAGCAATTTTCAATGGATTTAACCAGACAGAGGCTACATGATCGCTACTTCGATACTAGAGTAACCATGCTATTTTCATGATGCCAGCGTCCATTACACACAACCTTGTTCGGTACTCAATTTTTCTGTCCATCGAAAGGGATTACAGCATCTCCACCTAATCTCTATCCATTAAAACCAGCTCTTCTTAGGGCGATTGGCTAGCTAAATTTAGGCTGATTATCGCAAACACGCACATCATTTTCGCTGCCCCCTCCAGGCTTCCAGCTGCCCAACGATCACCGGCTGCATCCGAACCTGATCCGAAACTCGAAAGCGCCCTGGTTGTGGGTAGGTACAATGAACTTACGCCGTCGCCTTATAAGCCTAAGTCGCTTTTCTTGCGGGGTGTTTCTGTTTGCTTTGTCGTACCCTCTAATCGCTTTCGTTGCTGTTGCTGCTGATGGTGGCGATTTGTAGTGTAACAAAAGAAAGTTTGAATTCTGGTACGGTGACACTGACTGAGAGCACTATCTTCTGGTGGTTTCAATGTTACAGCAGGCATCGCTGTCAGAGAAGTTCCTTTTAATACTTAAGTTTGTTTGTGAATCTTTTGAGATGTTACCTTTCAAGAAACAACAACAACAAAAAGATAATTCGAGATACACGATGAAATCAGGACGATGGGGAATATACCAGCACTGTAGCAAGCGTGCATGACCTCTGTTCAAAATGCAAATGACAAGATCATATGAATTGCACGTAAGTACGTAACGAACATGAACACGTGAAATCTATAAATACACGACTACATAAGGCTAAGTCGCATAATGATAAGATCATGTGAATTACACGTAACGAACATGATAACGTTAATCCATAAATACACGACTAACAAGATGAACGGATAGAGAGATAGGCATGTACGCTGTCGTGTCAGCAGCCGAACCCAACAGTTTTTGTTTTTCATCGTTCGGGTTCTCTCCTCTTCTCCCTGCACACTCCTGCAACCCTTTGGCGCCGCTCTCCTATAAATCGTCCCCAACACGGCAACACCGCACGCAAATCCGAATCCAAGCCCAATTCCAAATCACAAACCTAGTACACTCTACGAACGCAGGTAGCAGCAGCAGGAGTAGGGCGAGATGGTGGAGAAGAGTGGTGGTCGCGCGGAGGGGGGCGGGGTGGCGGTGGCTGCGGTGCGGCGGTGGGTGGAGGCTGGCGGCGGGCGGCTGGTGATGGACGGCGGGCTGGCGACGGAGCTGGAGGCCAACGGCGCCGACCTCAACGACCCGCTCTGGAGCGCCAAGTGCCTCCTCGCCTCCCCGCACCTCATCCGCAAGGCAAAGCCAAAACCCCACTTCAACACACCACCTTGCCAGTTCGGCAATTCTGTCTTTGCCATTTAGTTCTTCGGATTCATCGGTTCTTTCTAGCATCTGGTCTTTGTCTCATGTTTTTAGAGAATTTAGAACGTTGGGGTAGAAACGACGACGTGTTTGATGAAAACTAGACGGCGGTGTCCACCTTGATTCTTGACGAAAACTAGACGGCGAGTTCCTAAAATCTAACGACCCTTTTAGATGGGAAACAATCAACAACCAACTCAGCTGAACAAGTCAAGATTATGAAATCGTTACGTCACTAGTTTACAAGTAGGTAGGACACGTTCTTTTCTTTCTCAAGAATACTGGAAAAGGAAAATTGATCATTTGCGCCAACATGGTTTCTATAATTTGTCACTATTTTTGTTGGACTAGATTATTTACCATAATTTTCGTTGGACCATATTATTTACCATAAAGTGTCACAAGTTTGAGAGGTAATTGATTTTCTTCCTCTCTTGGATATTTTTGCCCTGTCTTCTTCCCTCCTTCTCCTCTTCTCTTGCGCGGTACACTCCGCCTCCGATCAGGCGGCGCCGCCTCGGCCCACGCTGTTCCTTCATCCGCGCTGCCTCCTCTCTCCACGCCTCTCTCCGTCTGCGCACGGGTTGTCCGCGCCGCCTCCTCCGTCCGCACCGTACTGTCGTCTTTTCCCCAGCCCGTGCCATCCTCGTCCCCTAGCCCCGTACCGCCGCCCTCGTGCCCTCCCGGCTCCCGCAGATCTGGTTGGCAGCGGCGCCCTACCACGACCCCCACTCCGCCGACGAGGCGGACTCCTACGTCCCGTGCGGCTCCGCCGCCTGTGCCACTGTCTCAGGCCCCTCCTTGCCCTCGCGGGCTTCCTTCTCTGGCCCGCCGACCCCGACGTTATCGTCACGCGCCTTGGCGGCGGCCGCGTCCGCGTGCACGAGTGTGGACCGGGCAGAGGAGTCGGGGAAGATGAGCGAGAGTTCGCGGGGTGGCGGGGGGCGGAGCAAAAGAGGGCGGAGGTGGGTGTTGAGAGGAGGAAGTCGAGGCAGAGGCGGCGGCGGAGAAGGAGGGGGTGAGGGGTGCGGCTGAGGCGGCATGACCACTGCCGGTGGGCGTTTAGAGGAGGAGGGAGAGAGAGGCTGAGGAGAGGCGCGGCGTGGGGCGAACGGCCGCCTCCGGCCACCTGATCTGCCATGGACGGAGCAAGCAAGGAAGAAGAGGAAAAAGATAGGGGCAAATAATCAAATGACTCTCCAACTTTGTGGCAAATGATCAAGTGCAACGAAAATAGTGACAAATGATAAAAGCCACACCAAACTATCAAAGGTGGGGCAAATGATCAATTTTCTTACTAGAAATATCCCCACAGTTCCATTAGAATAAGGTGCTGTACTACATCATGAAGTGGGCAATAGTATCTCATGCTAGCATAAGCTTAGGCAAAGAAGGATTCTTTTTCTTTCTTTTGACATGCTTTTGACTGGTAAAGAAGGGAAATTCAGTACCTTTTTGTGTTTTTACATCTGTGGACAGTCTTGAGTTACAAATTTGATTAGCATTTGAAGGAAATGACTCGATGAAAAGCGTCAAGCGTGCAAAAGTTGGCTTAGTGCTGTGGAATAAAGTTTATGTCAGCTGCCAAATTTGCTCAGGCCATTCAGGAATCAGGAACAAAGTTTTTGCCCCTTGCGGAACTTATTCTGAGTATTGTGGAGTATGACTTAGTATTCAAAAGTACAATTGAAGTCTTTATTATCCAGGCTAGACTTGAGACTTTCTAGATTGGCCTGAGCCTGGGTTTAGGGCCAGCCCTGAGTTTTATGGGCCAAGTGGTCTGGCCTGAGCGTGGTCCTTTTGAACCTGGCCTTGTTGGCGCAGCTTGAACCCGACCTGGCTGCCCTAAATGCAACTGTGCTTTTGGTAGCTTGGTCTGGCCCGGCAAATGCCCTGGCCTGATCTAGACAGATAGTTTTACTTTGGCATTGAACAAGGTCCAAGATCAAGTCATGGACTTTGAGATTCAGGGCCTATGTTTGACATGATATGTGGAGGCTGGATATGAGCGTCCAGGTGATTTCAGATGATAATTACTGTTAGGTGCAAGCTGCAAACCAAAATAAAAAAAAGACCTAAATTCGTTTTAGCAGTTTACTTTATTCTCAGTTGCTTGCGTGAATGGGTTGTTCACATCCCCTTTTCCTGTAGTTATCTAAGAACCACAGCTTATTAGTTTTAATACGAACAATACTTCTTTTGCATGTTAACAGCCATTTACAGATTGCCATAGCATGTTAATCTTCATATCCATTTGATGAAACAGGTCCATTTAGACTACCTAGAAGCAGGCGCAAACATTATAATCACAGCATCCTACCAGGTTCCAAGATATGCTTTCACTCATTTTTTCTATTTTTGCGACATTTGTGAACAGTACTAACAGTCATATTTGATGTTGCAGGCTACCATTCAAGGGTTCGAGTCTAAGGGATTTTCAAAAGAACAAAGCGAAAAGTTACTAACAAAAAGTGTTGAGATTGCACGTGAAGCGCGTGAGATATTTCTGAAGGAACATTCAGATAAATCGACTCCCATGCAACATCCTATTCTGGTTGCAGCTTCCATAGGAAGTTATGGGGCTTATCTTGCTGATGGTTCTGAGTACAGGTATTTGACTACTTAAACATAGCACATGTTCTCTCGTATTGCTTCTGAGCAATCACCTTATCTTTTCCGGCTGTAATTAGTGGGGATTATGGTGAAGCTGGTACAATAGAATTCCTGAAAGATTTTCATCGGCGAAGGCTTCAGGTTCTTGCAGAAGCTGGTCCTGATTTGATTGCTTTTGAAACAATCCCCAACAAATTGGAAGCTCAGGTATGCTAAACTTTACTACTTGCATGGGGGATATGCTGCCTTACATTTTACAATACATTCTTGTGAAATAGTCTCTGATGGTTTGCTCGTGAATCTTTAGGCATATGCTGAACTTCTTGAGGAATGTAACATAATTATCCCTGCATGGTTTTCCTTTAACTCAAAAGATGGAGTTAATGTTGTGAGTGGTGACTCATTAATTGAATGTGCTACTATTGCTAATGCATGTGCAAAGGTTGGTGCGGTTGGAATAAATTGCACACCTCCAAGATTTATTCATGGCTTGATACTCTCCATTCGGAAGGTATATAGCACCTCACATTCCTCTTAGTTGCAAATGAATGCAAATTAAGCTTCCATCCTTTGCCCATGGTGCACTAAATGTTCATCCCATGTTTTGAGTGTTTATTTGCTCTTGCGCAAATCATATCGACCATGTTAACTGCTGAGCAAGCTGCAGTTCTCTTTGTTTGACTAGCTGTACTGCATTACCTACCACAGGTCACAGACAAGCCAATTCTGATATATCCCAATAGTGGAGAAAGATATGATGCTGAGAAAAAGGAGTGGGTGGTAAGTTCATCTCAAGGCACTTAAAGCTGATTTTAGTAGAAACTGTCTTCTTCTGAACATGTAAAACATGGCAATCAAATTCTTAGGTCTAGCTTATTTTCTGTTCTTTTCTTCTCATTTATCATTTCTTCATTCCACCTAAGGTAGGAAGGTAACTGCCACAACGATTGAATATGTAAGTGCAAGCAAAACTGTAGTACCACTCTAGTTAAAGACATAGATTGGGGGAAAATACAATACCTTATTCTGTTTCTGTAAATACACTTGCATAACAGTTCAAGGGGTCCATTTCTTATCTTCTCTTGGTTAGCACTTCCGCCTAATACACAGAAGCCATCCTCTAGTATGTCTAAGCAATATAGCATGTCACAGTAAACTGAGATTTGTCTAAAACTCTAAAATGCTAAAGGTATGCTTCATTGGATGTGCAGGACTCCACTGGTGTGTCAGAAGGTGATTTTGTTTCTTATGTAAGCGAATGGTGCAAAGATGGGGCTGCACTTATTGGGGGCTGCTGCAGGACAACTCCAAACACCATCAAGGCCATAAGTAGATCTCTTAACCAAGGCTACTCTGCACCGCAGTTATCTGCGGCATAGAGTTGCACCCTCCTTCAGATGTGTTACTCCTGGTCTTACCTTATGAACATATCCCGGAGTTTCCATATCAGCGGCTTGATATACTTTTGCAAAATGTTCTCCTGCAAATGAGATGGTGGTTCACTTATATTTGTGAATAACGGGGTATTTCTTCTGAGTTCTTAAGTTGCCCTACTTGGAGATACAATCAGTCAAGGATTAGCAAGCAGTGGCAATGAGTTCTTCTATCAAGGAACGAGCGATACAATCTGCAGCGACGTTCATGAAGCTTATTAGCTATTAAAAGTTTGAAGACTTTGTAGTACGGACTGTGAGTTGTTGTGGAGATGTTAAGCTGCACTAAGCGCTTGTGTTGTGTACTTCTACTGCCTGGAACTCTGTTTTGTTACAGCATAAGTTTTGTCTGATAAATATGTATCTACTCCTGAAAATGAACAATTTATTACTCTTGCTAGGATTAGACTTGTGTGAATGTACGAGTACTACCAACCTATCATCACTCCTTACAGGATTATCACTGATATTCCATATATTTTACACATAGAAGGATGCATCTTACAATGCCATAGATTAACCAGATGTTCTTGTATCCTTGGCTGCATTATGACATCTGTGGTTTTCTTCTGCAAAAGTCTATATATTGCACTAGCATAACAAAAAAGGATCAAAATCCAGGACACCCGACTGCCTAATGGCCTTAATCCTTGTGCCTCTTGATGACCCGAAGCCTGACTCCATGCTTGAAGTTGACCACAATCCCATACTGAAACTGAAGAGGCGACTCCATGGTAGGAGAGTGCCGGTAGATCAGCAACGCCGGATCAAAATTCAGGACATCCAACTGCCTAATGGATGTCTGAAATTCAGGACATCTAACTGCCTAATGGATCAAAATTCAGGAGAGTGCCGGAACACACAGTGCACTAGCATAACAAAAAAGGAGCAAAGTCTGAAAAAAAGATCAAAATTCAGGACATCTAGTGGGCTTTGTGGTGGACTCAATCTGATCCGGTGAATTCCTGATCGTATGTTGAGTTTTACCATCTTCACCTGGCCTTCGATCGATGGTAACTTCATTAACACCATTACCAGATGTCGGTTGACCCCCGGAATATATAGGAGCCGTTGACGAATATTTGTCGCACATGACTATATCGAAAGTACATCGACCCTCTGATTGTAGCGCTGGGCTTTTGTCGCCGTTTTTGCCGGTTAAAAAAACCGGGCTTGTAGAGGTTTTCGGACATTCCGAACTGGTCGGAACAACCGGTTCCTTTGGGAGTGCCGCTGATGGTAACGGTGAATCTTCTTCCATCCGATCGATCTCGCTGGTCTCAGCGATCGGAGAGCCTACGACGGAAGAGGATGACGACAACATTGCGTCATGTTCCATGGCGCGGATGCATGCGTCCATGTCGAGGTCGAAATAGTCCGTCAAGTCGAATTAGTTCTCATCATCCCATATTTCTGCCATAATCGCATAAGCGACAACGGAACAGAAGAAAAACGAGGATTGCTAAGCGAAGAAATCTTCAAGAACTCAATGCCTTCTTTTCCACGGACGGCGCTAGCTGTCGACGATCAAGTTGCCGATCTTACGAAATAAAATGAGGAAAATGGCTGAGAATCCTTGGAAGAGAATATGGTTGCTTTTTATTGCAATGAACTGGATTTTACAGAGGGAGGCCTTAAGTAAGGCGACAACTAGTTCTAATTACACTGAGTATATTGCTTGCTGCGCTTCAGTTTTTCTTTAGATCGAATCTCTTTTCATCTCATCTCCTTTTGATGTTCGTCATCCACTCTTAAATACCTAGCGAAGAGGTGACAGTTACTTCTGGAGAAGACACATTTTGGAAGTGATGCGTCTGGTCAGGGAGGCAGTTAGTAAAGTACCAACTGACCACCGGTTAGAATAAATGGGAGACGAAGCTATATAGTGGTTAGTGTTAATGACTTAGGGCTGGAAACGTCGTGTGGTTTGGAGCAAATAAGATACGTGTTCCATTCATCACACAGAAAGGATATACTTGGAATCAGATCCAAGTACCAGTTCAAAAAACTCTTCGAGCAGTCATCTGGTTGGGTAGTGGGTACAGAGCCCCTCCGACCAGGGTTTTGTAAAGCAACATCTGGGATTCTCACTACCACAGGGGTCGTTAACTGTAGGGGTCACGACCACTGAGATTGTGCCGCTTTTAATTAAATGTTAAGCCAATATTTAAGAATTTAATCTTCGTCACTCGGTCATTTGGTGCTTGAGCCAATGGATTGTCCGGTTATCCATGCCTGGGACGTGGACTGCACGCAGCAGTGACGGAGCTTGCTCCGTCCCTGCGCAGCAGGTCCGGGTCAAACCGTTTGCGGGTTTTTTTTAGACTGAAAAGAAACCGGTTGATCTAGCCAAATCGCTAGAGATCACATCAGGAACAAAAGACCGCCATTTGGGATAGTGCTAACGGATGAGACCGAGAGTATTTTAGCAATCAGACGACTTATGCTTTCTTAAGTACAAGTCATATCTTTTAACCATCGTATACAACATATAAATAGTAGCAAACCTGTAATATATAATTAGATCAAGCCAAATGGAGCTCTCCTCTGGTTTCTCGGTCCAGACCGCCCGGAGCCGGCCAAATGGAGTCTTGTAACCTGTAAGCCTTGCTCGGCTCGGCTGAGTACCGAAGGCACGGCAACTGCTAGCTAGTGCAGTAGTGCTAGCGCGCATGCCGTTGGCCATGGGAGCATGCATGGATTGGTCGCCCCTGTTTGCATCGACCGTCAGATTTATTGTACTGCTAGGAACAGCCGAACAGACTACTAGACTTGATTAATCTTAAGCTGAATAGGCCGGCCGTAAAAAAAGTACATGCTTCAATAACAACCAATTGACACGGTTCGAACAACATAATGGCTTTGACTGAGACTAAGCAAAAAAAACTATTGCAGTACGCTGACTCTCTTGTCACAGGAGACCTGATCAATTCCAAAACTTGGCAATAAAAGTTAAAAACCTTGATCAGCTGCACGATCCTGAAAGGAAATTCAGGGTAACTGGATAAGTAGAGCACAAGTACGTTCAGTTCCTCGGCTACCAGCGGCGTAACCGGCCATCGTCCATGGCTCGGGCTCCCCGCCTTCTCCTGCTCCTCGCCGTCGCTGCCTCGCTCTGCGTCGCGGCGGTGGGTCAGGACGACAAGCTCTTCCGCCCATACAATCCTTCCTGCTCCACAAACGGCAACTACACCGACGGCAGCCAGTACAAGAAGAACCTCGACCAGCTCCTCTCCACCCTCCCCACGGCGGCCGGCAACAACGGGTGGTTCTACAACGGCACGGTTGGCACGGGGCCCGACCAAGTCTTCGGGCTCATCATGTGCTTTGCCGACCACAACGCCACCGAGTGCCAGGACTGCCTCGCCCGGGGACCCGCCGGGATCACGCAAGTGTGCCCGTCTAGCAGGACGGTGAACGCCGCGTACGGCCCGTGCCTGCTCCGGTACTCGACCGAGCCCTTCTTCAGCACCACCGAGCTCACCATCGCGTTCGCCGTGTACATCAGCGCCGAGCCCGTCACCTCGGCCGGCGTGGCCAACGCGTGGCTATCGCTGATGAGCCGGCTCACGGCAACCGCCGTAGTCTCGCCCTTGCGGCTCGCCAACGATAGCGAGGCGTACTCGAGCTCGCAGGACATGTACGGGCTGGCGCAGTGCACGAGGGACCTGAACGCATGCGAGTGCTCGCGGTGCCTCAACGCTTACATCAACCTTCTACCCAAGAAGTTCCCCAACAACTCCGGAGGTACCATCAAGGGGTATAGCTGCTACCTGAGATACCAGGTTGGCGCCTTCGACGTCACCTGGCCTCCTACTCCCCCGGCGCTACCTGAGACACAAGGTTAGCATTTGTTACCGTTGGGGCTAAACAATATAATTACCAAAAGTTCAGCATCTTTATTTGTAGTGAACTAATGAAACTAGCTTTAACCAATAAATAAGCAGCGGAATTAACAATAAGAAGATGTACAAAGTGACACAGCGATTTACGTGAAAAATCTTCTCGATGGGAGGAGTAAAAAGCATAGCCTACTCTCAAATCTTCTACTATAATCAACAATGGGTACAAAGAGTCTTCTCTAGAATATCTAGAGGTACATAACAGAAGCAACTACATCATCAAGATATAATCTTGATATCATCATTAACAACTATACACAATTAACATGAGGTACACTAACAGCCAAGCAGAGAAAACACAGTTTCTGTCCCCTTTGGTTATCAGCTCGTATCTCACAAACCACAGATCCAAACCGCATAAAACTTGGCAGGAATGTGGATCCATGAGTCCCTAACAGACTGTCCAAATTTTAGCCAAATCGGACAAAGTTTCACCACTCAAACAGAACTTCTACCAAATCTGCTAAGTACTGAATCTGCTAGTACTCGAACTGACAAAACCCCTCGAAAATCAGGTGCTACTCTCAGCTAATCCTCAATCCAACCATACAAATCAAAGAGCTACGAGTCAGGGACTCATAAACCAAATTGGAGACATATCCGACCACGTTTGCTACTCCGATCAATGTCTTGATGAAAACTACGCAGGATCATCTGAGATGAAACAGAGCTCCTCTTCTTCTTTTCCCTCTTGTCTCTTGTTTTGTTGTGTACATATGCTTCTCTCCTCCTGAGTCTCTCCTTCCAACAGCAGCTTAAAGAAATAGCTAGGGTTTTTCTTCCCCTCAGCAAGGAGGGGGCATCTCAACCGTTGGTCAATAGAGCAATCGACGGTTCACAAGCTTCTAAGTTTATGGGCTGATTTTGGGCTTCTTCTCCATGCGGAGGGACTCTAGCCCAACAAACTCCCCCTCACGACATCATGAAGGGTCTTACCACCTTGCTTCAACCATGCCAGCAAACTAATGACATGCCTTGAGCTTCACTATTGTCGTGGTAAAAAAGGACCAGACAATAAATGAGGGGGACCCCCTGGCTTCGGAATGAGGGGGCCGAAGGGTCCTGAGTTGGGGCTTCAGACTGAGAATGTGCTTGTGTTTATTGCCAAAAAGTCGTATCCTTTTACATGGTGAGGGCAGGAGGCTATTTATAGCCTCTCCAGCCTGGTACATGAAATTACACCCGTACTCCTAAAGAAGTACATTAATTGTAGGGGTAGCAGGGGAGTTTCCTGGTCTAGGCGTAGGCCTGGGTGCGCGGTGGACCTTCCTAGACCTGGTCTACCCGGGCGGTGAACCCGGTCCACCTTCGTTGCGCCCTCGTTGGTGGTGACGAGGCCCCTCCGGAGCCTCCCCCTCGGAGGGGCATGCGGGGCCCCCTCGGGGGTGCCTTCGATCCATTCTCCGAAGGCTCCGAGAGGATCCCCGGAGCCTTCGGAGCACCTACGCGGGCTGCCTTCGGGTTTGCCTTCGGAGCCTCCGGAAGCATCTCCGGGGGCTTCGGGGCTCCTCCGAAGACCCTTCGTCGTGATCGCCTGCGGCCCCCGGCGTCGGCAGTCCTTCGAAAGGTGCACGTGTCGTAGGGCCGGTGGGCTGCCCCTACGACAAGCCCCTCGCGGTCGAGGTCCTGCTTTGCCATGGCTGAAACCGCGCCATTCTCCCGAAGGGTCCAGGCACACCGTCCCCTCAGGCTTGGCGAAGCGTGATTTGGAAGGGTTGACGAAGGCCTTGTGCTGGTGGAATCTCCAAGGTTCTGGGTTGTCGTGTGCCGTCGCTCGGCGCCGGGGGCGAGTTGTTGGGCGCCATAATGGCGCCGCTGTGCACCTGTTTGGATTCCACGCGGCGACTTCTCGGGTTCCGTGTGCCGTAAATGACTGCTTCGCGTCTTGTTCTCGGTGCACGTGCGCGTCTTGATCGGGTCCGGCGGCTCGGATCCTGCCCATGAGCTGCGTCGCCCTATAAATATGTGGCACCCCCCCTTTTCAGAACGACCCTACTTCACTTTTTTAGCCCGTGTTTGCGCTGCTGTATTTGTTGTGGCTTCGATCATGTCGAAGTGTTGGGTCATGGGGTAGGCTACGATAGCTACAAACAAAATTTCTACTACGCAAACCAGGATGCCAAGCAAGTAGATGATCACAGATCGTTACCAACAGACGCGCAGAGCAGCGGAAGAAGGATTGGAGCAGTCTGGTCCAACGAAGAGCGTGTCGATGAGGCGGTCGTAGTCGATCGTCCAATGTCCTCACGAGCCGATCGTCTCCTCCAGCAACATTTGCGGTTCCTTGTGAAAATCGCGGATCGTCCTCAAGCGCAACAATCGTAGTAGCGCCTCTACGGTATCCACACGTCCAGGGAAGGAACAACCGAACGTCGGTGTGCCAGCACCAAGTCGCACGGTGGAGCTCTCAAGGAGATGGCGGCTAGGGTTTCGGTGGTGTTTTCACGCATACTCCCAACAGCCTCATGCATCTCCTTATATAGTGCTCGTGACGGATCCTATCCGGACACGCGTTCTGAATCGTATTCGTCTTGGTTTGTTCCAACCCGTTAAGTGTGTGACCACAGAGGTTCATGTGTAGTTCGGTTGTGACTGGAAACCCTTCCGACCACGAGTCGAAGCGGCTCCTAGCGAACATATCGATTCCCGAATACACACAAATTATATCGGACGAACCTTAATGCAATATGATCTCGACCGGTCTTCATTACTTACGACTGGTCCTATCTCAGATATCTGACCGGTTCAGTATGTGGTCACGACCGATTCAGAACTCCTCACGACCGAGTTACGACCACTCTGTGATTACGTTCGACCGCCTCACGACTAGCTCGTATTTGCATCGACGATCAGAATCATTCGACTTGAGTGACCTACGTGTATACTCCCTTTGCCTCACGATGTCCGGTTGAACTCCGGTGAGATGTCGTGTCATCCATGGATCTGTTCAATACTTTCTCGTCGAGTATCGATAACTTACGTGGTGAACACTTGACTACGATGGCATGGCCATGCACTTTCTTTATCCGATCACAACGAGGGGCGAGAGACATCTCTCTGTTATGTTAGGAGGGCAAATCCCATATCCGACGGTCACATTCCTCTGCATGTTTCATAGCATACCCAAAGCTACCTTTATAACTACCCAGTTACGGTGTAGCATTTGGCAACCCCTAAGAGTGCTCTTACACATGTAGGAAACCATGCTGATCTCAGGTCTAAGGATTATACATCATCATTGCTTGAGACCAACTAATGACACATAGATTCATAACAATCTCAATAGTGTCTCAAGGTGGGTCTTATCCAACATCATGTTCTCTAACATGTGTCCATATTATTGGTTTGATATCTCCATATCTATGACTCATGAAATATAGTCATCAACCAATACATATGCTAGTCTATTCATATGTGTCCTCATATGTTTCCGACCAGGGATCGTATAAGAATAATTATCGCAGAAATATAGAGTTTCACAATCAAGTCACATACTTGATAATCAATATTAATAATATTATTCTAGGAACAAGATAACACATTATCCAATGTCATGAACATAATGAAATATAATCATCTCTATGATTGCCTCTAGGGCATATTTCCAACACGAAGCGTGCTAGGGATGATGCTGGAGAGGTGACCTATACGAGCGAACCAGGGAAGTCTCTCGTGACCAACCTGGTACTTGGTACCCTTGTCGAAGAGGGTAAGCTGGAGAGTCTCGAGAAGGTCCGCGCACCTGGAGCGGAAACCACTCCGACCCCCCGAGGTGACGAAGCGGTTGTCTTCATCGCCTTCTTTGATGCGGGCCTCCGCTTGCCGTGCGTTACCCTCGTCAAGGATGTGCTTCGGTTGTATGGGGTGGAACTAAGCGCGGTGGCCTTGAATTCCATCGTCAAGTTGGGGTCTTAGTGGATGCCGCGAGCCGCCGGTCTTGGCGGCGAGGGAGCTCGTCGCCCATCTCCACGACGGTCGCCGCAACCAAGAAGAAGAAGCGATGGCGAGGACGCTGAACTTCGGCGTGAACTTCACCATGAGCGGTGCACGATGTACCTGCCTACCTCGACGGCGCGGAACCGTTGGGATACGGACTGGACGCGCCGGTGGTTTTACCACAAGTCGCCACCAGAGGACGGTTTGCAGTCCCAGGGTGGGCCGATAAGACTTGTCGTCAGCCCCAAAGTCGATCCTACCGCTCGGGAGGAGGCCCTCCTCCAGCTTTTGCTGGATGTGACGAAACGGTTCTCCATGCGGGATCTGGTGGAAGAGTTCTGCGCCTTCGGGATCTGGCCCTTGGCGCAGAATTGGAGCGTGGAGATCGGGGCGTCAAAGTCTGGGCGCTCGATTCTTACTGTGAAGGGGTGCGAAGGTACGGATACTGGCCCCGCATCTCCGTTGCTTTGCTGTTGATTGCTGCTTTTTGCTTTCCGCGCGACTTGTGACTTTTGTACTGGTGGCGTGCTTGCGCGGCGGAGGTGCTCTTGGGGCCGTATACCGGTGAAGAGCATTCGAAACGCGTCACGGTGGTGCGCGACTGTCGACTCAACCGGGCGTATGCTCCGTCAGTTCGGCTTTCCGAGCGTCCGAATCCAGACGCCGGAAGAAAGCGTCTTTGGCGCTGGCTGAGGCCATGGCCGGGCCGATTGCTACGGTCTTGCCGCACGCCGCCCTGGCGAAGATTCTGGCGCCTCCGAGGCTTCGAAGGGTGCGGACCGACCAGCCAAGAGGCAGGTGGTAGCCGCGGACCCCGAGGGGTCTTCGAGCTCCAGGAGTTCTTCGTCGAGCGAGAGTAGCGATTCGGCCCACGAAGGCGGTTCGGAGGGTGTCATGGGGCGCGCCCAAGCGGAGGTGTCGAAGGCGGCGGGCGTAATCGACTTGACGGACCTCGTCATTGGTGAGTCCTCTGATGAAGAAACACCGTCACACGTCTACGCCCTGGACTTGGAGGTGGCTCTGAACACCCCGCCCACTCCAGGTGGCGTCGACATCGTGGTGGACGATCCTGCTGCTCCACGGTCGCCGCAAGGTACGAGCGCTAGTCCGTTTTCATGATTGTTACCGCCTGCCTAATACTTGTGCGGCCGCTCAGGGGTGGATGACACTGAGAGGGGAGGTGATGAAGAGCCCGAGCGCGGCGGGGTCGATGTGCCGAAGGACACCATGACTGGTTCTGCGGGGTCCGGGGCTCCGCGCCCCGCGACACCTTCAGCGGTGGCCGCGGACCGTGTGGACGCGGCACCGTTGTCTCGTGAGGACTTCTTAGTGAGCCCCGGCGTCGTGAAGGTGTGCGAGGCGGTGGGGAGCTTTGCTCACTCACCGCTGCTGTCGGGCCTCTTCAAAAAGATGGCTATAGGGGATATGATCAAGAGCATGCAGGCAAACACCATGAAGGTCCGTGGTTGCCCCACAAATTTTGTCTTTTCGTTTTCTTGTTGCCGCGGGCCCATTACCGAAGTGTCGTTTGGGTGCAGACAATGATGCTCGCGCGGGTGCTGGATGACGACGTCACACGGTGCTTTGGCAAGATCCAGCAGGAGCTGGAGAAGGAGCATTCGAAGAACGAGGCCTTGAGTGGCAAGTGCGACTCCCTCGCGGTGAGGGTAAAGACTCTTGAGGAGCAAGTGGCGGGGCTTCAATCCGAGCTGGAGGCCTCGCGGAAGGCGTGGGCGTACGCCGAGGAGGAGATGGCCGCGGAGCGTGAGTTGTCGGCGAATATGGGGACTGCTGCTTTCGAGTCGCTGGAGATGTTGGAGGATGCCGTGACGCAGCTCGACGCGGTACCTTGGCGAGACTCACCGCTTTCTTGAAGTCGGATATCACCTTTCTTGGTGAAAAATGTTGCGAGGTGTGCGTCTTGTGACCCGGTCGTATAGGGACCATTGCGCAAAGGTGGCCTGGTGCGAGACTTTGGCCTCACTGGACAAGGCGGGGTGTGCGCATATAGACACCCTTGCCACGCGTTCGGTTGCCGTAGCCACTGCCGAGGAGGCGGCGGGTGTGGAGCGCCGGATGCGCAAGGCCAGCAAGGTCCTTCTGGAGGACTACTGGGCGCTGCGTGGTCTTCCAGGAACTGCAGGCGAGGAAGGCCAAAGGGAAGTCTCCGGCGGCCGAGCCAGCTAAGTCTCATGAGGGTGGTAAGCGGGGGTCCCTCTGCGGAGACAAGGTGTGACCCTCCGCTTGCCCGGAGCGGCTCAAACTCTTAGGGTAGCGCCGGGTTCGGCATTGTAGTTTGGCTGCTTCTGCTTCTCTCTGCTTTTTGGACTTTGGGGAGGCAAAAACAGTTTTTGCAGCGGCTTTTGCTCGTGTAATGACCTGTTGGTGTTAAATGAGAAAACTTTTTACTTGGCCGCGTGGGTTTATCCCGTACTTGGGTTGCTTGTCTTAAGTCGCGTATTGTGGTCTGTACAGAGGGAGTGATGCTTGTTTAAATGTGTGGCGGGAGGGTCCCGGCCCATGGGGCGGCGAGTCAGAATTACTACCGCCACCCGGCTCGGGCGAGGAGTCGCGAGGTTCTCTGAGTGGCATTTGATGATTTGTTATCGGAACACCATCTGTCACGGCGCGAAGTGGCAGCGATGGAAGAAGGCCAACCCGAGTGGTTCTATGAAAATGTTTTTCCGCGTTCGGGCGCGGGAGGCCGCGAGAGTGCGGGAGGAGGTGCGGGCGTTCTGGGAGCACAGGGGGGCTGTTGGTGCGAGCGGGGGACCCCTAGTGCCCTTCGCGCTTGCGGAGGCTTCGACAAGCTCATCGGACACTCCTGAGGACGTGGCTGTGCGGAGGCAATACGCCGATCTGGTTGCTGCCGGAGCGTCCGACGAGGAACTGCTCGCTTGGGCGACACATAGGGAGGAGTGGGACTTCGTCCCGAAAATGCACGACGCCTGATGCGCGCGGTGTTGTGTATGGGTGATTTGTGATTAGTGTTGTTCGTGTGTTGTAGCGTGGTGAGATGTAGACTATGTTGAGTTTTTAATAAAAACCATGTGATTGTATGCTGCCGGCTCCGGTATTTTCCTTTGGCATGGTTCGGTGGGGGTCTTTAGTTGGGGCTCCGGGGAGCCTTAGCCTTTTTGGTTTCGGGGGAGGCGAAGCCTCGCGCTGTCCCCCATACTTTTTTAGATAGGGCTCCGGGGAGCCCTAACTTTTTTGTTTCGGGGGAGGCGAAGCCTCGCGTCGTCCCCCATCCTTTTTAGATAGGGCTCCGGGGAGCTCTAACTTTTTGGTTTCAAGGGGTAGGCGAAGCCTCGCGCCGTCCCCCATACTTTTTAGATAGGGCTCCGGGGAGCCCTAACTTTTTTTGTTTCGGGGGAGGCGAAGCCTCGCGCCGTCCCCCATCCTTTTTAGATAGGGCTCCGGGGAGCCCTAACTTTTTGGTTTCAAGGGGGAGGCAAAGCCTCGCGCCATACCCCATCCTTTTTAGATAGGGCTCCGGGGAGCCCTAACTTTTTGGTTTCAAGGGGAGAGCCTCGGCAGCCCCTCAGACTTTTTAGATGGGGCTCAGGAGGCCTAACTTTTGTTCGGGGAGGCGAGCCTCGGCGCGTCCCCATCCTTTTTAGATGGGGCTCCGGGAGCCCTAACTTTGGTTTCAAGGGGAGGCGAAGCCTGCCGTCCCCATACTTTTTTAGATGGGGCCCGGGAGCCCTAACTTTTTGTTTGGGGAGGCGAAGCCTCGCGCCGTCCCCCATCCTTTTTAGATAGGGCTCCGGGGAGCCCTAACTTTTTGGTTTCAAGGGGGAGGCGAAGCCTCGCGCCGTCCCCCATGCTTTTTTTAGATAGGGCTCCGGGGAGCCCTAACTTTTTTGTTTCGGGGGAGGCGAAGCCTCGCGCCGTCCCCCATCCGTTTTAGATAGGGCCCCGGGGAGCCCTAACTTTTTGGTTTCAAGGGGGAGGCGTAGCCTCGCGCCGTCCCCCATCCTTTTTTAATTAGGCGAAGATCGACGCTGTCCCCCCCTGTCGTGATTCGTTTTGATGGGCGTTTCGCGCCGGGGTTAGCTTTGCGCGTCGTCTTTGCTTGATCGCTCGTTGCACACTGGGGCCGAAGGCCATGCGCGGTGGCTGTAGTTCATACACCCGCGCCTGCGGAGGGCGCTGGTGTGCCCCGGGGCCGAAGGCCATGCGCGGTGGCTTTAGTTTATACACTCACGCCTGCGGAGGGCGTCGGTGTGCACCGGGGCCGAAGGCCATGTGCGGTGGCTTTAGTTTATACACTCGTGCCTGCGGAGGGCGTCGGTGTGTACCGGGGCCGAAGGCCATGCGCGGTGGCTTTAGTTTATACACTCGCGCCTGCGGAGGGCGTCCGTGTGCACCGGGGCTGAAGGCCATGCGCGGTGGCTTTAGTTGCTGTGCTAGTGATGCGTTTGCTTACTTCGTTCATTATGTGATTGCAAAAAATTCCAAAAGTACATGTGTTTGTACATGCCCCTCGAGTCACGACTGCTTGGGGAGGCGTTGTCCGGGAAGCAAATGGTTTTTCCGCAAGATACAAAAAATCCTTCTAGGGGTAGAACCTGCGGAGGCTCTTGGTGTTCCATGTGTGGCCGAGCTGCTGCCTCTCCGGTGTGGCGATGTAATGCGTGCCGACCCTTGTGCTCTTGGTGATGATGTACGGCCCTTCCCATTTGGTGTCGAGCTTGCCGACTGCGGACGGGTTGGCGACTCTCTTGAGGACCATGTCGCTTGGTGCGAGCGGGCGGGGCCTCACTTTCTTGTTGTATGCTCTGGCTACTCCATCCGCGTATCTTGCCATAGTTGAGATGGCTTCGACGCGGCTTTCTTCTAGCAGGTCAAGGGAGACTTCGCGATTGGCGGGGTCGATGTCTTGTGTCGCTCGCAGGGATCTTACGGTGAGCTCCCCGGGGGTCATTGCTTCATCTCCGAACAGCAGCTTGAACAGGGAGAAGCCCGTGGCTCGGGTTGGTGTGGTGCGGAGTGCCCATAATGCCTTCTGAAGCTCCTCTGGCCAGATTCCTCTAGGAAGTCCCACGAGGCGTTTGTTGAGGCCTGCAATTAGGTTGCCATTGGCCCGCTCCACCGCCCCATTTGCCTCGGGGTGGCCTACAGACGCAAAGCGTATTGTGATGCCGTGGCCTTGGCAAAATGTTCTGAAAATGGCGGAGTCAAACTGGGTGCCGTTGTCTATGACGACATCACGCGACACCCCGTATCTGCAGATGATATTCCTCCATGCAAATCGCTGTGCCGCCGCGGTAGTGATTTTGGCAACGGGCTCTGCCTCCACCCATCTGGAGAAGTATTCGATGGCGACGAAACAAAGCAGGCTGCCCTACGCCACGGGAAGGGGCGAAGATGTCAAGCCCCCACCGAAAAGGCAGACGGGGTAGTGGTACGGAGAGTCTTCTTTGGTGCCGCCGGGTTGTGGTGTGCCTGGCGACCACAGCAATGTTGGACAAGGTCCTGGGCGTCCCGGAGTGTAGTTGGCCAATAAAGGCCTTGGCGAAAAGCCCTTGCGACGATGCTCCAGGGGCCCTGGTGCGCTCCACAGTCCCCCTCATGGATTTCCTTCAGTAGGCCCCGCCCTTCCTGACGCGATATGCACTAGAGGAAGGGGGTGCACACGCCTCCTTTGTAGAGCTCACCGTTGACGATGCGGTAATTTCGGCAGTGGTGTTTGAGTCTTCTTGCTTCTGCTGGGTCTTCGGGTTCTCTGCCCTGGAGGTAGGCGGTGATTGGCTCGCGCCAATCGGCTTCGTCAATGAGTAGTATGGGGCGCGTAGCCCCTTTTCCTGTTGTATGATTGGTTGTTTCGAGCCCAGCCCCTTGTGCTTGGCGGGTGTTAGCTCCTCTGGCATGCGGAGGCCTTGGCCTCGAACCTCCGTTCTTGGCGGTCTCAGGAGCTTGTCGCCTTGCGAGCTTGTTTCTTTGCCTCGTTATGCTTGGCGTGGGATGGCACACCGTAATCCGAGAAGTGATTCGCCTCGGCCGCTGGCATTCAATCTCAGAGCCATTCGGGGTCTCTGGTGGCCAGTTTTGTCGAAGTGGCCGCCATGCGTAGAATCGCTCTTGACTATGACACGCTTGGCGCCTAGGGCTTTGGCTTTGCGGAGGCCTAACAGCAGGGCCTCATACTCGGAAGCATTGTTTGTTGTGGGGAAGTTGAGTCGCGCCGCGTATGACAGGCTCCGGCCATCTGGTGCGACCAATATGGCCGCTGCGCTCGCCCCTGCTGCGCACCAGGATCTGTCT
This sequence comes from Phyllostachys edulis, assembly GCA_036346405.1. Classification (NCBI taxonomy): domain Eukaryota; kingdom Viridiplantae; phylum Streptophyta; class Magnoliopsida; order Poales; family Poaceae; genus Phyllostachys; species Phyllostachys edulis. The sequence goes on from CM070568.1 coordinate 40,434,512, forward strand.
GTATGGACGGTCCATGGTGCCTCTGGTTGCTCCGAGAGGTGGCCCACGGCCTATGGAGTCCACTCGGCGACGAAGTCCGCCAAGGATTGTGATTTGATGGCGGTGCGAGCGGCGAAGGTAATGTCGAAGGGTGCTAGTTCCGCCGCCCACTTGCCGATGCATCCGGACGCATCTTTGTTGCGAAGCATGAGCGCCAGGGGGTAGGATGTTGGTACCACAATGGCGTCGCTAAATGTCTGCGAGCTTGCTGCGGGCCATCAATAGAGGCGTGGCGAGCTTTTCCAATTCCGTGTAGCGGACTTTTGCCTTAGAGCACCTCGGAAGCGTAGTATATGGGGCCTTTGACGTCTTCTTGTCACGAGGACGTGTGACGGCGACCCACCTTGTGATGTCATAAGAGGTCAGGAGGACCATTTTTTTTTGACGGAGTCACCACGGAAAAGTGGTGACACCGCGTAAACTTCTACCCAGGAGGTGCGGGACCTCCCGGAGGTCTTCTGGACCTCTGGAGGTCTTCATCCGCCATGTGACCTCCCGGGAGGTCTTGAGAGGACCTCTGGAGGTCGTGGCAAATCCTTGCTCGGTGGCACCTCCGAGCACATCACCAGAGAGGTCGGCGGGACCTCGAGCTAAATCAAAGTGGGACCTCCTGGTGGTCACGCTTTGCATGCATCTGAGCTAGTCCCGGGACATGAGCTAGCTCACACAGAACACAAGCCAATACCATAACCACGAGGTCAAACAAAGATGGGCAGGGCAAAATAAACTTTATATAATAGGACCTTATGGTCAAACTTGTTAACAACAGTGCGCCACTAAGGGCTTACAAAATCAACAAGAACTTCAGGCGGCAACAAGGGCTCTAGGGCTCGAACACCAAAACAAAGCAAAGCCGACCAACAAGCACCACAGTACGTGGTGGAGGAGGACGTCCTAAGCGGCTTAGTGTCGAAGAACTCCTCCTCGAAGAAGTCTGCCTTTATCAGCACATGATCATCCTCATAATCTGCTTTGACCACGGGCTTAAGCCATGAGTACTTGGAATGTACTCGACAAGTCCTGAGCAAAGATGCAAAAATATTCATGCAAGGACTTACCAATGGAGAGTGTATGGTTAGTTTTTCGCAAAGCGATTTGAACAATAAAATAGTAATAGATTGAAAAGCGACAAGGTAAAACCATAATACATAATACTTTTGATGTTTAAAAAGGTGGAGTGAGCACCAACTCACGGCCACAACCAAAAATGGGGAGGTGCATCACACGGTGGCGGAGTCCTCACCCAAAACCCACTCGAACACCCATTCGAGAGGTTGAGCAGATCCACGGACCACTACAGAGCCAACCCGACCCCTCTGGAGCCGGGCCAAGGTCTCTTGAGGCAAAGCCAAGGCATCTCGTTAGTAGTGCCCAGTGACACAAACTTTTCAAACCACTACCCCTTGCACCCATTTCACTCGAAAGCATGTCCATGACCAAGGACTTGGCTATTGAATAGATCTTTACTCTG